>VZRV01001949.1:5370-15841 GCA_013398115.1 Falcunculus frontatus
GCTGCCGGCGACCTGCGAGCCGGCCCTGGTGCCGCGGTGGCTGCAGAGCTCCTCGCTGAGCCCCGGGCGCGCTGTCCCGCCGGCGGCCCCGGGGGAGCCTGGAGGGCCGGAGCAGGGTCCGGTGGCCGTGCTGGGGGAGCGCTGCAGCCCGGCCAGCCCGACACGGGCGCTTCACCCGCGGCGGCTGTCGCTCGCGGCCAGCCCGGCGTGGAGCGCGGTATCTCCCCGCGCAACGGGAGCGCAGTAATGCTGTGTTCAGTATGAAAGTTCGGGAGATTATTTCAAATCAGCACCGGGGCTTGAAGGAAAGTGGGTTTCATTAGGCAAAAAAAAGCTAATGAGCCCAAGGCTTTACTGCAGCCTTCCAGCTCCTGCGCGCTGGATGCTCGCTGCTGTCCCGCCCTGGGAAGGGGAATGGGAGGTGACACCTCAATGCAGAGACCTCTTCGATGGAGCTGACTTCTAAGAGAGGTTAAGTTGTGCTTCCTTAAATTTAAAATAAAGGATGCCTCCTGATATTTTACTTTAATTACCCATTTACTTCACAGGATAGCCTCCTAAGATAAAACTCAATTTCGTAAGTGTCCTGAGGGAGCTAGAATCTAACATTTCAGAGTGGTCTTGCAATAATCTTTCGAATCCTGTTTCTTAACAGGGCCAGTTCGAGCAGTATCGGACAAGGGAGCTTAAGAGAACAGAGAGTGCTACTGAGTAGGCACTTTTCTAGTGCATTTGTCTGGAGAGTCTTGTAAGAGACTACACTTCCTACCAGCGGTCTTTCATTTGTTAAATTGAAGCATCTCAAATGGAGCTACCCTGATAATCCTGCTTGGAGAAATAAAAGTACCAACTGTGGCAAAATCCTAAATGCGACCTCATTTGGTACATTTTTGTCTGAAGGACTGTAAAATTATTTCAAAGGGAAAAACACAAAGGAGTTAAGGGGGGGGGAAATGTAGCATTTTAGTTCTTTGGAGACATTATATTGTGAAAGAGTTCCTCTTTTCACTGCAGTAGGACAAAATACGGCAGATTTTTTTCAGTGGAGATGATATTTTTGCATGGCAGGAATCCTTTGTCTGGTTTAGCATGTACGGTTAGCAACAGCACCATTGATATGCTTGTGGTTGCTGTAATAGAAATCCTTTTTTATTAGAAATCCGTCTAATTCAGACTGCAGCATATCAACATCAGTTGGTGTTGAGTGCAGCTTACACAGCTGGAGTGCACATTGTACACCCATTTTTTTCTGAAGAATTTTGAGTTTTCAGAGGTCTGGACAAACAGCAGAACATCCACAACAAACAAACAAAAAATGTTTTGTGTCCAATGCATATTTCCTGTCCTAGAAGTTCATAAAGTTTAGAGATAAAATCAGTTACTCTTAAAACATTTAACACATGGTGGGAGTGTGGTAGCGAATTCTGAAGTGATCCATATCGTACACTTCCAGTTGCCCTCCTGCCCTGTCCCCTTTGCCTCCCTGCAATTAGGCAGGTCCTGCATGAATATGGAGTAGGAGGATGGAGTTGGCACAGAACCTGGCTAAAGTGCATTCATTGCTTTAACCAGGGGAACAAAACCCAAACCCAGCCAACAGAGGGTCACATTTGTGACACAATGATAGGGCTTCTGGGAAATGATTTAAATGGAACAAAACCAATCTCCATTTCAGTTCTTGTTTACAAAGTTTGGAATGTGGGACTGGCGTTTCTTTTATGGTTTAAGCTTCTTGCCCAGTGTAAGGCACCAGTGAGATGTGGATGCAATTTACAACAGGGACAGTGAGCTCGCCAGGAGCTAAAGCAACCTATACCAAGCTCTGCTTGCGGGACATTCTTTCTCTGTCAGCAAATTGCACCTTTACTAGAAGTTTTTGCAGCCACAGATGCCTATAATCCTACTTTGAGATGTCCTGGATCATATTAATATGTCACCAAAAGACTGGCATAAGACCAAGGTCCTGAATACTTCCTGGAGTTTTTCAATCCTGCAATTCTGAGCTGCCATCCATTCATGCAGACTTGTGTGCTTTTGTAAATGTCTCTCTGTATTCTTAATTTTATTATTTAGTTTTGACAATAAAACAGTGGCATTTTCTGCCCATATACAGGCCCACCTTAGAAACATCATTTCCAAGACAATGGAGAGGTTATTACCTTTCACTGGTTACTGCGTTTAAAATAATCCATAGCAGCATTTTAGAGCATTTATCAGAAATAACAACCTCTATATAGACGTGTGTAAATAACTTTATTTTGGAGAAGGGCCACTATATGGGGAGGAATTGCATTAAGAATAACCTACCTAGCCCAGACCTAACATTTAATTGGCATGGGTCTGCCACACTGAGAGTTTTATTCCAAGAAAAGATTCTTGCTGATGTTTTTAAGTCATGCAGGGGCCAGGGCCCTGCAGCTACACGTGTGTGTGTGTGGTTCCCAGTCCTGTGTGTGACTGTGTGGAACACACACAGTCCTGGATGCTGAGAAAATTATGTGCCTTTAATATTACACTTTTCAGTGCGACGTAGACATAGCCAGCACACAGATCTGAAATTAAGAGGTTCTTGAGTAAACTCATGAGCGTCTTCAGCTAAATTATTGCACATACACAACAATATACAGTCATGCTTGGAGAGGGCTGAGTTGATCACATTTGGGTACAAGCAAGACTTAGGGTGCTGTGCGGTGCAGGGCAAACTTGTGTGAATCCGTCTTCTGTCCCCTTTGTTACTTGTGGAGGAAAGAGGCGCAGACACTTAACCTGAAATAATCACTTTCAATTGCAATCAGTCATGAGCGGTTAGATTCCTTTAAATTCCCCCTCTGACAAGGTTAATCCTGTCCTAATCATGGCATCCACGTGTAACCTCTTTGCCCTGTATCCCAGCAACCAATAAACGTGAAAACCAATCATTAAAAATTATATCCATCTTACAGTTCCATAGGGGTAGAGAAGAATAAGTCGTACTCAAATATGTTTTTTCCTATTCTTTTTTCTTTTATGTTCCAAATAATATGGGAGCCTTTTGTTAAAATAGCATAATAAAAGCTATATCAAGGCACTGAAAACATTTTGTTCAAAATTTAGAGTTAAAATAGATTTTTTAGCCTGCAAAGTCCTTCATATCTTTGTTTAAGCAAAACTTAATTTTTAATTTCATGTCTTATTTAAATGTCCTACATCTGGAATTTTCCTTCTTCCTTTGGAAAAAGAAAACCACTAGATGTGCTTAAGGAATGGTTCGGTTTGACAAGCAGAGCTCAAAGGAGGAAGTGGAAGAAAGTGAACTGGGCCACATTCTGCGTTGCTATGTTCTTAGCAGAGTCTCATAAGCCTTGCCAAGAGCATATGAGATCTGTTGCATTTGCTGACTTTGGTTATTTAAACTGTTGGCACAATAATGCTTACAGAGTGCTGGAATAAATAAAAGATACAAGGTGCATAAAGAAAATGAAAGATACGTAGATCTTGGTGAGGCCAGGCAGAGCACAGATGTACATGGAAGTCTGGGAGGGATTCTCTGCATCTTCATCGTTCCTCCTTTCTCAACAGAGGGAACTTTTAAGCACTGATCCATCTGCATTTGCTGCAACAGCAAACGAGCAGCTATGCTGAAAGTTTGCAAGGAGTTAAGCGAGAGACTCTTAAAGTAATACAAATGTTTCTGGAATAAGAGCTTTGTATATGAAACTATATGGAATGGTAACTGTACAGCCTCTAAATAAATACAAGCACTGAGTAAATCTAGATGATCTATATTTAAAAAGTTTTTATTTCTAAGAATAAAATTCTTCAAAGCATTTATACATAATCAAACGTAAGCTGGGCCTTGAAAAATCTCCACTATCTATAGTGTTGAATTTTCTTTATGATTTGGGTAGCCTACAACTCAGTAGGACATTTTCTTGACAGTACCTGCCTTGATGAAAAACAGGAAGCTTCTCCACTAAATGTAGAACTTTGCTTTTGCTGCAGTCATTAAAATACCACATAGAAGGAAAACTCAGATTTCTCAGTCTATATGAGTGTGGACAACTGAATTACAACTTTTTAATGAGAAGTTAAGCCTCCAAGGTGCCTGAGTGCTTTTGTTGCTTCAGTGTATTTCGCAAAAAGTTGATTTGATACAGCAGAGATGCTGGAATTACAGGACCTGTGGCATCAAAAGGGGATTTTCCAGAGGTTTGGCATTCTTGACGTACTTTTAAATAACCTCTCCAACAATTACCCACCAACAGTCTTCATTCATTCTTTTTTGGGGTTAATGGATTAGCATCTCTGAGTGTCCATTGACATCAGAAGAGTGCACATCAGACCATTCAAAGACATGGTTACATCAATGGGTCCATTCAGAAACTTAAAGTGAAGCTCTAGGATGCCCTGTGCTTGCTAGTTTTGCAATATTGAGACATGAAGTAGGATAAAGAGGAACAAAACTGAGTAGAAATTTACAGTAAAAACATTCTAAAACATTTACACACTGATAAAGGCAACATGAACACTCTTTCATTGTACTGATGCTGAATAGAAAGGCATATGCTTCTTTCTCTAAATGAAAAGTCTGGATATAACATTGATTTTCAATTACACATCTAAAATACGTAATCACCTTATTGCTGCCTGCTTTCTTGCTGCAGTGTATTGTTACAATTGTATCTTTACGATGCTTCTCTCCTTTGTTGCCCCCTGCAGTGTTGTGTGTGTTCAGACCAAGATAATTTTAGAAGACAAAAACTGATTATGACTAAGTTTTGCTCAGGTTCTGCTGTTAATGGTAGAATAAGCTACAGTCCTTGATTTTTCCATTTTCTTTCTTTTGTTATTTATCATCTATCACCTTACAAAACAGATCAACAAATGTTTGCCTGTAAGAACTTAACAATGCTTGCAAAAGATACAATTAATTTATAGGCTTCTTTGTTAAAATTTTTTTGAGACAGGAGTGCTAGAAAAGGTCTCCAGGTTGCCGTACTGACAGCCCTTCCTGTTCATTGCCCAGGGTCATACACTCAGAGGACAGTGCTTACACAGAAGTTAAGTCCCCACATTCATCATAGGCTGTAATAATCTATGAATCTGTGCTTGTAAATTATATGGTCTCTCTTGAATCTTCATAGATTCCCAGCCCTTATTTTATCCTGTGTCAAGAAATTGAGACAATCACCTTGAGATGATTCTCCCCCTCTACTCTACCCTTGTGAGACCCCCACCTGGAGTACTGCCTGCAGGTCTGGGGTCCTCAGCACAAGAAATATGTGGACAGGGTGAAGCAAGTCCAGAGGAGGGCAACAAAGATGCTCAGAGTTACCTTGGCTGGAAATAAGTCCTCTATATGCTAAAAAGGAGATGTACTGTTCTACTTACTTATCATGTAAGTACAATGCAGAAGGCCAAATACTTTTCTTTCAGGCTATAGTCAACACTCTCAGCCTGTCTTGTCATTCTAAAATGCTGCTATTCAAAAAATTATGACAGGGATCATGAAGAGAATTTCCCAGCATCCCATATAGCAATTTTTAAGATCAGACATATTTTTTCACATTTACTTCCCCAAGCCAATTCTTGTATTTGTGTTTCTGGAGTATTAGAGTTTCTTTAGGTTGGGGGGGGGGCTCTGGGGGCCATCTGATCCAACAGCCTGTTCAAAGCAGGGCCAATGTATACCAGCTCAGTCAAGTTTTGAACTTCTCAAAGGATGGGGATTCCATAGCCCATCTGGGCAACCTATTGCAATGCTTAAATGACCTGCTGCTTAAAAGTTTTTTCATAAATAATCATGATTTCTGTTGTTAGAATTTGTGTCCCTTGTCTCATGTCCTTTCACAGCACATCTCTGAGAGGAGCCCATGTCTGTCTTCTCTATACCGTCCCATCAGGTGGCTGAAGGCAGCAAGTGTGACACCAGGTGGCTGAGCACACATGGCCAGGGCTCAACCCTGTTGAGAGGTTTCCTAAAGTTCCCAGGCAGCTGAAGGCAGCTGAAGAGACTAAATAAGCATATATCTGGGGGCTGCTGCCCAGCTGGGAATCCCCAATCTAGATGTGCAGAAGGAAGCTCTTCATCTTACAAACATCACCAGCAGGTCACCTATTCAACATAGCCAGAGAAACAGAAAGCCATGAAGTTACAAAGGACTGAAATTCCCCACTCCAGGAAAATGAACAGAGCAGCTCTTCTGGAACCAAGCATTAATATTTTATTAACTGACAAATTAGTAGAAAAATAAGTCGGAAATTTTCTACTAGTTGTAAATGAGTGACATTTCTTTTCATCTGCATGTCTGCACCCTAATAATTAGACCTTTTCAGTAGATGGTTCTCACTCATAAGCCTGTGAACTGGCAGTGAGCTTCTCACCTGTGTGGCATAGGTTCCTTCATTTGCATTCCTGTTTCACTAACACATGTTAACTTTTACTTTTGGCCACTCTTTAAAGACATTGCCTATGGAACCTAGGAAAAGCAAAAAGTAGTTTTTGAATAATAAAAAACTATCCCTAGTTTTGTCTTGTAGCATCAGCCTTTATACTTATTTTAGACAAGTGAGAACTAGAATGAAAATCATTTCATTTTCTTGGTCACTTACAAGCCAAGGAAGATGGCATTGGGATGTTAAAGCTACAGGAGCACAATTTATGCATTATGCAATAAGCTGGCTTCTTGTTCTTCACTTCTGAATTGAATAACCTCACAGTTAATAGGATTACACATTATTCCAAGAACAAGAACAGGCCAGTCTTACAGAGTGAGCGAGCCAAGAAAAGGTATGCATCATTGCCCTCCTTTTCTGTTCTTTTGTGTTCTGTCATCATGTTGTTCTGCACAAATGCAGCACTTACAACCATGACCCCACACCCACAGTCATTTTCTTTGGTGGCAGTAGTATGGGAAGCAACACATCTATGACATGAAAAAATAAATGGTCAGTCAGAACATGTCTCTGATTAATGTTCCTAGTCAGTCCTAGCTGGCTGTTTAGATTGATGCTTGATTTTGGACAGAGAAGTTGTAACTGCAGATTTGGTCCTTGTTTCACATTAATTAGAAGTAAAACTATCACACTGCAGCTCTGCTTTTTCTGGAGCACATTCCAGGGGATTTCTCTGGATAGAAATGCATAGAGAGCATGCTAGAGCTGGCTGTCATGTCACTTAGAGGAAAAGCTTGTCATGTGGCCCAAGTCTTTTTCCTTGGAAGTTAATCTCACAAGCAGTTAATCTGTTACTTTAATATTTTCAATTTACACCATTTGGTTTGGGGAATTAAAAAACAGAACTATTTAATCTATGGACCACTGGCAAGCATTGTTGAGTGGTAAATGTTGCTCCAGATACAATACAGCAGGAAAGTTTCCTATATATATGTTCTAGGTGCTGGAGGAGAGTTTGGTGATTCCTTTCATTCCATCTTTGGAGGTAAGCCTGTCCCTGTCTCACAGCTTTGGATGGAAAACATAGCTCAGAATAGCCAGCGGTGTTCTTTTTCCATTTCATGCACCACAAATTTAAAAGTAAAAAAAAAAGGAAGAATAAAAGTATATGTTACCACATTAATTATGTTATATAGAGTTTTATTTTTTGTGTTTTACAGGTAGCTCATGTGCTTTGAGGATTTCATTCTTTCCATGACCGACCAGGAATTAGCTTTTTGTTTATAGTGACCTTTTCATGGCAAAAATGCTCCGAGAGACTCAATCTGTTCCTACAAAGCGAGTCTCAGGATTGCAGATGTCCTCCTCCTTTAGAGTACTGTGTTACTCTCACTCACAAGGAGTTATTACAGGAAACTTTGTTTTAGTCTAGTCAGTCCAGCTTTCTCTGACTTAGGTCAGATTAAAAGGTTACAGTTTTGGCTGCCTTAATCAGGTTTATCATGGGTCACAGCTAACTGCTGCCTCTCGTGGCTAAGATCCTGGGTGACAGCACTGTACCCTCTGTACCCACTTCTCCAATGCTCTGAATTCTCTTGCTGCTTCACCAGACATCACTAGCAGTCCTATTTTTGTCTCAGTCTTCTCCCCATTTAGTTGTGTGGTTAAACCATAACTCATTACATCCCTTATGTTTAGCAAAGCAACTGGCTCCCAGATCTGTGTTCCCTGATATCCTCAGGCAACTCTTGTGCCTGTGGCAAAGCAGGAGGACAGGAGCTCTCAGCAAATCTTCCTTTGCATCAGCATCTGGTGTGAGCACATTTTCTACCCTTTCAGTTCTCTCTCTGCTTCTTCCTGCTTTTCTAACCTGACTCTAGCATTTTTGGTCATGCCCAGCAGGTTTGCAGAGGGTCCTGGACATGCAGGTCCCAGCGTGGCCACCCTGTAACTTTCTTGTGTCAGCTGGGGATAAGAAAACCTTCTTTGGTTTCTTCTATCTCTTTTTGTTCCCTGATACCGTTGGAGAGGATGCACACCAAAGGGAAGATTGCCTACCGCGTTCTAGTTGCCCTGGGAACATTTGTCTAAACTTCCATCTTAAAACACCATTCTTCAGCAAGATCTCTCCCTGTCTCCCCAGACATACTCAGGCACTTCCCTGGACAGCATATGAAAGCAGCAACCTTCATTTCCAAACATTATGCTTTAAACTTACTGCCTGATTATTCCTCATATTAGCCATCAAACTGTATTTATTTCTAATAGAAATGTATCTAGAGAGGTATTTAGTGTTTTCTTAATATTCTACATTCCAGGAACATACATGAGAAAGTACATTCCCAGGAGTAAGAAGGAGTAGGTAAGAATCTTACAGAATAGGCATAAATTATTAATCTCTATTTCTTAAAATTTACTGCAGCTATTTATAATTCTGTGCCAGAATGAGGGAGTCACTGTTAGCTTCAGACAAGTAATCGACCCTTTGGCCATACTGTGGACCAGTCACATTTGCTATCACTACACAAAGGTACAGTTTCTGCTTTCATATCCTCTGCATTCAAAACAGGTAAACATACAGAACAGGCAATGCCTTACTGCCATCACACACCTTCCGAACCTCCGCCCACATCCCTGTGCTGTGGGGAATGTGGGCCATCAGCTGCCTTGAGCTTCCTAATACACTGCTGATCCCTTACTTACAGGTCTTCTGTTCACCAATTGGGCAGATGCTATTTCATTTCCTTCTGGAATGCAAACTGCTCTCCACAATAAACACATTTTTTTGATTGCTACTTATTTTTGTGCTGTAAAAGTACATGATAGACCCAAATACAGTAATAAAAAGCCACTGACAGTAATTAGAACACAAAGCTTAATCAGTTTGTATTATTCTTTTGCCCTTCCCATTGTCTTAATCCAGTCAGTCTCTGTTCCTGCTCCTTTGCCAGGAAGTGTGATTTTGGCTTTTCTGTATGGCGCAATGCAGATCTATGACACCGTACAGAAACATTTTGTAGGCTGAATATCTGTAATCATGAAGAATGTCAGTCTCCAAGGTTAATGGAGTAGTAGAAATGTAGTAGCAGTAGTAGTAAATAGTTATTGAAGTGAATAGGCAGAACTGAAGGTTTTTTTCCAAACTGCTGACTCAGACAGAGTGTGCCTATACAGATCTTCAAAAGCACAGACTCTACATGCTTTGCATAATTGGAAATAGATTTCTGAAGTAATTGTTTATATAGCTTTATATGACAAATGAGATTTGCATATTAATTTAGAGTTAAAAATTATTCTGTCTCTTCAAGAAAAATACTTCCACAGTCAGTAGTTAAAAAAGCAGAGAAAAAACAAGGACAGGCTTGAAGCCGGGACAGACCTCTACATCATGCCTGCAGTTTATCTAAAAAAACATAGGTTTTCATTTCTAGTAATGATTCATCCTGTAAAATGGAAAAGTTAATTTGCTTTTTCAATAGCAGCTGTATCTATTGGTATGAAAGCAAGTTCATTGCTTTACAGAGAAGAGAGGATGCATAAGAAAGCAACCTAAGTCAAATATTACCAGTGAAAGACAGTAATGTTGCTTTCTTTCCTTTTTGAATACCGAAGAAGATAAGGAAGGAGATTGTTTGTTTGTTTCTTTTTATTCTAGTGTTTCCTTTATATATGGAACTGATCTAGGGAAATTATCTTGTCAGCAGTTATTTTGTATGCTAAGGCAGATGAGTTACCATGGGTGAAATGTATATTTAAGAAAATATAAACAGTTTTGAAATGAAAATGTTCATTTGGGGAAAGTTTGTTAGATAGTTTCCTATATTTGGATTCCAGATAGATTCCTCTAACGAATAAGTTTCACTAAGTTTCAGTTATTTACTTTAGAAACACGAGTAAAACCAATATAGAGTTGGATACTCCGTGATTTTAACATGATTTGTGGCCTTTAGACTCTTGAGTGAAATTTTCCAAGGTGCTCATTTTGAGGCCAACACTATGCCCTCAGTCAGTACTGAATGCCAATTGTGTTCACTGGCAGAATAATGAGGCTGATAGAGAGCACATTTGTAACACCCCCCCCCCCCCCCCCCCCAAC
>VZRV01001949.1:15867-84549 GCA_013398115.1 Falcunculus frontatus
CCCGTCCAGAAACTGAAATCACTGCTTTAGAAGGGCCTCATTGTGGATGATTAGTTGAGGGAAAATACTGTAGGGAGAGTGTGCAAAAAGTACACAGGCAAAATGCTTCATGCCACATAAGGAACAGAAAAGTCCTAACTTCATTTGTATCTTAAAGGAACATTAACCATAATTATGTCACTAGCAAGTACTCTTCTTTACAAATCTGCTCTAAAAATAACAACACTGAAATTACTTTATCAAGCATTAAATACCCTCTTTTAAGAATATTCTTCCATGTTCTATCTCAGACAGCAGTAGCTTAAGAAAAGTGAGTGGTCTGAGATGTTTTGCTGTATGTGCTGCAGTGTTTGGGAAAAACTGTGTATATCAAGGATTTCAACATTAGATCCAAAAACCCTTCCTGGGATTGTTCTTTCTTACACCGTGTTTCACAGTTCATCTAAGACCATGCACGTGATAGAGTTGCAGCACCAAACTGATAGTGACAGCTTTTAACGTGCTGTACCTCTGTTTTTCCTGTTGTTTTTGCAAAAGTTAAAAAAAAAAAAAAGAAAAATCTGTTGAACTTTTGGCACAAAACTGTAGCTGCTACTGTAGTCAAATTGCTGCTAAGTGTCTAGGTGATAAAAGCCTTCTCCTACACCTGTCACTCTGAACAACGCCATTGTTAGGGAAATGTATGCATCTTTTTCCAGTAAGGATAAGGACTGTGATAACATTAGCATTTAGACAAGACACTGCACTGATGATTGTGAAATGCATTAATGGATGTTTCACTATTTTAAAAGAGCACATCTAATGGTTTGTTTATATATGCCATCTCACTGTACTTATTTATTTATTTTATAGGATATTTTAAAGATAAAATTGCACAAATCAAAGTAGAACTCTCCTGTGACCTGCTCACCTCAAGGACCTGCATTCAACAGAACCAGTTCCCAGCCAGTTGTGGACACCACTGAAGGAAAATGGACATACTGAACAGCCACCACTTTTTGTACTTTCTACCTACCACACGCCTTGTCATCTTATTAGCAGCTTTGACCACTGCTGAGGATGTCAGTAACAGCACTTTCAACCGCACTGACACACACACGGGGGCTGCACCTGTGGTCATCTCCCGCATCGACCACATCATAGTCAAGGAGGGCAGAAGTGCCTTGATTGACTGCAATGTCCAAGGGAGTCCCAGTCCACATTACAGATGGTACAATTCCAATGGCCGCCTGCTCCAAGAGGAGGGGAATAAAGGTAAGATCTTAGTAATAGCACTGATGTAGCCTGTCCAGAGACACCTCTGATTTCAGCAAGTTGACAAATAACCCGAATTTAATGGCCTGGCTGTGGTATTTTCCTATGTGAAAATAAATGAAAGCCTGCTGGCAGTTACAATTTTTTTTATGTGCACCTTGGAAGAAAACAGTAACTTTTTATGTGTTATTTATAGCAACACATAGCAAGAAGCTGAAGCAATTAACAGAAGGTGTAGACAGGCCTCTTTTCATTGGAAGACTTCGGGTTTGTTCCTGTTTCTCATTCTGTCCTCCTTTGTTCTTCTCTGGCACCAAAAAAAGATTAAAAAGCTGTTTCCCAACACAAAGGAGGGTTCTCATGACATATGACAATAGTTCGTTGGCATGAACTCAACACAGCTAACTCCCTGATATGCCTGCTGTCTTTATGTGCAGTGCCATGGTAGTGTGAGAAACAGGAGATGCCCTGAACAACCAAGTGCAAAACCCATACAGGGCAACAGTCAGGAGGACAGGCCAAATTTGAGCCTTCCTGGCTTTAGTTAAGACTCTTCAGTGGCATTTGCCAGAGACCTTAATTACACATGAGCTTATTTTCCTTAAATGGGAGGTTTGGGTGATAATCCTAGTTATACTTCCAAGGAGTGTTTGAGCAGATTGTGGGTATATGAAAGGTGTTTTTCTCATGTACTCCTTCCATAGTGACTGCTTTGTTCACAGCATGATGAAATAAACTCTTAGCTGTAAGATAGCGTGCCTAACTAGTGGCTGACCTGACAGAGAACTCTGCTGTGACGGGAGTAACGATTGACCCAGCTTGATGTGAAAGAGCAGTGTGTATCTGTAAGAGCTTACTGAATAACTGGTTATGTTTTACATTACAGAATGTTATAATTTTCTGAGTAAAGCTAGAAGAAGGAACTACTTGAGCTACGAAGCAGACTTTTGAACATGATTTGTGTGGTTGTGGCAACATACGGCGATTAGTGTGCTGGAGTGTTTCGCTAAGGTTCACTAACAGAAAACTTCCCCTTTAGTTAGGCATCTAAATTTAGGTCTTTGTGCAGTCAGCTGAAAGAGCTGGCTAAACCACACATTTAGGTAGGTGAGCAAAAACTTTGACCAAGTCAGTAAAAGTTGCAGATGTAGTATTAAGACAACATCACTTTAACTTAGAATTTCAACAGTGCAATACCTCCTTTAAGAAACTGTCTTTCTGTAAGAAATGTTTCCTAGCTTGAGACCTTTCTTTGTGATGTTAAGTATGGCATTGAATTGTTACCAAAACCCAGCAATGATACCTTTCCTAATCACTGTTTTCTTATTTGGCTTAGTATGTCTGTCAGGATCCACTGGCATAGACCCAGTCATTGAGTCACAGTTCAATGCCATTATTTATGTCATGGCATATGACATAAATATAATATAATGACATATAATGTAATTTATAACAGCTGGAGCCAGGTTACATCACAAGGCGTCTTGTTATTTCACAATTAAGAGAAACCTACTTTGCAAAAAGGACCAGCATTGCAATTCAAAGAAATACTGAGCAGCGAATACTCTGTCTTTTTTGTTATGCTGGGGGTGGAGGAAGAAGTGTCATCTGTTGCAGATGCTAACCTTTCCTATGTAAAGGAGTTTTCCTCTGAATTGGCCTAACTTCAGCAGATTGGGGTGATTTTTTCTGATGTGAGGGTCTGATTTAAACTGAGCTTTTATTTATTCTGCGTTTTTTAATTTCAAGAAAAATGATTCAGGTGTTTTCAAGAATTATGCTAGGGTAAAAAAGAGTGTTTTAGTTAGGTTAAAACTTCTAAGTAAGAGGATAAAAAGATGTAATTAAGAGCATGTCTGTACACATGAACTGAGGCAGGGATCTTGTGGGAATACTTTCTACACAGGCTTCTGCTGGGGATAATGTAAAAAATTTGGGTAAGCCATGTTTAATTAGAAAAACTTTTAACATGGTAAAAGCCCATAACTACTCTGAATTAAAGGGGGTTTTGACTAATGAGTTTCAGAATTGCCTACAGTTTCTTGGAAAGAAATATAAGAAAAAAAGTAGAATAATCTTTTTAATAATAAAAGAACTTCTGTGAAAAGGATAAAATAAATGTAGAAGTGAGGTATATACCAATCTGTGGCAGGACTGCAATCCTGCCTTGTGATTTACATGATTGCACAGGGATTTTGCACAGGTTTAATTCTCTGATCACAGGTTCCCTGTCTTTTTTCAGCTGCCTTAATAGACTTAAATAGCAGCTGGTTAGGTTACACTAAAGAAGAAAAAACTCTGATAGTAAAGACAGGTGAACACCTGACGTTCCTTTTTGTGGAAGGTTATTGAAATTCCATTGCTACATTCAGCAGATATCTGTCTGGAATGGCTTGGGATTGTGTTACAGAGATTGAAAACAGTCGAATCTTCCTCTGAGCACCAATATTTACTAGCTGATCTTGTTGGCTTAAATCGGCCTTTGTTATTGCTTCAAAAGGAAATCTTCTGTAGGACATCTCCCTGTATGAAGTGTTTAGAAGGCACAGAGGCACTCCACTTTCTGGCTGTTCTCCACTGTGTGAAGACTTCCAGGAGTGGGTTTACACGAAGGAAAGAATTGACACCAGGCTTTCCTGTTGGATTTGACTTAGGTTTTTTATAGCAAAGTTTCAATTTAAGAAGTCATATCACACCAAATGAAGAAAAAATATATGTCCTCAGCTCTTAAATAGTGTAGTGATATTTGAATACAAATGAAGTTCACTTGAGGAACTAAAAATCTTAATTCATTACCAGTATATAGTGGCAAATACAGTAACTAGGTGAATCTTGAATCACTTTAGCAGTGACAGGAGTGATGGCTTTTTAACATGCTGTTTCAAATGCAGTTTCATACCTAAACTGTTCTGCTGTGCTAGGTTCAAAGAATATGAAGTGTTCATGTACATGAAATGTATATGTCCATGAAGCGGACAAAGTTATCAATTATATTACCTTGACAGAAATTACTTTTAAAGGTAAAAGAAGTTCTGTCATGGTGTGTAGAGGTTCTTACCAACAAACAAGGTGTTCCCTGTCATGGCTCTTCTCCTTCCCATCTGTATTACTCCTCCTATCCTACTTCCCTCTCTTTAATATCATACTTCAAAATCAGTTTCTCAACACCTCAGAGGGCAGGTAATGTAGTATATGAAATAGTCTGAAATGTTAGGGTTTTTAAAGTTTACATTAACAGAATTATATGAGATACTGTAACAAAACACCAAAAATAACCCAATTGTAAGCAAATGCGTTGTCAGGGAACAAAACAAGGAGGGTTTAGTAGGTTTTTCTGCCTCACAATCCCATTGATCCTGTTCTTTGAGGAAGCGTGACCTGTGTTTGGTAAGTAGTCCTATCTTTGTAACTTAACTGACCAGAAGACTGAGATAGATGTCATGCATATTAGCATTTTTTATGAGACCCTTTTTGGGCATGCTCTGACTATCCACAGTTGATGTCAGGGATTTGATAGTAACACAGCTGGGATCTAAGGCCTTAATGATAGTAAATTCTTTGTCTTCTTCTGAGCATTACTTTCCTCTTCCAAAACCTGAAGCCAGTTTGACAAAGCTGATGTTTTAAGACTATGCTGATCATGTGACAAAATACTTCTAAGTTACTCTGTTTCCTCTCCAACAGGAAAATGGTGGTTTCTTGACAATGGGCTACTAAACATTACCCGCGTGTCATTTGAAGACAGAGGTAAATACACGTGTGTCGCATCTAATATGTACGGCAGTGTTAACAATACTGTGACACTGAGGGTTGTTTTTACCTCTGGAGATATGGGAATCTATTACATGATTGTCTGCCTTGTAGCTTTTACCATTGTTATGATACTGAACATTACTCGGTTATGTATGATGAGCAGTCATCTGAAGAAAACCGAGAAAGCAATCAATGAATTCTTCAGAACAGAAGGGGCAGAGAAACTTCAGAAGGCCTTTGAGATTGCGAAGCGTATCCCAATTATCACATCAGCCAAAACGCTCGAGCTTGCCAAAGTAACCCAATTCAAGACCATGGAATTTGCTCGCTATATTGAAGAGCTTGCTCGGAGCGTACCTTTGCCACCTCTCATCATGAACTGCAGGACTATAATGGAAGAAATTATGGAGGTTGTCGGTCTGGAGGAGCAAGGACAGAATTTTGTACGGCAGACAGCAGAAGGCCAGGAAACCACTGAAACAGATGAGCTTTATATGATCCCAAATGCTTTGACGCGCAGTGAATCTCCCACAGCTGACTCAGATGCATCGTCACTGCATGAGCCACCTCAACAGATTGCAATAAAAGTGTCAGTTCACTCATTGTCCAAAAAGGACTGCATGGATGGTCAGTCACAGGAAAGCATGCAGTTGGACACCAAGGAAGAAGACACTCCTCAAACACCAGCACTTCCTGCAGA
Organism: Falcunculus frontatus; assembly: GCA_013398115.1. Taxonomy (NCBI): domain Eukaryota; kingdom Metazoa; phylum Chordata; class Aves; order Passeriformes; genus Falcunculus; species Falcunculus frontatus. The sequence goes on from VZRV01001949.1 coordinate 21,575, forward strand.
GCCCCCTCCTGAGCTTTCTGCTGAACTCAGTTCTGATGACACGGCATTGGCAAATGACAAAAATACGTGCGTTATATATGAAAGCCATGTATGATAGTTACTCCTGAATCTATGCATAGCAGGAAAATCAGGTGGAGCTCTTTTAAAAATACATATTGTACTTGCCGCTAAGCCTTACCTGGAGACTATCATAGCAAAAGCATGTAAGTGGATTATTTGGCACTTTCTTCTCAGTTTGAGTTTAGTTTACCATGATGTATGGCAGAGTAATTGCTATTACATTAATATTAATTGCTCTTTTTGATTAGGAATATTTCCAAGAAACATTTACCTCAGCATTTTCTAGGTTGGAGTCACCTGTAGTGGCCTCCTGGAAGTCACTGGTAGTCTTTGATGTAGGACACTTGAACTTACTAAACATAAAACTGGTTTCCATTTTCCTCCTTCACTCTCGTTATTTCCTTCTCTTGCATTTTTGCAAATATTAACTTGTGAATTTGAAATATTGCCCAAGAGGCAGCACTCCAGTAGCCAAATAAAATTCTAATAGATCCCATTTACAAAGCCTGTTTGCTCAGCTGCATTGTGATTTAGAGGGCTATTAAAGAAAGTTAAAATGTTTCCATTTCATTTGAGACCACACTGTTTAGCCACATGGGAAATAGTTTTCCCTTTTTCATGAAATGAAGATGCCAACAATTGTTTGTTTTGCATGGAGAAACAACTTTGAGGTATATATTACAGATGGGAAAGCCCATAAATGTCTTACAGAAAGTTGCAGTCCAACAGCTCTGCAGGGGGTTTTTGCATATATTTGAGCATTTTCTATGTTGCCAGAAGTTTATATGGCAAACAGCTGCAAATATGCAAGATGTCTTGTTCTGAAGTAATTTGGAAGTAGTAATTATGTACTACCTTACCAGAAGATACGCAGGTTCCATAACTCCTGCAAATGCCAGTAATCAGTTGATGACAAGGCTGAAATGGAAAAATACCCTTTTATTTGGCTTCTTAATTTGGAGCAAATTCATATATTCTGAAGATCAAGCCTAAATTCATATATAAGCATCAGTTTGAGAGTGTTGTATCCAAACTGAAAAAAAAAAAATAATCAAGTGTCCTATAAACTTACAAAGACAGTCACGCAAACTGTTTAATGTGATATAATTGCATTGGTATTTTGGGAACCTCCTACATGTAGGATGTTCACTGCTTGAATACATTTGACTCTACCCCAGTAAAGCTTTAATGATCACAGCAATTGTGGCGTTAAAAAGGATCAACGTTTCTGCCAGGAAATGCCAGGAGTGGAAGGAAAGTGATAATTTCTCTTGCAGATAGACAATAAAAAGTACCTTCTCTGCAGTGAGTCTGGAAAGAAAGCACTTACAAGGAGTTTGTGTAGAGGTTAATAGCATATTACTTAATTACTTGACACATTTAGTTTGGAACTAATGAACAAACTATCACCTTATAGAGAAGGATTGTAGTGTAAGTATAGATACTTAAAATAAATCTGGAATCAAGTATATTGTAGAAAAAAAAGTCTCTTAGGTCTGTGGGGAGATGATGCATGGATGGCTCTCTGGACATTTTAGTGAAGCAGCCACATCTCCATAAGGTGTCTGTTGGAGGCAATCAGTTATATTAACTGCACAGGTAATCAAGACCAGACAAAGTCAGTGTTGCAGGTACATAAAAGAACCCTTGATAATGAACTGAGGTCTTATGTCAACTTCCTCATGTTAAAGTGCAGAGCCTCACTAGCAGTGTAATACAGGAATACCCCATGACTTACATAGGTGATGCAGAGAAGGCTCCATATTTACCTTTCTGTGGTTATTAAAAAAAAATTACATGTTTAATAATGGACTTCAGATTTTACAACCAACTTGTGAGAAATGGCAGCATTCAGATGTCTCATGGTTTTTTTGTGCTCACCAGTGGCAGGCTTCTATACAAAATGCATTTGCACATGCCCAAAAGGAAACATGCAAGGGCAAAGTCCCTTTAGGAATGTGACTGGAAATATTTGAGTTCCAGCAAAGCAATATAAATGTAGAACAGAAGTTAGATTAGGAGAATACCATAAAGAACCTCACTTCTGACCAGTGTGATTGACAATAGTATTGATGCAAACTGTTAACTTCTTGTCTGAATCCAAAGGACATTTCTGTTTGGTTTTCACATCAGTTTTTCAAGTTACTTGATTTGCTTCTGATATGAAAAAGGACAAGAGCAGAAACAAAAGCAGGAACTTGCACTAAACTCCTTTAATTTACCTTAGCCTCCTGAGAAGAGGCATGTTGATGTTTCTGCCTGTCCAGCATTTACAAACAATGCCCATGCATTCTAAAGTTACCTACCTGGCACCCAACTAAGATTGCACAGATAAGCAAGGATGTTCTCCTTGAAAGCATAAAAATAACTTTTAAATTAAATTTTATTTTTTTTAAAGTTATAAGAATATTTATTAAACTGCAGTATTTTAATTTTAATCTTTTTAAACTATGAAGTTTTTACAATAGAGATCAGGCCCCTTCATGTATTTCTACGGTGTTCTGACCCTGACTGCTTCTCTCAGGCTGTCCTCCAGCCTCTTTATTATTTATTTATTGAGAAACATTTGAGAGCAAACAATCCCCATGGATTTCTTCAGTATCACTGTGTAAACTTCCTTGAAGATACAAATGATGTTTTTCCCCAGGGGTTGCCCACAAAGGCCACCTTTGAAGTACACACAAACGCACAGTGAAAACCACATATAAGCAACAGGTACTTGGATTAGATACATGCAATACATGGAGTGCTGGATTCCTGCTGTTGCAAGGTCAGAGGGAACCCTGAATTTTCTAGAGCTGGAGTCACTCAGAGCTGAAAGTTCACAGACTGCTCCAACCAGTCTGGATATTTAGTTTTGTGCTATTATTGGAATAAAAACTGAACAGCAATGTAGCTGAAGAAAATACAATGGTTCTGGTTTATGTGGTTTTTTGTGGTTTTGTGTATGCTGCTCAGTATCTTATGCATCCATTATATGACACTTCTAAGCCTAAAGCTTTTTATATGCTTTCAGGAAGTTCCTTTGTGGAAGACAGATGGGAAGCAAGACCCAAACCTGTCTTTCCTGTTCCAAATTTTCTGTCTGTGCAATTATAAAGTATGCAATTGTGTCTTGCAGTATTTCTTAGCAAATGGCTACTTTATGGTCCAAGAACACAATTAACAAACATAAAATTACTAATGGCTCTAAGAAAACATTAACATTTGCATTGTTATATATTTTCATGCACCTTAGGCACTTCAGGGATATTAATCAGTTCCCATCATTGGACTGTGCACACCTTTTGTTACATTTTTCTATTCATTGTACCACCAAACACTAACAGTTCTTAAAACACTCAGAATCTGGAAAATCCAGTCCAACTGAAATTGCATTCTAAAAGCAAAGGAACACCAAGCCAGGCTTAATAGGGAAGAGAGATTTGCACACTATATTTACACCATTTTCAAACATTTTTGCCAAAACTTCATGAAAGATGACTAGATTTCTGCAGCAGAAGAAATCAGTATTGGATTTGAACTTTACACTTATTATTCTTTTTTCTATAAATGTAAGACCATATTAATCAGACCACTTAAACATAGTATTCACTATCTATTTTCTCAACATTTTGTTTTTGAGCAGCATTTGTTTACTGCTGATCCATTTTTTGTTCTCTGATTTGAGCATGTTTGTGATGAAACCTACCCTTCATTTATTTTTTGTATGTCATATAAAAAATTTAAAAGAACCCATCGACCAGCATTTTTGTGCAGGTTTATTGGTACTTGGTAAGGCACAGAAGTATGCTCCTGTGCTTAAAAATTACTGTATAATCATAAAACTTGCAAAATGGCATATACGGGCAGATGTTGATTTTTTTTAAATCAGTGCCTGTTTTATTCTAATGTACATACTATGTCAGTTCCTTGATTTGCAGTTACCTTTTGACAAAAGTACTGTAACATATAACCAGGGCTTTCTGACTTTCAGTTTGGTCAGATTAACTAATTCTAGAAAGTGTTAACAGTGTCGAATTTTCAAAGTTCTCATGGGATATCTTGGCAGCATGCTATTTTAAGAGTTGGCCTCTTAAGTATGCCATATTTAGTGGGACAACGGAAAGCTTCTTAGATGCAAAGGAAGTGCTTGCACTAAAGTATTGTAAGTTATATTTCATTTATTATGAAATCCTTTTTGATTTTACAAGAAATGTGAGACAAATATGAATGTGTTCTTTTGAGAAGCAGTTACTGTATTTTGATTTAAATAACTGTTATGATTTTATAGCTCACGGCCGTAAACCACAAAGAGACCAGTTCATGCTGAAGTGGCAAAATGAAATGTGATGTAGCTTGTACATTGTTCATTGTTTCAATAAAGAATTTGCACAGAGTATGCTGAGTTTGTACGCATTCAACAAGATTTTAATTTCCTAGTAAGTGTATGCCATGGCTCCAGTTGGAGTGGAAGTAAATTATGTCTTTCATTGTGCATCAGCTAAAATTCCAGAAATTTAATCAGGAGAAACAATTATTTGCCTGGAAAGGAAGTTCTAATAAAGTTCTGAAAGGGAGCTGTTGTCATTTTCAGAATATAGAATTACTGTTGTTATCAATAGTGTAGATTGCACATGTATGTAGTGTCCTTTGGAAACATGGCAGCACTTCCACATGTAATCCAGAGGACTTTTTTGCCTGCTGTGTCCTTTCTGAGCTGTGTCTCCGAGTATTGCAAAAAGTCTTGCTGCCGTTTTTAGACTTGGGGCCAATGAAATAAATACCTCTTCTCCCAGAAGTACCGAGACAAAAGAGAAGTGTGGGTTGCCATACCTGCACCCGTTTCTTCACCCACCCTAAAAGGATGACGTGAAATGAGTTTCATGTCCCACAGCAGTTGGGCTGTATCACTCCCTAACATTCTTCAGCAGGACTCAGTTGAAGCAGACACTCTAATACCTTATCCTGGCTCTGCTGGTGCTACACAGCTAGCAACCAAAGTCGGTCACTGATGGAGTGGGGGGGGAATTGCCCTTTCACACGTGAAAGATTTGCTCTTGCCAGCTGCCTATTCTAGGCTGAAAAACATAGCCTATAACAGAAAAATTATAACTATTTCATGTTTTAACACTGCTGTTCAAAAGAGTGTTCTAAGTTTGAGAAATATTTTCAGAAGCATTTTTATTTACCAGTTTTAGCTGAGTTAAACTGAGAGGGCCACAAATTATTTACAAATATCAATGAAAAATAGATCAGTTGCAAACTGATCATAAAAGTGGAACACTTTAAAAAAAAGTGTTCCATAAAAAAGTGTTCCATAAAAGTGGAACACAATAAAATATGCTATTTTATTGTCTTAGAATGGGACCCTGTCTTGCAACTGGGACAGTTTGATACGCTATGCCTGGGCTTTTTTGTATAGAACACACCTTTTCAGGATGCTCCTTTCCAGCATGCTGAACTCCTCCAACAGGTTTGTGGGAGCATTTTTCATGAAGGCAGAGTGCCACCAAACAGTTGGTCCCAGTGAGCTACGCACTGATCATGCTGAAAGAGGCTGCCCCTAGTCCCTGTACTTACTGCAATGATAAGATGTTTATCATGTAGAAGAGACTGCCTTACCTCAGTACTACAAAGGCACTCCAAAACTAAAAGCTGTTGGTGGATACTCTGTCCACAGAGACAAAGATGGGCACAGTGCTCTCTAAGACTGGAGCCAGGGAAAGCTGGTGCACAGCTCAGAGCTGGTACCCCAGATATTTGCAGTGCCACACCACCACTTTCCCACAGAAATGGATACTTAATAGCCTACATCTCGCACTGTTTTTTGGAATAACCAGCTCAAACCTTTTCTATGTCCATTTTTTCCTCTCCCTGTCTTACCTTCCTATACTTTCTTCTGTCCCCAGCAGCTCTGCTGTGCCATTTCTCAAATGAGAACAAAATGGAGTTAGTTGTCAGGGCAAGCGTTTCTGCACCCCAGGCATCTCTGTTCCAAACTGACCTTTTATAAGTCCCCAAATGGATTTTTTCCCCCAGCTGTACCAAGCTCTAATGCTGTGTACTATATTTAGCTCTCTGGCTCCCAGGCCCAAACTGAGTCATTTTACTCTTACAGCAAAGGCTGACTTACGAGTCTATGGTATCATGTGTAAGTCTGTAAATTGGGCAAAGACAGTAACGTAAACTGAAGCTAAGTTACCAATTTCTTACTCAAAATCAGAATGTATGGCAGCAAATGATTAATGCGGCAGACTTAGGGCACTCAAGTCATGTAATGAGAAGCTATTTCATACCATAAGACAAGGCAAAAATGAGAAAAGAAAAGCCAGCCTTGAATAGCATGAAGAATACATGTAAAACCTTGCTTTTGATGGAGTAGAAATTCAGCATCGCTATCAAATTATTTCACCATTCTATAGCCAGCTTCTATTTTGAAAACAGATTCCTGTTATATCTTCTCTAACCAGAACCTTTCCCATGTGGGTAAGGACAGTAGTATCAGAGTTATCAAAAAGAGCCTCGTCTCCCTTATCTGCCATTTTTTAAATTATTTTCAGTACTATTTGGCTATGTGTCGACAGCCATTCATAGACTACCACCTTGTTGTGGAGCCACAGAGTTTGAGATGCTCACATTGAAGACACAGAGGCTGGCTCTTCTGAAAGATATTTGTCCTTTCGCATAGGTTTTGATTTTACCGCTCAATAAACTATTTGTATTTATTAACAATTCAGGCCCAGTCATTCTCAATTGATAAATACAGAGAAGCAAAATAAATGCCAGCAAGACTTCCCTCTTTCTGAAGCCTCTCACTGCTTCTGCCTCAAGATTAGCCCTGACTGACAGACAGCTCCTGAGTTGTTTGGGTATCGTTTCACTCCTTCCTGCTGGTGAACACTACCTTAGTCAGAAAACAGGATTCCAAAAAAAAAAAAAAAAAAAAAAACAGCCAGAAAAATAAGCATATATCTTGGCTGTTTAAAATGCCTTGTTATCCTTCTCTCTAATAGGTGCAGAGTAAACAGCCTCAGGAGAAGGCAGTAAAAAAGAGAGAGAAATTTAAGATTACGATGGAAAATATTTTTGCTCACTGAAAACATCCAGAGGTGATTTATCTTCAAAGTATATTACTAACTTGTTTTACCATAAACATACTCACGTGAAGAAAAAGGAGATTCCTAAAAACAATGACATTTTCACTCCCAATATCAAAATAAATTATCACAAAACTATGAAACGTATTTCCCAGTCCTTCTCTTAGAATGCCTTTTATCGGGGAAGATATTTTTAGTCCTTTTTATGGTTTTATCTAGGTGACTGCAGCTTCTTTATGTGTTTAGTGGAAGTGCATTTCTTTTCTGCTGTCTTCTTGGTTAAATATTGTCTACCCTGTGTGATCTCCTTTTGTGGATAAAAATCAATATTCTATTAAACATTTATCTTCTTGCTTCATTTTCCCAGTCCAAAACCTTATTTTATGTTTTGTTTTACTGCTTGGATTTTCTTTTGTTTGCCCTAAAATTCTTCATATTTTAAAATAAATCAGAGGATTCTAGTGGTTTTTTTTCAGTTGCCTGTTTTGGGGCAGGATCACTCACACCCACTTGTATAATTCAATTTTAATTATGCAGACATACAATTAACTTTTCCCAAGTTGGTGCAGGATGAACTAATCAATAGACTGCAACAGATTTTTTGCAGAACAGCATCAAGAGAACAGGTAAATCCATAATTCCCAAGATACAAATGGAATACATGTCATCATTCATTTGTGGGTCTATGGACATGTTTTGTTCTTTTGTGTGTCCACTTGAAAAAAGTAATCTCTGCCTTAATACATTTCTTTTCCTATCATGGATGGAATAGCACATTTACATCATCCATGCATCAGTTATCCTCTACCTTGATTGGTTTATCTTATTCATCAGATAGCTGGCCAAGTGCAGGGGCCTCTCTAAATTTGGTATTTCTGAAGAGACTGCAGACAGCTTCAGGACACTATGTAAATTATATGAATTTCAAATGAATTGATAAATGCTTTTCCACTTTTTTTCAACTGAAATGCTGTATTTCTACGTAGGCTAATATTTACACACTAATGGAGTCTGTTTTTAACTAGAAACTCTAGTTTTCATAAGCATGCAGTAAAATGACAGTAATATGCTGCTGAATAAAACTGCTTTTTGCAGCTACAGTTTCTACATTTCATCATCCCCATGTAATCTCTCTTAAGCACAAAGCTCATTCTTTAATTCATGTGCCCCAAATGAGGTGAAAGGATCCAAATCTCTGTTACTCACGTAGACTGCATCAGACTACTAGTTATTTCATTAGAACATATAATAGACCTACCCCAACACTGTAACTCCTGTTGCAGTTACCAGAAATAGCCCCAGAGCATTAGCCAAATGTTATACGATACACCACCACTGAAAACTGTGTTCCTACTCTACACCAATTTTGGAAAAAAACTTCAGAAAAGATCCATCTCTTCTCAGCAGGGAAGCAGGCAATGAAAGCCTCTGAAGGACTTAACACTTCATGTTTTTCAGTGAAAAAAACCCAAAACTGTAGGAAATTATTGGGGACCTTGTAAAATTGATGCAGGAGCTAAAATATCACCCAAGAGGTCACCTCCAGAGAGATCACTGCAGCATGGAAGCTCATCCCAACAGGCAGCTGTTAGTTGTCAGACAGTAGCTACAGGGTAATCCATGATATTGTAAGGAGGCAAATGTTATCGTAGATATGTAAATTAGCAGTGTCCAGGAGACTATGGACAGTGTTGCAAGATACAATCCCCAGATTGCTCAGGTGATTGCGCTGCATCTGAAACTCAAGCCCTTTTCCTGACTAGAGATGGGTACTGGGAGCATCACCAAAGACTCTGTGCTGTGATGGTGGAGTCAGACCCCCGCATGCGAACCCTATTCTTTCCTTTTGGCTTCTTGTTGTGACCAAAGTACCCACGCCTTTATTTGCTGTAGCACTACCTTATAGTTGTTCTTCGAGGGGGACTAAACACGGCCTCTTCAGTGCTGAAGACCTTGTGAATGCACGAGGAAAGGGCTGTACTGGCAGGTGTGAGCTTGCCTTTGTACCATACCAGATAAATTCTCACCCAGAGGCCTGCCAGCATTCAAGTGGAAAAGGACTGTGATGCTGTGAATCGAGACAAACCAAGTGCAGACAAGAACAGGTGGGTGGGAGTGAGCTGGAGGCAGCCTAGGACAGTCCAATAGACATGGAATTAAGATGACAGTCCCATGATTATTACTGGAAAAAACCTCCAGCAAAATCCTCTCCCTGTCCCTATCCTCTCTGCTCTAAAGAAGTATGTCACACTTTGGCAGCTCAGCAACAGCTCCTTGTCCTACCTATTCAGGCTCTGACCAACCAGTTTTCACTTCTTATTGAGCAGCTACAAGGTTGTCTAATCCTAAAAGATATTTGCTGTGGCTCTTCTTGCCCTGTCTCTCCCTATTACTAATTTACAAGAAGGCACAGGATTCACTTGCCAGCACACATGTAAAAAGCTGGTCCTCAGAGACCTAACAGACTGACTATTCTGTTCCATAGGAGGATGTGCAGAAGCTAGGCACATAAAGATGAATTAATAGATTTAAAGCCTCTGTCTGGTTAAGCCTTGTGTGTTTATTCATCTTCTTATTCTGTAATGGAACAATGCTGGCCAGATTAACAAAGTACAACACGGCCTATTGCTATGTTTTAACAGAGTGTTTTATATTTTCTCTTTTAACGTGTAAAAACTGAGTACTGAAAGGTTACGAGAACACAGATTCCAGACTTAATCACAACATTTTCTTCTCACCATGATATAAACTGTATTCTGTGCCTATTCGCTATTTGCAGAACAAAGACAGGATATCCTAGAAAAATCAATATTTTCTCAGTGACGGTGGTTGTCCTCAGCTTGCCTCCAGGTAAAAGAACAAAAGGTTTTAAGAAACTGTCAATTAGCAGAATTGATAGCAAATGCTTTTGATCAGGTACCTTGTTCAGAAAGTGACTACAGTAAGGATTCCCATTTTATAAACAAGTTCTGTTGACTTTATATTGACTTATCATATAATGGATTGTAAAAAGGCAATTTTACTGGAGCAGAATTACACAATCTTTCACAAGTCTGGACTACTGATGCACATTTTTTCTTTTCTTATAACAGTCTGCTATAGGATATAATATGTACTACAAAACTTTATTGCTCTAGCCATGCAATTAGAGAAAATTTATTGAAATATAGAATCATAAAAAGAAAAGGCTCCCCTCATAATTTTTCTTTCAAAAGCTATCATCAATAACTCTGTAGTTTGTGTCACGTTGTAGCTACAGACAATGAGACAGATGCCGATAACTTTTCTGTCCACTTCAGCCTAGGCCACGCCACTTCATAAGAGTGCTGACAATTTGCTGGCTTTGGAAAGGCCAAAGCATGTATTCTCGAGTGGCTGAAAGGAAAATGCTCCACAAATGCCAAGCTGGAACTTGGCACCATGATCATTTGGCAGATGAACAGCACTGTACATAAACAAGTAGAGAGAGGGAGCTTAAATTCTAAATACCCTCTTGAGAAAAGACAAAAAACAGTTCCTAAGAACAGTGAACAAAAGCTGTCAGAAAAACTAAGATCATTGATTTTTGTCATGAATGACTTATGATTATGGCTGTGTGGTTGGGATGGGAATGGAAGATTATGCAGTACAAAGTACTGTGTTCTCCAGTCTCATGAGAGATTCCACTTACACTCATTAGATAAGGCACCATGTCACATTTGTTAGATCTTAGGGCTTAAATATTGTATTTTACTCATTAATCCAATTATCTTCCTGTTTCACCACATCTTTAGATGACATTAATGTATCATCATCAATTAATATAAACTTTTTCTATTTCTGTGCATATCTGTGTAGAGGAAAATACACAGGCTGTAGAATAGCCACTGATTTTCCACTCGAATGATCTGCTTCAAAATGATGCTGACCAAGCTGCAATTTTATTTCCACGCCTCTCATACTTTTATTAAGCAACACACAAACACAAAAAATAAGAATATATATGGTGCAGAGTTTAGACTGCCAACTGGCTATCTGACAAAAGAACAGATTAAGCAAGGTAGCAGGATCTCTGATCCAGCAGATGAACAAGCTCTATTCTGCCTTTTGCATATTAACACTGTTGAGATCTGAAGGGGATCTGCTGTGACTCATGTGTGCTTTAGTTCTGCACTGAACAGCACTCAGGATATTCAGCAATCTGTTACCACACCCCACATCTTTGATATCTTTCACAGTCACCATCCCATACCAATTCAGGATTTCATAATGCACTCTTAACAAAAGCTTTCAAAACCTTACTCTGCACTGAAACAGTAGGCATCCTCCTCAGAGACCAAAGTATAGCCAAGCTCTTTACCTCAGAAGGAATTTAGTCCACATCCAGTCCCATTCTCTTAAAATACAACCAAAGATTAACAGAAGGTGGAAAATGAACCCTCAAACTCACCAAATAAGCATATTCAGTTTTAAATAGTAACACTGAACTACTACTGGGCAAAGTGGCATTCAGCTCTCTTCTCTTTTCTAGGTCTTTTGGAGCTTTCTTTTATAGTCCACAACTTTCTATTTGTGGGCCTGAACTACACCCTCCACCAGAGAATTCTATGTTTGTGTTCTCCTTTCTCTTGCAGTTACTTGCAGCTTGAAAGAAATCCAGTTGTGCAGCTAGGTCCAGATCCAGAAAAACACATGAGCACATGATTTATATATATGAATAGTACCATTGTGCAGGATGCAGGCTCTTTTCCAATATTTGTCATTAGTCTTTTCCCTGCTATTGCTTCTTTGTTCCCCATTACTGCATGTGGCCTTTCTGTTTATTCCAAGATTTTCCTGTAAATTCAAAACCAGGTACAGTCTATGTATATGATCATGCTCAGAACTGAGGGGAGTGGGGTCTCAGATGAACTGAGACATCAAATACACATGCAGTTGTGTTTAAAATGAGACGTCAGAAAGTTCTCAGCATTGCTTTCCATCTCAACCAATTAACATGTATCAGAACCACTGCTGGAGAGCTTGCTTGTTCAACTTGAACTTTAGGAAGCTCAATCTGGTAGCACATTTATTTAGGGAAATACCACTAGAGAAGAAGTAGTGAAGGTTTATGAGTTACAATATAGTTGGGACATTACATACTAAATATTCTAAAACAAGAAAACTTAAAACTAAATAGTGTGGATTCTGTGATATTGTGAACCTTTTAATATTCTTTCACCTATGAGCAGTGGTTTATATTTTGAGGAGAGATATCAATATGTTTCAAACAGTCCCGTAAGTCAAATAAACATTTACAGTTAGGTATTAACTGAGACTGATCACTAACATGAATTCTCCTGGAAACTATTTCATAAAATCAAGTCATTTCAATTATCATCCTTTTGGCTTAGGAATACCTCTTGGAGATTCCCACATGTTGAATCAGACATTTATAAGTGCTGCTGGGATATCTACTCTGGAATGACAGACGGGAACTCTTTGCAGATGTACCTTTGACATGATGCAAGTTCACACTGGACGATTTCAGTGTGAAGGTGCACCATGGCCTGCTGTACTTCTTATAGTTTAAGAATAGCAGAAGTACCAGTGCTGGTCATAAACTCTACTGGGAGTTACCAGCATAACTCAGGGAGGTGTTCACAACTTTGCAGAGTCAAAGTGCTGGTATCACATAGCAGATTTCTCAGCTTTCTGAGATTAAAATCAAGAAAGAAAGTTGAAAGTTGAAAAAAAGCAATTTAAAAAATAATTGTATTGCATTGGTGACTTGTAATGCATGAAACATCAGTCTGGTTCTCAGAGAAAGGGATAATGGTTTTGGTGAGAAATTTTAGTTCAGCAAGACATACAAGGTCAAGAACAAGAAGTTGATATTACTGTAAAAGTACATTCAGTGCTGTTGTCCTGATAAAATTAATTCCTAGTTGCTCAAAGCCCTTTAATTCAATATTGCTGGGATATTTTGAAAACACAGATGATAAGCTTTTGTGTTAGAGCTCATTCAAGTTGAATCTTAAGTCAGCTAATGCTCTGGCGCTAACAACTTACTAAATGTTTCCCGGCAACAGAAGGAAAGTAGCAAAAGGCAAACAATTCAAATATGCTGAAGAGGAACAAACTGATACAAAAATAAAACCTCCTTCTGTATGAAACTCCTCACTTCTAAGCAATGTTTACTCCTTCTCTGCATTAAGAGGAAGTACAGAGTCCCACAAAACGAGCGTCAGTGTTTTTTCACTGTGTTATTTACAAAAATGTTCCTCTGATTATTTTTAACACTTCAGCAGAAAATTGCTTCAACCCGTGAAAACCACTAGAGAGACTCCAAAGACTTGATAAAGTCACTGAGGTTAACCGAATGTCTCCCTGCACTTTACATACCTTTGTTGTGTGTACTAGGGGTTGTTTCCCACTTAACCACTCTTGTGAGGCCTGCATACTGGGGTGTGGAGTCTGTTTTTTGTGCCTTGTGATGCTTATATTTTTTACAGCTTGGGCTTATTTCAGCTTGGAGGTGCTGAAATTGCAGTTTGTGCCAGCTGACAGCAGTTCCTGACTGTAGTGAACTCCTCTTGGGCCAGCCAGAGTCCAAAAGTGCTCTCCAGTATTTTTCTGATTGTCAGTGAGTTCTGCCATCAACTCTAACCCATCACCAGAAAACCCTTCTTCTTCTCTTGACCACAGTAATCCATGCTCTCAACCTGCTGTCTTTTTGATACACTGCAAAACACACAAGCACTCGCTCCAACATCTCTGATGCCCTGGCCTATAGGTGTGATGGTTTTAGAGGCACCACAGTTCTGGGTATAGAATATCTCCTTATTACACAGCTACCTCAGAATCACTCTTAGCACAAAGCGAGTTAAAGATGCACATAAAAGCATCTTTCTACCTACACCTCTTTTTTCGTTGTACAGTTGAATAGTTTACAGATTTTTCTTACAAATGGTTCCCTAGTTCAGTGACACACACATCTCAAGTAACAATCATTAGGAAGTGTCTTACCATGCTGGAGAATGATACCCTCTATAAGCCACCTCCGATATAAAATCCAGCCGGTGGTCATAGGTCATATTTTTTTCCACCTTATCCACGATATCAGTCAACCATTTCCTCTTTGTTAAAATAGGCATTGTTTGACTCCCTTGGAGTGGAAAAACACCTCTTTGCTAGACAAGGTATAATGTCCTATGCTTGACTGGCTATACCTAACAGCATGTATTAGGTTTACATGGCAAGGTTTTGGTAGCAGGGGGGCTACAGAGGTGGCTTTCTGCAAGAAACTGCTAGAAACTCCTGTGTCCAATAGAGCCAAGGCCAGCCAACTCCAAGATGGGCCCGCTGCTGGCCAAGGTCAAGCCCATCAGTGGTAGTGGTAGTGCCGCTGGGACAACAAATTTAAGGGGGAAAGTTACTGTGCAACTTTAGCCAGAGAGGGGACAGAGAATATGTGTGAGTAACAGCCCTGCAGACACTGAGGTCAGTGGAAAAGGAGGGGGAGGAGGTGCTCCAGGTGCCAGAGCAGAGATTCCCTCGCAGCCCATGGTGCAGCCCATTGTGAGGCAGGTTTTAAATTTCACTTCCTTTACCAAACGGATATGCTCTTGCGCAACTTAATGCACTTTGAAAAGGAGTTAAGCCAAAAATGAGAGTCATGCTAATTATGGAACAAGAATACCCACACATGGAGTTACTCAGAAATAGCCATTCTTGAATAACATCGTGTAAACAAGCCTGGGAGATATTTTTAAGGTTTTCTTTGAAATCATGGCAATAGGCCTTCAGGAATTTAGGGTTTTTTTACTCTGTGTTCCTTTCTAAATTTTTTTTTTGGGGGGGGGGTTAGCATGGCCTGGGTTTTGGTAGTGAGGGGGCCGTAGAGGTGGCTTCTGTGAAAAGCTGCTGGAGGCTTCCACCATGTCTGGCAGAGCCAATCCCTGCTGGCTCCAAAGATGGACATGCCACTGGCCAAGGCTGAGCCAATTAGAAATGGTGGTAATATCTCTGTAATAACGTGTTTAGGAAGAAATTAGAACAAAGGTTGTGGTGCAGTTGTAATTTTCCAGCCAGAGAAGAGCAGAGTGAGAATATGAGAGAAGAACAACTCTGCGAATACCAAGGTCACTGAAGAAAGACGGGGAGGAGGTGCTCCAGGTGCTGGAGCTGAGATTCCTCTGCAGCCCATGGTGAAGACCATGGTGAAGCAAACAAAAAGAAACAAACCTGTAGAACCTGTGGCACAAAATTTGCTTCAGATAAATTGTTGAAAAAGCACATGAGTATTTGTATCTCCAAGTTCTATCCAAAATTTCAGTAAAAGACACCCATTACAGTGCAACTAGGAACCCAGAAAAAATTTTCCATATTCCTAATAGCAGAAAAGTGGTAAAATTTTATTTATATCAGGACGTATTAATTCAGCACACAATGGGGAAAAGATTCTGGTCTCTTGTGTTAGCTTGATGACTCAGGCACCATGGCAGGATTTCCTTCCCTCTAAAAATTCTTTAATTGGAGTGGATGATGAGGCATCTGTTGCCACTCCTTTGGACCCAGTACAGCCGTCTACAGAAAGACACAACTGTTTTCATATACGGACAATGGAAAATCTTTTTGACAAAGTACAAAAGGCCAAAAAGCAGTGGAGCCAAATCCATTCCTGAGATCCCTGAAGAATATCAGTGGCATCATGGCAGAGATTATTACAGCCTACATGCTGGATGCTCTGCAAGAAATGGAAAGCACTGGAATAAGCTCACAAACCTGATCCACAGAAAGAGCTAGCTGTTGGGACATCTGGCTGTGGGTTAATGTTCCACTTCTTCTAGGAAAATGTTGCTAACTTTTTTCTTAGGAAGACAGCTGACTATTTTGCCTTGCTCCTTCTTTCCCTGGCCCTTCAGAAAATCTGTGTGCATGTCTAAGGAACAGGACTATATTGTTGCAGCAATATTGCAGTATAGTTGTTGTTTCTGGCAAAAACGGGAAATATTTTTAAAGACAGATAACTTCAACTGAGTATGCTTTGTCCCTCTGTGTGTGCACAAAGTAGCATAGGGGAGAGAGCAGGACAGGCATCTTTGAAAGCACTAAGGAGCACAGAAACATTCTGACCACATATTTAGTGTCTGCTTATTAGGAATTTTTATTAAAGGTATGAAGTCTTTTAACTTCCACACATTCATAGTCCAGTGATGAGCTAACTGAACCTAAGGAGGAAAAACTCCCCATGCAAGTGCCCGCACATCCCCCCCATCCCCACCCCCATGTACAAGCACAGAAGAGGGGCATCGTTCTAAGGGAGGAGGAGACACACTCACTGTGAGCTGCCTTCCATTACCTACAACACACTGCAGTGCTGACCTTGAAGGGAACTGCTGCAGCAGCCAGTTTACCAGCTCAGGAAACACTGAAGTGTTATTTTGCCAAGGACTCTGAAGCATTTTAAAGAGAGGTAAAATGCTTCTGTTCTCTTGTGTTCAGAAGAGTCAGGAATTCACACACACACATTATGAGGCCACACAACAGAGACTATGAAATCATCTCCCTGAGACAATCAAAGGTGTCTGTGTTAAAGACACCCTGTATTTTTGTGTACTAAAATATGGAAATGTATGCATTCTAGTGAAATCTTGCATTGAAACTTACAATAAAAAAGGGAGGGGGGAGTGTTGTAAGATAGACACATTTACGGACTGATTTGCTCCCCATTAGTTTTTTTTCTGAACATAACAGTGCTGTTTGGAAACTGTATTAAAATTATTTCAGTAAGAATTTATATAGTACTCTCCAACATTTATTGGAAGCTGTTATAATCACACAGTGCAGGAGAAATATACATAATATTCAGGATCCTGAAGTCATAATCCTAAGGATAAAACTTTTTGAAAATTCCTGAGAAAGCCTAATTTTAGCCAACTTTTCAATGAAAAGATACAAATAGAGAGCAAAGTAGAAGACAAAAAATCAGATCCATGCATAGTTTTCCATCACTACTATTATAAGCACACTGAGGGATTAGACTGCATGGGATTTCAAACAGGAGAGGATTTCTACAATATTGTTCTCCACAACCCCCATTAGGAATTAATGATGCTTCAAGTAGGATTAACTCTTAAAAATTTTGTCCTACTGCTGGTGCTACACAACTATGGCAACATCATGGCTTCTGCCCAGGCTGTGCTCTTAGGGGAAGAGATCTGCAAGAGAAACAGAGAGGCACCAATTCCTTGGGGACATCTTACTGATCTGCACATCACTCAACTCCATTAACCACATATCTGGGATTCCCAGAATTTAATGTTCCCGCAGAATGCTCCATCATCCCTAAAGCTCTGAGAGGACAGCAAATGTCAGCTGAACCTCATGAAGACTCCTGCTTTGTTTCCCTTCCTGTGGGATGTTATTTCTGGAATACAATGATAAATATGTATTTGCATACACCTTTAATCGAGCCTATATTCATCCTGTCAGCAAAATATTGAGCTTATCAGAATAAATGGGTGGGAAAACACTGCAGAATTAATGGAAGCACTCAACCTTTTCTAATTATGCACTGCATTAAACTTTTATGAGAGAAACCTTATAAAGATGCTTTGCTATGAGTGTATTCTCAGAGTAGCTAATTCAGTTTGGTCAGTTGAACTGATCAGGCAAACAAAAGTTTAACCCAACAAAGTAAAAATATTCATGCAAGGGTGGAATCCCTCATTAATCTCTGAACAGAACATAAACAAATCTGAAAACTCATTGCTGGCTTCAAAAGATAATAAAGAAATAGTGCTGCATCACAAAAAATAGTCCTAAGTCTAAAGCAAAAGGTTGATCTAAGGCACTGTTTCCAAGCATACATGTTTGTCTTTTGTTCATTTTATTTATCTGCCTTTGATACATCAGCTGATGAGGGATTTTATTTATATTACACTATTTATTTCTTCAGCTCCAACTCAGATGCATGTCCCTGCTGGGCAGTACAAACATGCACATAATAAAACATCAGCTTTGTTTCAGAAAGCAATGAACTTAAGGGCTAAACAGACAAGACAAGAAAATTGGCAGGGAAAAGGAAAACTCAGAACACCCATTTCACATTGCACAGCTGAGGCACAAGATTACGATTTTACACTGGTAAATGGCAGCAATGTTTCATTACTGCCATACATAGGGATAGGGTTACATTTTACATCATGTACCCAGGGAGACGTGGAACATACACGGCAGAAGGGAGGACTGAGCCCCAGTCATTCAGAGGCGCTGACATTCTTTCTTTGACTGCTTACCAACACAAAATACTTTTCATAGAATCATGGACTAACAGAACGGTTTTGGTTGGAAAGGTCCTTAAAGATCCTCTAGTTCCAACCCCTCTGCCACGGGCAGGGACACCTTTCACTAGACCAGGTTGCTCAGAGACCCATCCAACCCGGCCTTCAACACTGCCAGGGATGGGACAGACACAACTTCTCTGGTCAACCCTCTTCAGAGAGAAGTGCCTCACCACTCTTACAGTAAAGAATTTCTTCCTAATATCTAGTCTAAACCTACCCTCTGTCAGTTTAAAGACACTTTCCCTTGTCCTATCACTACATACCCTCTCCCGCTCTCCCATAGGTCCTCTTTAAATACTGGAAGGCTGCCTCTCTTCTCCAGGCTGAACAATCCTGGCTCTCTCAGCCTATCTTCACAGGAGAGGTGCTCCAGCCCTCTGATCATCTTCATGGACTTCCTCTGGACTCACTTCAAGAGGTCCACATTCTTATGCTGGGGACCTCTGGACTCAGCACTCCAGGTGGGGTCTCACAAGAGCAGAGTAGAGGGGCAGAATCCCCTCCCTCGCCCTGCTGGTGACACTGCTTTGGATGAAGCCCAGGATACAACTGGCTTTTTGGGCTGTAAGTGCACATATGGTGGCTCACATCCAGCCTCTCATCCATCAACACCCCCAAGTCCTTCTCCTCATGGCTGCTCTAAATCCATTCTCCATCCAGCCTGCACCTGTGCTTGGGATTGCCCCAACCCAAGTGCAGGACCTTGTATTTGGCCTTGTTGAACTTCCTGAGGTTAGCATGGATTGATTTCTCAAGCCTGTCAAGGTTCCTCTGGATAGCATCCCTTCCCTCCAGCGTGTCAACTGCACTACACAGCTTGGCAGCATGAGCAAACTTGCTGAGAGTGTGCTCAATCCCACAGGCCACATCACCAACAAGGATGTTAAACAGTGCCAGTCCCAATACTGATCCCAGAGGGACCCTGCTCAGGGTTTTATTTTTTCTAACCTTACCCCTGGCTGCTCAGACAATCTCCCTGTGTTCCTCCCAGGCTGCCTGTTCTTGCTTCCCTGCTTTGTAGGGTTTCTTTTTGTGTTTGAGTTTGTTCAGGAGCTCCTGGTTCATGCACACAGAACTCCTGGTGTTCTTGCCTGATTTCCTCTATTTTTGGATGCATCACTTTCTATGCATCTGGCATCTATATTTTTGTATAGAATAAGCACATACATTACATACACATTCTATACACAGTATGGAAGACAACATACTATTTATGACAGTGTAGATATCATTTATACAGTACAATATACATTATACTTACCTCAAAAAGTTAGCCCAACAACCTCAGAGCAGCTTGATGCCTCCTTGGTATTTATTAAAAGACAGTCTGTGGCTTTGCCTAGTAATTTGTAGGTGTTAATACCTGCTGGTTGCCTTCTGAGAAAGAGATGATTTCATGTTGCTGATCTGTGACAGATGCTGGCAGGTTGGTGGGTGGGCAGCCACCCCTCCAGGTCTGTGATTTCAGCTTTTGAGAAATAGGAGGTGTGTGCGCTAGAAGAGAATGTGGGCTAAGCTGATCTGACCTTCATAGCCAAATCTGGCACACAGAGAAGTGGTTTTGGAGTCAAGGGGTGTCCTGCTTTACCAGCATCTGTTGTCATGCTGGGCAGATCCTTTCAAAAGTTTCACTGTTTGGCAGCTATTGGAGGAAGACAGCAATTGCAAGTGTGTAATAAAGACTAGACCTGGATGGAAAACAGAACTTTGCCTAACAAAACATGGTGATGAGTCAAGTTGGGAAGAAGCCCTTCAAAATTTTCAAAATTCTACACAGGACAATTTTATTTGAAGGGAATATCCCCCACATTTCTCCTCCATCATTATTGCTCTTGGAGTTTTTTTTTATAGAAGATAAGAAAGAAATTGAAATAGATATATGAGTTCAAACAACAAACAAAAATGCAATGAAACTTATTATTCTAAATGTATCAAAACTTTTTTTTTCAAAATCGACACAGCCAAAACCAGCCTTTTAAAGACTTCCAAAGCCAGTATTACCCCTGATGTCTTGACAATCAGCTTTAATAAAAATACATACTGTTGTGTAATTCTTTGAGAATCATAAAAAAGAGGTGGTATATACACATAGTGAATAACAATAATAATAATAATAATAATAATAATAATAATAATAGCCTTTGTAGATAGATATTGATTTAATACTTTTATTTTTGAGCTAAGCTATGTATTCATAAAATAAAACAAGAACTCCATCAAAATAAAGCTGACCTCTCTTGTGGGATGTGATTGACAGAATAAAATGGTTACACTAAACACTACATTAAGCTCTGCTAGTCTGAATCAAGATCTTTCACAACATGGTGTATTGAATTTTCTCTGATTCCTACTGAATTTTTCTGTGGAAAATACTTGTTGATAGCTTCACTGTATATATTGCAGCAATAATTTTATGGGAGATATACTGAAGCTTCAAATAATATTTTGGAAGAACTTATTCAGGCTTACATTCCTAGAAATCCCATATCAAGATTGGATGTATTTCTAAAGAGATAAACACATTTTTAAAGGGAAATGTGGTAGTCAGTGCAGAAACTATTTAAAGAAGATGTTTAGCCATATCATATGGAACCTCAGTCTTGATGGTCATAGTGTCTTTTTCTTTATTGATATTCTTTTTCTCACATATCATGATGAAAACTGCTTAAAATGAAAACAGCTGCTTTCTCATTGCAAACTTTGTGGTATTAGGCACAGTCTGAATTTAGTTTTGCAACAGCATGTGCCATCCTGCCGAGGGCAAGCAAATTATGCCACTTAGCAATTATTTGCTGCAAACTTTATCAACTAACTTAAGCAGCTTCTCTGTGTGGTTTAAGGCTGCTGGCCATGCAAAATCTAAGAAAACAAGCTGTTTTCCTGTTCTGTACCCCACAGAAATGGGCTTTGTCTGATTTGCCAACGTGCTCGAGCTCTATGGCATATAGTGCTTCATGCTTCAAATTCAGCAGCTGTGATTACAGAGATAGGCTAACCTTGTTCAAAGAAGGAAGGCAACACTTTACCAGCTGATGAATTTCTGCTTCATGACCAATTCAGACTTTTCCAATGCTACCTGAACACACAAGCACTCAGCTTGAATGCCATATCTTTATCAGAGTGGAATACAGAGCACTGAACCGGAATTTAGAAAACCTGAGCTTTGTAACTAGTCTGGTGAATAGACTAAACTTCTCCATTTTTGGAGCCATCATCCATAAAACTGGAAAAAGATGATCTATCCATGAAAAGTGTCATGGAAAACCAGTTACAATATACTACTGACATGACATTGCAATTCTTTTACAAACTGGAGTTAGGTCCAAGCAATGAACTCTGGATCCTAATGCTCCATTTGCAAGTCAAATTTTGTCTGCTTAATGTCTTGTCTGAAAATGCCCTGAGCACAGGCTTTATGTGTGAAAGGTAACAAACATACCATTCCTTTTCTTTCAATGCTAGTAACATTTTCTCATAGGATTAAAACAATAGCTATTGTTTTAGCTTTTTTTGTTGAATTTGCTCATCAGAAATCACTCATGAGATCAGAGTAAGGTTAGGGAACGCCACCCCAAAGGAAAAATTTTTGAGCAGTTATGAGTTCCTAAAATAGAAGCATAGAAAAAGAAGACTCTGTTTGTTTTTTTTTTCCTTTGCTAGTCAAATAGCCATACCAAAACATATAAGGTACACAGTGATCTATGTGACCTGACATTATGTATATAATTCAGTGCCTTTATCTGCTAGATTTTCACCTATAGCTGAGGCACTCAGTTTCCAGGGACAAACAAGAGACATCTTGTCACACAGAAAGCACCTCAGATATTAAAATAGGTTCTGCCTGCATCAAGACAGCAAAAGTTTATACCAATTTCACATGATGATATAATTAGAAATAGAATGGGCAAAGTTTGGAAAAAAGATCAATCCATTGAATTAAAGAGTTTTCATTAAATCCTGGTGGTGCACTACCATTAACAGTGGACACCTCTGGTTCAATCACAGGTTAAAAATGTGATTTTCCTCATATCCAAATTTATAGTTTTAATTGAGCCAGTAAAATGTATTTTTATATACATAAAATAATTATATAAATAAGTGTTATTTAAGGACTACTTGTACACTTTTAGCATTTCTGTGACTGCAGTCCAGCCTTTAAGAATTTGCCAATGCCAGGAATCAGAGTTTACAAGAGAACAAAATGTACTTTATAGAGAAATTAGTAGTAAAAGCAGATGAACTTGTTCTGAAGAAGGTTTCAGTATGTGCCCTTTGAAAAATACATGCCCCACCACTTACAGCTACAGTGAGTCAGAGAGGAGAACTGGGCAAGGCCAGCTCCTCAGAGAGAAGAATGACTCACCAAAATGTGTTTAGACTGAGCACTCTGGTCCTGACTTCCTTATAATAAGAAATAACACTATGAAAGACATGGAGGTGGTCAGATGAAGAACCATTTGCTCTGGTGGGACCACTTTTTCCTAGTCCTTTATCATCTGCCTTAGCTGATAACTTCATCTTCATATATAGAGCTGTAAGATGAGGAATTCTGGTCTCAGTGAAAAAGCAGGCACTTTTTAGGAAGGATAGGAATGATTCAAATACAACTAAATAAAATACAGATAAAGTTCCTTGAAAAAAATTAACAATTACTCGACGGTCTTAGAGATGTCCTAACTTAGAGAGAACAGAGTTTCGTATGTGGCCACTTTTGTAATTATCAGTCTTTTACTCTGTATGTGATCATTTTTTCTCAGAAAGCCTAGAAGCCCCCTCACTGTGCTGCAATCAGAGATGGCTAAGGCTGGTCCTACATTTCTGTCCCCAGTTCAGCAGAGAGACACACTCATGGAAAAGAGCCCTTCAAAAACCTGAATTATCAAAGCACTTAAACATAAGAAAGGAGCCCTCATGGACTTTGCAGTATCACAGAGTAGGACTGGCAGTGAAATAAAATGAAGAGAGCGTTCTAATACCCTACTCTGTGAAAAATGTAGACTATAATCTCTATAAAATGAATACCCAAAAACCTCTGCTCTAGAAAGAGCTCTGGCACTGTTGGGTGGGGAGCTTGGTGGAGGGGCTGATGCCCAGTTGGGTTTTGGCTAAATATTGCATTGCACAGAGCTGAGCTGTCTCTGACATGGCACAGCTCTCTGAGTCAGCACAGGGGCTGCCTATGAGAGCGGAAAGAAAAGGTTCTCTCCTTCCCAGGACATCCCCCCAGGGCAAACATGACCATCCTCAACATAAGTGGATTTAATCAGTCACTAGGAACAAAAAATGTTCCAAGAATTTTTGTTCACAATTTTTATAAGCTTTCCATCCTATTCTCTGTCTATAATGAACCAGCTGTTGGTTGTATTTAGTTTTATTTTAAATAGCACATGGTAAAAGAGTATCTCACAATTGCACATGAATCTTTCTTCATACTAAGTTTTTTTAATACTTTAGTCTTGGTGAAATCCCATTCATTCCAAATACTTCCCCCAAATATTTCTTTCTGAGGACTTTACCTGTGGGACTATGCTTCTTCTTGATAGAAATGATTTGACAGTAACCGGAGTGAAATGATTTCTTCCATTGTATAAAAGGGAATAAAAGCAAAGTTACCATTCAATTTAGTGGCAGAAGATTAGTGAGAGGCTTCCATAGGCTCCTGAAACCATGTTCTGCAATGAAATTCAGTTTAATTTGATATGATCCTGGTCATCTTGAGAAATGCTGCACATTTCAAGCTGCCAGTCAGCCCCAGTTAAAACCCAGAACTGGCCTTTCAATGCACTTGGTTTTTATATATACGAAATTTATTTATTTTGGGTGGTCTGAGATTTTTGTGGGGCTTTTTTTCTCCTGAAGCAGTCAAAATTATTTATATGTTGCTTTAAGGGTTGACAGGCAGTTTATTTCATTATCAGCATTAACCATATTTCTTGAATTTCCTGTCATTTAACAGCATCCTAACTGATTACAAAAGAAGAAAAGAGAACACTGAGTGCCTCTGCAGCAGACTGTGAAACTAATGACAGATATCTGCTGAATTTCAATACTTCTCTAAAGAGGTTCATACAGACAGAGCCTAAGGAGAACAGAGGTCTGAAATGAAAAGTGTTTCTCAGCTTTTTGCCTAGCTAATCGCCTTGTTCAGAGATCACTTTGTTCAGAGGTCACCTGTGATACTTTTTAAAGTCAAAATTAAATTTTTTTTTACATCTCAGTAAATATTTGAGTAGAAACTGAGCCAAGTCCAAAACTAAAATCCAATAAAAACATTATTTTAAAAAAATTATTCCCCAGAAATATAAGTGACTTTACAATCCCTGTGTATGTATCACAATTAAAATGTGCTTTGATGTGCTTTGATGCAGGATATGGAATATTGATTGTACCTCTAGAAATCTATGTGATTCCTGATCTGCTTTTTCCCTGTCCTCTATATGATAAATAGTGGGCATAAATCTGTGAAACAAATTGTACAAAATCATCTACTGTCTTGGAAGCTGAGAAGGAAAAGAAAACATATCAGCCTGTTTATTCAAGTTTTCTCTAGAGAAACCAACAAGGAAGTGCTGACACCTTGGAAAGGCTATTCTTCCTTACTGCTACATGTAAATATGGTTCGATAGAAAATGTTCTGAAATGGAAATCTCAAAAATTAGAAAATCAACTATTTATATCTAAGAGATATACCAGTTCTGAGTCGAGAGGTGGAGAAGTCTAGGAGAGCAGAGTATGTTCTTCTGTGACAGAACAGAAGGAAACGGTGTCAAGTTGTGCCAGGTGAGGTTTAGATTGGATATTAGAAAAAAATTCCTCACTGAAAGGGCTGTCCAACACTGTAACAGGCTGCCCAGGGAAGTTGTAGAATCACTCTCCCTGTAAGCAATCAAAAACCATGTAGTTGTGGCACTTAGGGACATGGTTTAGTGGTGAAGGTGACAGTGCTAAGTTAATAGTTGGACTGGATGATTTAAGAAGCCTTTTCCATCCTTAACAATTCTATGATTCTATATATTCTATTGAAGGTATTGTTTTGTTTTAAAATAAAACATGTAAAAGATTCATATGAGGAAAGGCAAAAAGGGAAAAAATGCTTTGTTCCCTTCATGAAAGAAAAGAGGTTCACAGAATAAACTTGAACCTTCTAATTATAAAACTATTTTATTTAAAAGACAAGTATTTTTTGACATTCAAGTGCAGTCCACTTTAAAAAAAGGTGGGTGTTTCAATTTGTGATCTCAGCATCTTTACCACCCTCAGAAGAGGATGAAGAGTTGGTTCTAGACCTGTTTTTAAGATGAGTGCTGTGAGACACATAACGTGACACATAAGGTGTCTTTATTGCTATCAGACTTAATGCCAGTGACTCACACCAGGAAGCTTAGTGGGGAACTCAGCTCTTCAGACAGCCAAAGGCTTAAAGGCCAAGTTACAGCCATCATTTCCATCTACACAGAACAAGAAGAGCCCCAACGAGAGAAAGCATTTTTGCACCATTTGAGATTCTCCTGAAATAGCACTGGGGAATTTTTTCTCCTGGAAAAGCTCCAGGGAAGCCAATGAAATTACACAAGGGTCAACACTGTTTGACAAGCATCACCGTCTCTGCAGTGTTTACCATAGCAAACAGAAAGACACCCTTAACAATAGTAAAAATGTATTTCCAAACAGAACTATAGAAAAGGAAAATATTACCAGTCTGTCAAAAAAAAAGATCATGAAATTTCAAACTTAGGAGATTTTTGATAGTTTTGGAAATGCCCTTCTGCTGTTAGGGCATTTACATTCGCAAGCTTTCAAGCTTTTCTTCACAGAGGAAGCTTCTTTCTTCACAGTTCTACAGCCAGGAGCTTTCTTTAATTAAAAACAAACACTGCCAGGCTGTATATAAACCAAGTGGATTTTACAGACTGAAACCTCAGCAGCGACCCTGGGGGTGCCTGCCTAATCCACACAGCTGGGTTCGCTTCCACTGAAAACTAAAGCAAAGAGGAGAGAGTGTGCAATAAGGTCTCATCCCAGCATGGAGATTGGGCTCCTGCACAGATCCCAGAATTAGGAAGTGCTTCTCTCAATAATTAATAGAACTATTGCATCTGGTAACAAATCAGTTCAAATCTCAGTCTCCAAGGTGACAATTTAAGGAAAATGTGCCAAATGAGATAAGATGGCGATTTAAGATACAAACTGACAATACTCAAAATTACTGGTTTTTTACAACATGTTTATGGACTGTGCTATATATCTGTAATGTGGAGTCACTGTTTGGGAAAGCTACAGCCTCCCAACAAATTTGGGCAAGTAATTCCAAGTCTACCACCAATTATAAACATCAGAATTAGAGTAATTGACTCAACACCACTAACAAAACTGAAAAACAAGGGTGAACAAAAAAGGAACTAATAGATCATTAGGCTGTATCAATTAAGTTCCATATTCTTTTCTATGCTTAGACAAACCTCCATTCAACTCCAGTGAAGAATATAAGACTATACTGTAAACCATAGGAGATGCACTAAAGTTGTGTGAAGAACTTACAGTTCTTCATTATCAAAACTTACACTGAAATGATCTTTCCAAGCATCCATTATTGTAGTATTGCAGTGAAAAACAAGGCATTTAAAAACAAAACAAAGCACCTCTGTTTTTCCTTAGGGTGCGTTGTATGCAGTTATTTTTCATTCAGTAACCCATATCTGGTTTTGCTAGGTTTTGTGCATCATTAAGAAAGCTGTTTATGAAAATGGTGTTGTACAGCTTCCTGTTTTGGAAGAGAATGAGAGTTATTTGAAAGACATGGAGATTTTATTCAATCACAATTTCAGCTATTGGTAACTGAAGCTTCTATGTGTTCATCTTCTACAACACCTCAATAAAATGTCCAATTAAAATGTCACAGTTTATGCTCGCTCCATCTATCAAGCAGCTTTCACAATTATATTTGCTGATACTCCTGAATCATCAACACTGTAAAATCCCACAATCTCATACAAGCTGTTATTCAGCCCTGATAAGTTTTTTTGCTTTCAGAGATACATCAAAATTTAATCTAATGAAAATGTGGAAACTTTTTTGATAAAAAGGAAAACTACTTATTTTGTACTACTCTCCTTGTTATATTCCAAAACTGCAGCTTATTGTCCTGAGGATATGGATGAGGTATCTGGTATTACTAAAATTTAGCAAAGGGCTGTCACAATTCACTGTTACTGATCAGAATAATTTGAAAAGTTCCAAAAATAAGTGCATCAAAAAAATCCTTATCTGAGTGCAACACAACTGCAGTGATAAAAATACAAGATAAATAAAAAAGAAACATAAGAAAAGGAAATTAAAGGAAAAACAGAAATTATTTTCTTCATTATTTTGTAAACATTTTTCCTAAAACTATTGCTCATTTCCCACACTTCCTTTATGTGAAACTACATCACTGCAGCTCTGTGTGTGGCAGCTCTGGTCTAGTTTGGATCAGCAGCAGCACCACGTATCGTACGGCTGTGGCTGAATACCACAGTATTTGCTTTTACCATACTGAGTAAAAGCAACTGGACCACCTCTACCCTTTACCTTGGATTTCTGCTCTCATCTTACTCTACAGAAGAAAAATGTATCGACTGAATATTTTTCATATAGGTCTTTATAACCATATATGCTACCAAGTATTAGAGGTAGAAAAGGTAAGTATAGGAATTGCATGTATAAATGCAGGGCAGGGAGGTTTGTGGCAGTCTAATTTCTGTGGCCATTTAGTGCCATGTCTGACAGGCCTAAAACACATCTGACCTCTGAACATATGAGTTTTACCTATAGAGAGCTGCACTGTGTCAAGCAAAGAAAGTTACTAATGATGATCTTTATTTAAGGGTTTTAGTTGCCTGTTTAGATATAACATAGAAAATGTTGACCACTGGGATCAAAGGAGTGATATAATTCAAAATCCAGTGGGAATTTTACCAGAGAGAAAAGAAGCTTGAGTGTGGCACTGATGATCTGTTAGGGAGAATACATTTCTAAGTAACATTTTGTACTTGGTGGTGCTTAAGTGTGGCAGACCTCCCAGATAGACAGCACTGTTGTAACACAACTGAGAAATTATAAAAGTTAAAATAATTGATGTAATATTAAGAGAATGTCTTTTAACTACCCACTGAAAATATGGACTTGTAGATGGGGATAAACTCCTGGTTTGTTGAAGGATCCCAAAAACTGCTGTCCAAAAAATATAATCCAATTATCCTCCTACACAGACTATCTTAGGCTGTGCAGTTTGTTAGTCTAACACCTTTGCCTCTATTCCTAGTCCTGCATTTATGTAAACCAAATTATTTAGGTTATTCATAGTTCTAATTAATATAAATAAGAATAAAATTCCACTTTATAGGTAAACATGGCTGAACACACATCTGAATACAGTGCTATGCTATGCACAACAGTCTCTCTAGTTACTACAGTTCAGACACAAAGTGTAGTAATTCTTTCCCCACTGCCCACCAAATGCAAAAAAGACACATACAGGGAAGACATTTTGACCCTACTGCCAACAAAACAGCAATAGATGCATACTGAAGTAGGAACAATGCACTTCACTTTTGTGGCAGTGTGCCAGTAACACATCAGCTGTGCTATGGAATACATTCTACAAAGCCTGAACATTAGCACTGGGGAAAAAAAAAACCAAAAAAAAACCAAAGAAGAACTTGATATTTAGGAAGATAACAACATGACTGAAATGTTCCATACCAAGCATTAAGAGCCCAGCCCAAGTTCCTCTGAAGTCAATAGTAAAATTCTCATAACTAAATGTTATGAAATGGGGTACAATGAGGCAAAGCCACTTTTAAGGCACAGTCCTCTTTCTGACTTGGATCCTCAGTGAAAGAGAATAAAATAGTATAAGAAAATGAAAAAATCCTGTATGAAATCTGTTTTGACAACATTAAACTGTATCTGTACACATCAAATAGCTGATACTGTTTTCACCATATTTTGTCAATCTCCATGCTAGTCAGGACTGATATGTAAATACTTGTTTAAGCATCTTTACTTCAGCACAACACTTCTATAAAAATGCTTTGGTAGCCAAAAAAATATCTATTATAAGCAGGTTATCTTTACTGCTTTTTTTTATTTCTCCTTTTCTTTAATGCAAAACTGGCAGTTCTTTAGGATGCCATGCTGCTGCCTCTCATATTCTCATCATTTATTGAAAATCTGCCTGAAGGATGAATTCACAAGCATGGCAATAGCACTATTTATTCTCTAGCCCCTTTACTCTGCTAATAGACTTTTAGCAGTAGCACAATCTAAACAATTTATAGTGAATGGAGAATCCTAGCTCTTCCAAATAAAACATCTGACTGAAAGCAGGTAGTATAAATGGTTTACAACCCACTGGGAGGATGTGACTAATGTGTGGCTGTACTACTGCCTGTTGCTGGATAGAATTAAAACAATTAGCTTTATATCTATCTATCTATTTGGTTTAGGGATATGTTTTCCCCAGGTGATTCTATTTCTGCATCCAATAATACACAACACTATACTTGTGTTTTGCCTGGAAAAGAGTCCCAAAGGCTCTAAAGTCAGGGAATAGCTGATCAGGAGTGTTGATATTACTGTGTACAGACACAAGCCCTGAGCACTATTCTATAGAAAACTTTGCTTAGCTGGGACTGTAGTGAATTATTTACATCCTGCTTTCTATTTTACAATTCAGCTAATCCTGGGGAGAAATAAAACTCTGCCCACTCAAGCAAAACCCTCCAAACCCTCTTTTTTTTTCCTTTTTGCTATTATTTGGACTGCTCATAAGTTATCACAGAATAATAGAATACTCTGAGTTGGAAGGGACCCACAGGGATCATCAAATCCAACTCTTAAGTGAATGGCCCATAGAGGATCAAACCCACAACCTCGGTGTTATCTGCACAATGCTCCAACCAGCTGAGCTAATCTCAGTGCCATATGAAAGTTTCCATACAACATCTATAACTTCCCCTCTATCCATATTCTCTGGGTTCTCTTCTAAAGCAATACCCAGTTTGAAATTTCCAGGCAACTTGGATGATTTTCTCTTCTTTCGTATCCTATTGACCTTCCATGCATTTTTTTATTCAGCTAAGTACATGGTGTCATTTCACAGATTCAAGGTCTCAACTGGGCCCAACAATCTTCCCACTTTCTATTTACTGGGCTTTTTTCCTTTCCATTAAATAAATGGGACCCTGTCTGAATATTTCTTATACTGCCTTTTTCTTTTTCAATGCTTTGCATCACTTAATCTAACTTATAATTTCAGATGGAATTCACATACAGTTTTGTAGCTATGGCACATATTCTACATGCCTCTTGTGAGGAATGTGAGACATTAGGCCTTTGCTTGTTTTATAAATCACAGGTAGGAATGGACTACCTGGATAGCAAATGTCACTAATCTAAACTGCATAAATATATCTGCATTCAAACATCATTTTACATTCTGTCAGAAACATGAGAAACATGAAGAATTTCTTCACTTATGAGTCTTAGGTTGTGTCCAGAATTTGCTCAGTTCACCTCTTTTGAATACCTGAGACCAGCAATGACACATAAACCAAAAGCAGGCTTGGAATCTGCCATCTTTAGTAAACCTAAATAAATATTTCAGTTTTTCCTAAAGAATGCCTTTCAGGCACTCTGTCTCCAAGGCAATGCAGAGATAGCTGACAGCAGGAAAGCTTTTAAATTCTGATTCAAATTGAGCACATTGTGGGGTTTTAGTTCATATTCACCCTTTCTCTGAAGAACATCTGCATACAGGATTGTCTAGCAAATTGCTGCAAGCAGATTATTACAGAGTATCTTAAATTGCAAAGCATTTAAAATAACAAGTCTCTCCAAACAGCCTTTAGACTTTTTAGGTAATAAGAGACAATGGAAGGCAATGGCCAGAATTTCAGCAGCAATAGATGAAATATTAAAAATAAAATGAGTTATTAAGCAGCATCTGGTGGGTTTCCTGATATCCCTTTATCATCTCCCCATCACCTTTTCATTATGTACTTCTGTTTCTTTCATTGCCAACCAGTATTTGCTATTTCAAACACAAGAATGTGGCAAGCAAGGTGGAGATGTCACACTATAGGTAAGGGAAAGGTTTGACTGTACAGCTCTTACAGTTAGTGAGGATGTGTCTGCTACTGATTGTTTAATCATGATGTAAGCATTGATGAGTGATTCTATAGGCAACCAGGAGAAATTTCTGGATTGGTAGCTCTGATCCTTATGAGAGATTTCAACTTCCCAGACATCAGCTGGGAATACCACACTGCTGTGATGAGCAAGTCTTGGGAATTCTTGAAGTTTGTAGGAGATAACTCCTTGTCACAGGTACTTAGTGCCAACCAGGAAATATCCCTCCTAGACTTGCCTTCGGGAATACAGAAGGAGGATGCGATTGTAGGTGGCCACAGGGAACAGGAAATGGTTGAATGCATGCATGTAGCAATGGCTACACAGTGGAAAGAAAAGGAATCATTATTTCTGGGACAGAATAAAATTTTTCCCCAAAAATACATTTTGCCTTACAGAAATCATAAATTTTCCTTGCCAAGAGCGTTCTAGTTTAACAAAAGTGGAAATTAAAAGCACAAAAATAAATCACTCAAAACCAACTATATACATCTCTATGTATACAGAGTGTGGATATGTATTACAATGCTTAATGCCAGAGTTTGAAAAAGAAAATGAATAGCAGGCTATAGTGATTTATATAGTATAAAAAGTTACTCAGATGCTTGGGATTTTTTTACAAATAAAAGCTCTGGTTGTCTTTGAAAGAAAAAAAAAGAATATATAATATTTGAAGTGCAGAAAAGGGTTTTTAAAAAATAGTATTTCTCATCTTTAATCTGTATTTGGTAAAAAATATTCTATCTATAGATGAAAAAATACATAAAAAAAATTCTAGTAAGACAGCTGAAGCAGCAAGATAATAATCTGTTCTTTTGTTCAGTTTAGATACTTCTTAGATTATATATTAAAAAGTTATTGTTCCAAAACTGCACTTAGAACAATCCATCAATAATAAGAGCATTTATGGCAAATACTGTCTATGTGCCATTTAAGTCATTATTCTTGTTTATAAGTGTATAGACAATTGTTTTCTCTGTTTTACGGAGTGTGAAAGAAACAGTTGCTTCCGTTGTATTAATTCATAACTATGAGTTAAGAAAATCAGAAAGGGACAGCTAATGGCAATGTATTCCACGTCCAGGTCCTTGAAAAAGCAAGTTTTACAGAAAGATCCCATTTTTTCACTTAACAGCCAAAGACAAACCCAAATCCAATACAAAATACAACCAGGTTATAACTTGTTCTACATAATTGCATAAACCCATCACTGTTGCTCAATACTTTTTTGTTGTTAATATACCGTCCAAGCTATAAATTTGGGCTACTTTTTTTATTCTTTTAGACTCAATAGTCTACTGAAAAATACTAGACACTTAGAAAGAGAGTGTCTCTAGCCCTCCTGAAGACCTTTGTGATTATGGCAAAATTTTTCTTCCAGTTTTATTGGCCAAATTGAATTATTCCCAAAGTCAAACCATATTTTCCCTTCAGTTCATAGTGTCGATACTTCAGGGTAATCCTGTAGATAGTTTTAATACTCCTTTAGACTATTAGATGAGTGTTTTAGGCACTGAAGCTTATTCTGAGTGGGTACATTTTAAGGCAATATAGTAGATAATCATTTTTGGTTTTTGTGATGACTGGCTGTAGAAATATTGGACACAGTAACAGAGAATATTTATTGGCATTTTTAAATTGTTACCTGTCTATTATTTTTTTCAGATGGTTAAATTCTATCCAGATCATCCAAGTTAAATTTTAAGATGCTTTCTTATATAAAAACTGCAATGAAAAGCCTGTCTGACAGCTTTTATGAGCTTCCTTTTACAAATTCAAAACCAAGGAAACACACCTCTGCAAACACAAGACTAGGACATTGCTAGAGGCTAACAGTTTGGTTTTTTTCTCTCCACGCTCAAACATGAATCTGGCATTCATTAAATTATTCAAATGTATGATAAAAAATATCCACGTGCCAGGCACTAGAAAACCACTGACATGAAAAAGAATGAAATAAAAAAAGAGGTAGTCTAAGAAACAGTAATATGAAAGAAAAAGCAAATTAGTAGTTCAAAACCACTAAGTCATCAAGCCTAAACAGTGTATGTAAGAGTGCAGAAGCAGTTTATATATAATATTACTGAATTACTAGAGGGACTATGCTGTGCTGTATTAAAAAAAAAAAAAAATTTAAGGTGGCAAAATGTCATATCATACCAAGTTACTTAAGTTTGCACTGTCCAGAGGAGACTGCAGGAAAGTGCCAAAAGCCCTCAGAGCATTATGATAGTATAATTAAGTACTTAATATGCACATTGAAGAGCATACACATTTAAGAGAAGTATATAAGCCACCTGTGCAGTTTAACTGTATCCAAAGAAACCTGCATGTTATTACAGAAAGCCAAGTAAACTGCATTTTTAAAAAATGGAGACAACGCCTTAATGTTTATAAATAATAAAGTCTTGTCTGATGTAATCTGTGCAGCACTGAACACCTACTCTGTAAAAATATGTATCAGAATCAGAAATGTCTGGCTATGGACAAAGAAAGATGATGGGTTGCTTTAAGGATTTGTACCTTACATCAGGAAGAGGAATACTAAGTGACATCAAATACATAACGCAAATAATGAGTGGAACACTGAGCACCTGTCGTCTCTGACTTGTGACAGGAGAATAAGGGCATATACAATCAAACAAAAAGAAATTAAACTCCCAACTGATTAATCGTGTTTTTACACAAACAGAAATAAAACCAAGGAACTCACTGCCAAAGGGTGCCAGATATCTACCAATGTGCCAAATTTAGACTGAAAAATTGCATTCTACCAAAGGTATCAAGTGGTAGCATAACACTGATAAGGATCTTAGAAAGGTCATTAAACTGGCTACTTAAAAGACTTGGCCAACCTCTAAATACAGATCAGAAGTCCCAACACTGGAGTCTGCAAAGTTCTTACAACTTTCCTTGAAGGACCAGGCCCTGTTCACTCATTTGATAAAGAACTAATTGACATTGTGCCTAAATCTAAATTTCAACTCTTGTATTCATTAGTGGAAAATCAAACTTGAGTAACCCTAAAATTCCTAATTCTTTCTATAAGGCACACCCATGGACTTGCAGTTTGATCTAAGTGCAGAAGGATAAAAGAAGTGGAAGAGAAAAAAACAGTCACCAAACAAAGTATATGGGAGTTTAGAAGTTTCAGTCTGAAGAAAGGTCTGGTTTAGGTGTACTACCAAGTCTAAAGGCTACAGGGTGAACTTAATCAGCATTAGATAGTCTTTACTACAAACACAGACAGTGGTCTGGTGACACAGCTGATCATACCTTCTGTCTCACTATTGCGGCTGAAACCAACACAGTTTTATTCCTGCAAAGACTGAAGGATCAAGTCCTCAATAATTAAGTACAAATATGATTATGAGAGCATCTACATTAACAGAAGAGGCTGCGATGTGTAGAAGATTCTTCTACATTGCAGCTGGCACATGGCTGTTGGGGGATTATAAAGGAGAAGCAAGGTCAAACTGAGAAGCTCTGTGTCCTTTCCTCCTGGACTAGTCCAATCCTCCAGCAACATTGCTTGAAGAATTATCACCCTCTGCTCTTCAGATGATTTGTGTTTTGGTTTGGAATTACCTTAAGAAGCCAAATGGAAAATACTTCAGAAGCACTGAAACTTTGAACGTTATTTTCATTCCCTGATGAAAATGATTGTAGTCATCATTTTACAGTCACATCTATCTTGATGTGCTCGTGCACCTCCTTCCAGCTGGCTGCTTGTTTAGTTTGTTCCCCCAGTGGTTTTAGTGTTAATTAACAGAACACTGAATTTCTATGGCCTGTGAATTAATTTGATTTCTTCCCAGGTCTTCCATCAGCCAGAGCCACCTCTCTTTTAAATGAGGAAGAGACAGTAAACCAAAGACCTTCAGTGCTCAAGGGAAAAAAACCCAAACAAACAACAAAAAACTCTGAAACAAAACCACCAAAATAATTCAATACCATCTTCCTACCAGCAGGCCAGAAGCGGCAGCTTTAAGCTGGAACAGTAAGTGGCACACATATGTGAGGCTATGCTCACACAATAGAAAGGCAGTCTGTTTTAGTGAGGAAACCTATTTCAGCTTCAAACTCTCCAAGGTTTGCACCTTATTTTAAATATTAAAAAACTAACTCCTTGATACTATCTTTTGAAACAGCACCTTTACTCACTGCAGCCTGAAAAGAGTATGACAGTAAGTTTCTACAACAGCATAAGAAGGGGAAGGAAAAAAAATGCTAAGAAAAAAACCCCTCAAAGTATAGCTATCAAAGAAGTGGCAGCAGAAAAAGCTGGCAGGGAGAAAAAGAGCTGATCCACCTATAGATGCAGAGCACTCGTACTACTGTTAAACCAAGAAAATTAAGTACCAGTCACTGAGTCATCAAGTCCTGTGGCTTTTTAATGCTGGTGCTACTGGTCTGTATTGAAGTCAGCCTAGAATTCCAGTGATGCAGAAAAGAGGGAGACTCACTATGAGTTGGTCTTCAATCTCTGTCACACTGGACACACTTCTTTACTTAATCACCTGATGGTATTTCATTTTTAAATTTCATGGTTTACATTTTATCCTTTTCTTTTAATCACCTTTACTAAGGGCTAAGTTGAGGGTTCTCATACTCTCCACATAAATGACCACAATTCAGTGGGCTGCAATCACTATCCAGTAAGGGAAAAGATCAGAAGAAAGGGAGAAGCAGGAGGCAAAGTGCTTGGTGTTGAATCTATTCCAGAGGAATCCTCCTGACTCAGGCTGGTCTCAATTAGTTTGAGAACTGCTCAGTGCAGCATAGAGAGGTCACAAAAGAAGGCCAGGCATAGATTTACTGGACACAGTAAGTTCCCCTCTTTAGAGATATTTTCCTTCCTTTTCATGTCACAGCTAGAAAATCAAGTTTGGTTTTTTTTACCTGGGACAGAAGGTACACTTAGTTTCTGGAGAGCATTTAACACATGAAGATTAGGAATTGTACACTTCTGTGTCAAACAGGGTCAGAATATTTACTGACAATTAGCAAAGCATCCATGAAATCATACTGACAAAGATATTTTGTCTGTAATCAAAAACTGAAGTTTAACAGCAGAGTCTATTTTCTCCTTTGTCATTAGGAGTTGAAATCTGATTTCTTCCATGTTGGTATAATGACCAGTTTTCACTTAATTTCTTTCAAAATGTATTCTGAATTTGTGAAATGTGTTCTCAGTGTA
Source organism: Falcunculus frontatus (assembly GCA_013398115.1). Classification (NCBI taxonomy): domain Eukaryota; kingdom Metazoa; phylum Chordata; class Aves; order Passeriformes; genus Falcunculus; species Falcunculus frontatus. Next base: position 58,393 of record VZRV01001949.1, read on the forward strand.
TCAGGCACTAAATGCATCCATGCTATTATCTGTTATTTCATTAAGCACATCTTTCAAGACTGACAGGAAAAGTGAACCTGACTGCAGGGCAGTAAGATGCATTCATGTAGAAATTGCTTTGTTCGTGTGTTTCATCTTCTCACCTCAGGGAGTGACATCTTGCAAAGATGGCTGCCATCAGCCCTCCCATCTGCATCTTCTTTGATGATTCCCTAGAGACATGCCGGCCGGTTACACACAGCCTTTCCAGGAGAGGAAATATGCACTGGAAAGTGATCCCACGGTTTTGCATGACAAATTTTATTGTTATCACCTGATGTGCCAGTATCAGACTAAGCAACCAGAAAGCTGGATGAGCTGATCTTGTTGAGAGTACTGTGAAGATCAAACTAATGCTCCGGGAGAAATAATGAAGAACAGATGCACTCTATGAAACTATTTTTAATACTTAAAAAAAAATAGCTATAAAGTCACGGAAAATCAGAACCCATTACAATTGAGAAACACACAAGGTCTTCTTCCAAAAAGTGAAATATTTTTTTAAGTTATTGATTTTCACATTTACTATAGATTTTCAGGTTTGAACTTGAATATTTTTCTATTTTTGGATAACAAATTATTCAACTTATTTGGGATTGCTGATGTTGAAAAACTAGGTAATGGAATTCAAATAGTATCTTTCTAAAAATTTGAAACAGGATTAGATTAATTATGAACATTCAGCTATCAGATCTCAGATTTATTTTGTATTATTCTTAACACCCACATTCTGTCACTGGTGGTTTTTCTACTTTTCTCTACATCTACCCATGACTCATTTGTCACTTGCAGATCTGAAGCATTTAATTTTAGACGTTTGTCTTCTGAGAATCAGTCATAAATACTGTAAGAGCTGACAGTCTTTTAAGACAAAAATGTCACCTCCCTCTGGAGATGTGGAGCCTTGTTCCCCATGCTCTTATCTTCCTATTCTTCCACTTATTTCTGCAGAGGTAGTCTTAATTCACATCAGCCTCAATGGAGAATCAGTTAGATAATTTTAAGGCTTAGCAAAGAAAACCAGTTAACTAGGAGGAATGGATTCAAAATACTCATTTGTGCTGTAGTAATGTATTTTCAGCAAATACTATTTTAAGGGAATTTGCACCTCCTGCAGTAGAAATGAATAAATGTCAGAACATAGAGATAATATAAATTCAATATTACTCAATTTTACTCTTTTAGAAGTAGAAGCAGACTTTTAAGCAGGGGTTAAATGTGTATAATGACTGTTCCAACCATTTACATCATTTGTCTTGTAATTAATTTTAATTTTTCTATGTTGTTTTCTTTCCCCTGCTTTAAAATTGAGCCAGTGAGTTCTTGTTTTGCTGTAATATCCAGGAAAAAACCTGCTGGGATATCACAGCTATTGTGGAGCTCTGCCAAACGAGTGAGCCCACACAAACTGGCACGGGTCAAATGTTATCATATCAAACAATCTTGATATCTTTAAAAAAGGTGCATTTTAATCATATTGCTCACGAAAAATTGCACATGTGATTTCTTTGACTGTATATAAAGACGGTCAGGCTGGGCCTGTCTAGAAGATAGAGAATTCCATGAAAACCAAGCCCAGATACTATTCATCTTCACAGAATCACAGAATCAGCTAGGTTGGAAAAGACCTTTGAGATCAAGTCCAACCTATGACCTAACACTACCTTGTCAGCTAGACCATGGCACTGAGTGCCACATCCAGTGTTTTCTTAAACACTTCCAGGGATGGTGACTTCATCATCTCCCTGGGCAGCCCATTCCAATGCCCAATCACTCCTTCTTGAAGAACTTCTTCATAATGTCCAGCCAAAACCTCCCCTGGCGCAGCTTAAGACTGTGTCCTCTTGTCCTGTCACTGGGTGCCTGGAAGCAGAGACTGACCCCCACCTGGCTACAACCTCCTTTTAGGTACTTGTAGAGATTGACAAGGTCTCCCCTGTGCCTCCTCCAGGCTAAACAACCCCAGCTTCCTCAGCTGTTCCTCACAGGACTTGTGCTCCAGACCTTTCACCAGCTCCACTGCCCTTCTCTGGACATACCAGTGCCTCAATGTCCTTCCTAAGTTGGGGGGTCCAGAACTGGACACAGCACTCGAGGTGTGGCCTGACCAGCACTGCGTACAGGGGAAGAATGACTGTCCTGGTCCTGCTGGCCACACTATTGCTGATACAGGCCAGGATGCCATTGGCCTTCTAGGCCATGGGGACACCCTGCTGGCTCATGTATAATCACTGTCAACCAGCACCCACAAGTCCCTTTCTGCCTGGCTGCTGTCCAGCCACTCTGTCCCCAACCTGTAGTGTTTCAGGGGATTGTTGTGACCAAAGTGCAAGACTTGGCACTTGGTCTGTTAAACGTCATGTTGCTTGATTTGGCCCATCTCTCCAGCCTGTCCAGGCCCCTCTGCAGTGGCCTCCTTCCCTCAAACAGATTGACACCTGCACCCAACTTGGTGTCATCAGCAAATTTGCTACTGGTAGACTCAATCCTCTCACCTAGATCATAAATAAATTAGCATATCACAAATTATCCTGGCTGGCATAATATACCGAGATTTTTCCTAAGAAAGCATCAGTGCCTCCACGATTTTACTTAATAATTAAGTAATAACAATGCTTTGAGACCATGAGAAAACAGACAGGTTTTGTTTCAAGTGGATTGCCTTAGAAAAAGGTAAGTCTTGAGGGTCATGGAAGAAAATAGAGGAAAAAGTACAGCATCTGAAGAACTGAGGGAATGGTATCAAAGTGCATCTGTTGAGGTGTCTTCCACTGTTCCCAGACAGCTACTGATATGAAGATATCAAAGTCAAAGTGTTGACAAAGGAAGACAGATGGACACAAAAGAGTGGGATCAAGGGAATATGGGGAAAAATAATTGTGGGCCTAGGGAGGAGTGTGTAAACAAGCAAAAAAAAGACAACAGGAATGAAACGCCATTAATGAGGGTTAAAGCAAAATTCAAAAAGAAAGGAGAGGAAGGAGGGACTGGGAAGGTCAGCAATCTGCCCTTTATGTTGAGAGTAGTAGGAATGCACAGAGCTCTAGGGATGGACATGAGCCAGCTGGCAATTTTTACATTAGGATTGGTGGACAGACCATCGTGGGTGCCAATGCAGTGGGCATCTGCTACAGCCCCCTCGTTCAAGAAGTAGATGAGGTGTTCTTAATGCAACTGGTTGTTAGCCTGTGTGAAAATCTATGAGCTCTTCAGAGGCCCTGGGTGTGTAAAGTCTTGCAACCAGAGTACACTGTCATTTCCATTTTAGCCACCAGTAGTGACTACATTAAAGTTACAAAAGCGATGACTACCCAGTATACAAACAGTCCTTTTGGTTTTGTGCAGTAGTCAGGCACACTAAAGGCAGACTCAGACCTGCTCAAAATGTCTTTGCAGCCTGATGGGAATCTTTCCACGCACTCCAGCAAGAGATGAATAATAAATATTGCACCAAGATGTGCAAGGCAGGCTAATTTTTCAATATATTCATAACAGTGACATTTGACTGAGCTGCAATGGGCCATGAGTCATGTACTGCTAAATGTAACAGTCTGATAACAAAAAACGCTACACACATAATAAGGAGAGGGAGGTGGGATGGGAATGCTGTGCAGAATAAGTAAAAGTTACATGCTTCCAAAAGCCACAGAAACTAAAACATTATCTGGCCGTAAGTGCACTCAAAGGTCTAAAAGCAGTGAAATTTTAAAGACTTAGTAAATCAAGAACACAGAAATTGCCCACCCAGCCACTTGGGGTAGTTAGGTGATACCTAACTATTCTAAAGCAAAGAAATGACAGCCCAATAAAAGCTTCTTGTTTTGCAATAGATTTGAGTATTATTTATAAGTTTGCTAACTACAGTCCCAAACAGATTCAATACTCTCCTGCACACGACCAAGCACAGCTCTGTAACAACTCCTTAACCACAGACTCATGAATGTAACTATTAAATAAAATCTTTTTAGTTATCAGAATTGAATTACTCTGCCTCAGATTTCTTTTTAATATTTCAGGGACTGATTCAACCCATGATCCCAACATCCATAAGCAACATCCCTTTGTCCACTAGAACAGAAGCTGAATCCAAGTTTTTCTATCTCTTTCAGTGGACAGTTACAGTGGTGTACAGTAAGGGCTGGTTGCTCCCTAAGGGATGGGAAGGTGGAAGCCAAGCAAGATGTCCAGCCAGCAGACCAGGTGTCTTGCCAGCTGGGCCCCAGCTCCACAGTACCTAGACAAGGTGAAGAAGGCAGGACAGACACAGAGATGGCAGCCAGGCTCAATCAAGAGTGCAGATCAGCAGGCAAATTCCTGGTGCTGAGGCAGGTCTGAGGTCAAGCCATGAAAGCAGCCTTCAGGTTAGGGTCTTGATCAACACAGCCCATGGCCAGGCAGGGCTGTGGCTGAGCTGGAAACCAGCAGTCCTCTGATACAGCTCAAGCAGAGACTGAACGCCCAGGGCTAAGCTGAAATCAGGCTCCCAGGCCCATGGACAGAGGTGTAGATAGTGGCCCAAAGGGATGTTGGTCAGGACCATAAAGGCCTAGTAGTGCCCTGATCATAGAATCATAGAATGTCCCGAGCTGGAAGGGACCCATAAAGATCACTGAAGTCCAACTCCTGTTAAGATCCTTCACCAGAAGTAACCAACTGAATGATTCACCATGCAGTTAGAAACTGTATGTAACGAACATAAATTAATATCTGCTGGACACTTTTCGTCAAAGGGCTAAGAATGAGCAGTTTTCATTTAGCAATGACACATTTGGGACCAGCTTTGTGACTATTACGAATTAGGAAGGAAGCTGAAACACAATTTGGGTTTTACAAAGGTGGTTTTCTTGTGGGGTTTTGGTTGGTTTTTTTTGGTTATGTATTATAAAACACTCTAAACCATTATGAGCCACGACATATGAGAGAATTGCAGGTTTTACAATAACTGCCTCTTACATGCTCAAAGGTAATCTTGAATATGTAAAAATTCTTATTTTGCTACTTCAGTTGTTGAAATATAAATGCTCCATGAAATGCTGACCCTGTTAAAATCAATGACAATCATTGTAATTCCCCTTTTCCAGTTAAGTTTTCAGTTTTTCATTCCTCAATACTTTACTGAAAATCAATGGTTAAAATAGGCAACTCTTTCTACACTGACATCTGGCTCAAAGTTTCATTAAAATATTGTTAAAATGTTGGACAGATGGATTAACTGAGACCAAAAATTACCCCATATAAATTAACCCTACAAGTATAATGAAAGCCCTCTTTCACACATGCTACTATAAAGCTTTTGTTAATAAGAATTTCCCTTCTTGGGTACTCAAAATGAAGTATTGTTCATTGCCATATGGCTCACATTAAATGCAAGGAAACAAACAAAAACATTGTAAGTCTTTGACATTTTAATGACTGTGGATCAGCTACTCCTACCAGAAGCTGCTCTATTGGCTAATTATACTCACTGGTAAAAACATTAATTTCAGCTTCCGCCTTTTTCCGCTACCTCTGAGTTCAAATCTTGGTGCTGGATAAGGTTACATGCATTATCAATAGCCCTTAAAGACCTCATCTGAGATGAGGGTCCCTTTGGCATTTCATAATTAGAATATGAAAGAAAGCTTTTGAATAAGATTGATTACACAAGACAGAAATAGAGAAATGCTAAAAGTGAATGGACATCAGAGCATCTCCATTTTAGGATAGGGAATTTTCTTCTGTGGGGGAAAAGGCTTTTATAGGATCCATGCTGGTGGTCTAGCTAGCTCCAAGGGCTAGTCAATAAAATTTTGGACAAGCACAAGCTTCCCATTAACCTTAACTTTTAGAATCCAAGTGGGTTACTGAATGGTGCCAGCTCCTACTGCTACCAGAAGCATTTGTAGGTTTGCAGTAGTTCAAAGGATCCTCTCTCCACCTCCATTTGAAAAGCACAGATTTGCTATTGAATATAGATGAGACAGAACATATCTTTTCGGTACAGTATTGTGTTAAATGTAAATTATTTGTCTTTAGAAGGAAAGACATGGTGATCAGACTTTGGAAGCACCATCTGACTGAAGAGATATTGGCTCACACAGAATCAAAGTAATTAATTTAAGTATATGAAAGTTAAGTGAAAAACTGACGCATATGGTGGGAACCAAGACACCATTGGACTTCTGCCTACCATGATGTCAGAGGACTACTTTGTACCAGAAGAGATGTCCAGTGAAATGAGGACAAGCCCACAAAGCAATGTTATTATCTAATTATGAACATTCTCCCAAGATCAGGCCAACCACGGCTGGCACCTTGGCTTGTAATCAGTCCCATATTATGGGGAGGGAAAATAATAAGCCTTTGTGAATGGACAAACTGAGCTTGAGTATCGTGGAGTTATGGCAACATATCACAGATACGAGAAATGGAGTACTGTTAGAATATTTCTTACACTAAAACACTATTAAAAGATAATATTTTAAGGCTCTGGATGATCCCACATAAATATTTGGAAAGATGACAGATTCCAAGAGAAAAAATACTCTGTTTTCAGTAACTCAAAGCCATACAAGCACAGTGATTTTCCTAAATATCAGTGTTGAGAAAACAAGGAGTAGATGTTGTGTGAATCTGACAGTGATGAAGACAGCTGCACAGACCTGTGGCTGGGGCTCCTAAAGGCTCAGACTGCAGGTAACACATCAACAATTCCAGCATGGAAGTCTGCCCCCATTGTTCTCTCTACCCATACATCCACTCTGATAGATACACTCAGAGAGAAAAGGATCTATTAGTTTTCTCCTTGGTCTCTACTAAAAGATGATTTTGCTTGGTTTTTTCCCTAAATAACTTACAGTATTTTAAATAAAACCAATGGAACTGGCAAAGATTACATCTGTACTTCAGAAAGGTATTGAAAAGATAAGCATACACCTCCAAAGAACACAGTTACTTTCAGCACTGACTTGCTCTGCATGGAATATTACTTGGACATGATGAAGGAAACAAGCACAAGAAGGTAAGGTAAGTAAGGTAGGTAAGAAACGGGCTCAACAGAACATAGTGATATGTAATGAAAGTAGAACTACTCATTTGAGGGGCAAGTCTTAAAGGAGACCTTCAAGGATCCATTTGAGGAGAAGTCTTTTCTTAATGTTTTCACTGATGACCTGGACACAAAAAACCACATGTATTAATTACTGTTTGCTGATTTAAAATTGTGAAGCAGCAACAGTCTTGGCTGAGGACCAGAATATCATACACAAAGAGCTCTATGACCTTGAGGACTGAAGTAATAAAAACTCGATTAAATTTTAATACTGCAAAATACAGTGTTGTGCACTTGAGGGCTGCTATGAAATATAGAGAACTGGAGGCAGTATACAAAAAGGATGGCCACTGTAAGATACCCAAGACACCCATTTGATACAGCTTTGAAAAAGACTACTGAAATCATATGATGCATCAGGAAAACTATTTCCAGAAAAGAAAAGTATAAATGCTATTGTATAAAGCACTATTGGTGTTGCAGCACAAATGCAGTCTATACTTCCAAACACCTATGTTAAAAAAGATACAAACTGAATCAGGTGCAGAGAATTCTTCAAAGAAAATCAAAAGAGTAGACAGATTCTCTGTCTTCTGAGGGAAGACTTAGAGAGACTGGCACACTTAAACTGGGAAAGAGAAAATTAAGCCAATTATGATACCACATATACATTGGGATTGCATGGCAAGATTTTGATAGTGGGAGGGCTGCTGGGGTGGCTTCTGTGAGAAACTGCTAGAAACTTCTTCCATGTCCAACAGAGCCAAGACTAGCCAGCTCCAAGACAGACATGCCACTCGCCAAGGCCGAGTCCATCACCAATGGTGGTAGCACATCTGGGATAAGAGATTTAGGAAGGGAAGAAAACAAATCTGCAGAAAAACAGCAGCCAGAGAGAGCAACAGCTCTGCAGACACCAAAGTAAGCAGAGAAGGAGGGGGAGGAGATGCTCCAGGTGCTAGAGCTGAGGTTCCTCTGCAACCAGTGATGAAGAGCATGGTGAGGCAGCAGCCATAAAACCCATGAAAGTCCATGGTGGAGCAAAGATCCACTTGTAAGACCACAGAAAACCCCACGTCAGAGCAAGGGGATGCCCAAAGGAGGCTGGAGTCCCTTGGGAAGCAGGCTTCTGCCAGGACCTGTGGACCCATGGAGAGAGGAGGCCACACTGAAGCAGTTTTGCTGGGAGGACTTGTGACCCCGTGGGGGATGCATGCTGGAGTAGTCTGTTCCTGGAGGACTGCACCCTGTGGAAGTGATTAATGTTGGAAAAATTTGTGAAGAACTGCAGACCATGGGAAGAACTCACATTGGAGATGATCGGGGAGGGCTTTCTCCTAGGAGGGATCTCACACCAGAGGAGGCAAAGAATGTAAGGAGTAACCACACCCCCCATTCCATGTCCCCCTGCACTCTTTTGGGGAGAGAGTTAAAGAAAATGGGGAGTGAAGCTGAGCACAAGAAGATAGAGGGAGTTTGGGAGAGGTGTTTTAAGACTTAGTAAGATTTCTTATTATTCTACTCTGATTTGTTTCGTAATAAATTAATCTCCCCAAGTCAAGTCTGTTTTGTCTTTGGCATTAATTGGTGACTGATCTCTCTCTGCCCTTATCTTGACCCATGGGCTTTTTGTTATATTTTCTCTCCCTGTCCAGCCGATGAGGGGAGTGATAGAGCACCTTGGCAGGCACCTGGCATCCCATGAGAGTCAACCCACCACAACATCAGATAGCAGAACACCAGCAAGGAGAGATCAATCTAGGCTAAAGAATACTGGCAAAAGGACAAATGGATTCATAATGGCCACAAATACTTAGGCTAGAATTAGGAAGAGGCTCCTAGTTTAATCAGTAAAATGCATTTTTGCAAGAGCCTTCCACCAAAAGTAGTGAGCACTAGAGATATCACTCACTTAAAAATGCATCTTACACTGTCCATGAAAGGGACTTTAATATGTTCTATGATATGATTTCCGAAAACAGCTGGAGGCTAAACCTAGTGACACAGAGATCATTTCAGTCCTCTTCCTATTTTCCTATGACTATTCAACAGTTAATCCATACATATGCATATGCTCCACCTTACAGGGGAGATTATGGACTATGCTTGGCATCACAGTTGGTGTAGCCATGAAAGAAAGATCTGTGCTGCTCCTACAACTTCACTTGACTGGTCAGCTAGGTGAGGTAAAGTGGTAAAAGCTCCTTGTTCAACCTCTCACTAGTTGACATTTAACACTTGTTTCTTCCCTCGCCCAGAAGCCTCAGCTTATTTCAAGTCACGTTATTGAATGAACACGCATACATTTCATCAATTACCATTTTCTACAGCGTGGTGACACAAAACAAATTACAGAAACACTTTGAAATAAATAAGTAAGCTTTGTGTGAAGGCAAAATCTTTCTAGCCCTGCACTTAGTTCACTGCACAGAAAGTTAGATGACATAAAAAATGCTATGCCAAAAGTAACAATTCATAATGACAACAAATTAAATTACTATCTGTGTAAATTCAAAGGTCATTTGCAAGGTTTCACCAGCATGCTTTACAATCTTTACTGATGAAAACAATCCAGCCTTTCCAACATCAGGAAAGAGGGAATGAAAAGGCAAATGGAATCAGTCTAATTTCCATATGTTGCCAGAATATTCTTTACAAATAGAATTATTTCAGTTGAACTTTCTTTTTTTGAAAAAAGAAAAATCAGCTATTTGAGGAACATGCTTTCTTACAGATAATCTGTTACAGACACAGAATACATTTTTTTTATTAATCTAAATCTGTTCTGGCCTTTGTGGTTCTGCCTCTAGCACGGAATCTGAGAGCATCTGTTATTCCCTGGGTACAAGTGCATGTGCCAGGGTCCACACCAGCATAAGCATTACTCATTTTGTGTGTATTGTTTCCAAGGAGGAAGACATTTAAGGGAATGGTCTGGAGGACATTCACAGAATATTCCTCTCTCTTAGCACCAGAAACCTAAATGTGCTTAACCTGGCCTTCCAATTTAGGGACTATTTCCTAATCATAGGAAAATGAGTAGAATCAATGTTTTCAAATTGTGCATTATTATACTGCTACTTCTCACTCAGAAATATAAAATTTCTGTCATATATATATATACATATGATTAATATATTGTTTCTCTGGCCAGAGCAAATGTACCATGATAATTGATACAATAAACAATGATAATACAAGGTAATGCTAAAACAATTTCATTGATGTGTTGTAGAAGTGAATTCAGAGAACTTTCTCATGATTGCCTTAATATTGCTATATAAAAGGAACACAAATATTTTTTGTCACAGTAAAAAGATGATACGCACACAAGACTGAAAAGTATCACTTCCCAAGACATACCAATGACCCAAATATCTAGAACTGGTGGGTTCTAAGAGCTACTAATACTGTGAGAGTCTGAAAAAAGCAGTAATAGATAGTAATAGTAATATATATGTCTATACTAATCAGTATAGACAGACTTGCTGAGAGCTAAGATTCAGGTTGAGAAACCAAGTACCTATGAAAAGCCAGTTACACTGTGAGCCATCATAGCAGAAAGGAATAGTGAGAGTGGCAACAGTATGTTACCAACGGATTCCAAAAGACACAATTTCATAGGCTGCTTTCAGATGACCAAATATAAATGGGCAACGGCCATTCATATCAGGGATTGAAAGGCACTTGGACTAACCAAATAATTTATTTCATGTGCTGGTAGCCACAGAATCTGGTTTGCAGACCGAAAGGGACATTGTCATACAGATCTTGAGACTGTAAATGTATTTGGGTACAAAAGGGATTGAAAGGAAAATGGGAAGAAGCTCTAGAACAAATGAAGTTAAAAGAAAAAGTGCAATTTTACCTATTGTTATTGTAACAATACATATTTTCATCAGACTTTTAACCTTGCATAAGATTTATTTCCCAGCTGGTACGCACCAGGTGTGTTGCAACAGTGCAGTCCATGGGAAGAGGACATGACTGCTGCCATACAAGACAACCAAGCAGGATGATTTTTACTAGGACTGGAGTCAACATTTATCTCTACAATTTAGAAGTGGTAAGAACTAGCAGAGAATAGTAAAAGCAGCAATAGAAGCATCTATTTCCTCTGCTTTTGTGGAAGTATTTAATAATTATAATAATTTATGAATATTCATCAATTCCTTAGACATTGACTAAAGCTCAGAATATCCATGTCTCAGAGAACCAAAGTGTCAAAGCCTAAGGCTACGTTGCTAGCAATTTCCATTGGCAATACTGAATTCAGGGACCACCACAAAGTTACTGCTGCAAAAAGAATAAAATTTTAGCACAGCTTTTTTCAGATATTGACAGTGACAGAATCTTTCAACTGTACATCATAATTCAGAGCTGCTCTAGTAGTATGAATTTAATTTAGCAAAAGCTAGCCTCTGTGAGATGAATATCATATTTCAAATATGACAACATATCACATTTTTAAAATGAACAAAGTCACAGCTTTCCTATTGATAGAGAGTTTAACAAATATGAAGTAAGCTGTACCACTCCTTGAGACATATTTCTTTAGCATGAACTCCCACAGAATACTCCTGCAATGCTTCTTCATTCCTGTACCTAACTCCATGAGCCAATAGAACATCTCTTCCTAGAGTAATGGTCACCAGAAACTAAGACATGGAATTAGAAAGTGTTGGAGAGCCTGAGTAAAATTTGAATTTATGCAAATTCTATTCAGTTACAATATGCCAGAAGAGAGCCGTGTGAATTTTTACAAACGCAATCAAGTTTTGCAAGACACAAGTAAACAAAAGAGATTTCCTCTACACAAATACTGATGGAAGACACAAATACATAAATCTTTGGGACAAATAAACAATCAATTACGAGAATTTTTTTACATTCCCAGCCCATTATAAGTTTTTCTTGAAAACGCTGTAAAGATAACACAGGTAATATAAAATCCCGATCTCTATAAGACAGCAACTGATTTCCTGCGGTAAACTGACAGGCTACAATCTAGGGCTTACCACTGTGAAAAACATCTTAAGCAGTTCTTTCTTATCAACCAAATCATCTTGACCCGGTTTATGCAGAAGTGTTACAAGTGTAATGCTTAAAATGCAAACTCAAACTACATGTTTTCTTCATTCTCTCCCAACACTTAGAAAAATGATAATTCTTTCCCAGTTTGTAAATAGATATGAAATTGTCTCAGGCCAACATTGCACACCATGCTTTTTTGGAAAACAAATCATAAGGATATCCCTTACATTAATTTTTTTTAATGTTGAAGGTTAGAAAAGACAATAGTGAATACAGATAGAACAACATTCCAAAAGGACAGACTCTCCTTAAGACATGCAAACCAGTGCAGGATTTGTGGTAGAAATAGCAGTATAGGTTTCCACAGTAATGATTCAATCATTATATGACTGTGAACTGCTATCCTGCTCACATTAGTGAATTATGCTGCAGTTAGAATCATTCAGTGGCTGGACCTGTCTTGGGGGACATTTACTTCATGGCTGGGCTATTAGCATAATTTATATAGCAGACATACCTGCTTTTAGCTCATTGAGATAACAAAGCAGTCTTTAACAGGTTTGTAACCTGAAACAATCATCCATTCTAACACCTAAACCTTTCATGTGCAGGACTAAATACTGTATTGAACTGCTATTTTTAAGGCTCTGATGAGACTAAGAAGACACCAGCTCACAAACTCTAACTGGTTTGTCCTCCAAGGGGCATGTATTCGAGTAAGGATAGCAAAAAACAGACTCTGATCCTGAGTTAAGGCCAAACAGCAGGCCAAACAGCAGGAATCTAATCCATTTGTAGGTGAAGTCAAGACTTAGATTTTCATTTGATTATGTAAATATCTAGGGGTCTTACAGATGCTTTAGACACGCTGTTAGACTACTTGTTCTCTTCAGAGAGACAAACACATCTGTACACTGCCCAATGTTCTCAACAGAGGTGCAACTTGGCTACGTTTGTGGTTGCAGAGTTACCTTACACTCAACCATCACACAGGTTGTTTCATGAATCTGTTACTCTCTGCAGAAAAATTACTTAGGGAAGTAAATGCAGACTCTGTCCTCACTCTTCTGCAGCACCTGTGCAAAAATGATCCTCCATTCAATTATTTTCTGCTCATACATGATTTTTTTCCATTGAGTAAATATCTGTTTAAAGGAATATTATTTAGGGAGTCTTACAGAGTACCAACCACTTGACTGGATCCACTGATTTGCCTCATGCACGCAGACATTCGACCAAAATTGCATAAGCATTAGCTTTGAAGACCAAATAGAGAAGTCCATTCTTTTGGAAGCCCTATAAACCTGTATTTTTAGCATTTTTGCTTTCAGAGGAAGGACATATCTACCAGGGGGCACATAAAGGAGTTACAGTTCCTGCTCGACCCTATTTGCTCTGCACAGATTGATGTGCTCTCCATGTCATATTACAGAGGATGTGTTGTGCTGTTCAATAGCACCCTTATTCACATCCTGACTGCATCCAGTCCTGCTGTATAGCAGTACTGTGTGAACAGATTGCTTTCATGACAGTTTTGAAACTCAGAGGGAGCCAGTTTGAATTGCAATTTTATTTTTAACCATCCTACAAGGAATGTCTACAATCTAAGACACAATTGTCTCCAACATGATGCCAGTGTAAATAAGTGGATGCTTCTGACTGGTTACCTTATATAACTTTAAAGGGCAAGCCATGATCCTGGAGAGATTCAGACTCCTAGTACCCAGTTTGAAAAAAAACACGCCTTTTTTTAGTTCCCATCTTCTTTCTCTTGTGGTAACTACATAAAAACGTGATGAATTCAGGAAACTGCTCCAAAAACTATATGGAAATATCCACATTCAGTTTGAATTTTGGATTCCTGGATAACCAGAGTAGTATGACTCAGAGCACTGGATAAGCTTCCTAATCATCTGTTTCACAAAAGTACTTCAAGTACTTTTTAAACATTTTCAGCTACAATTGTGTGATTATTTTAGCCCTTTGCACTTACACTGTGAAATGCTCAAATTAAGACCAATTAAACACATTCTTTTTGTACAGGATGATACTTATCTCAAGTGGAGTAATTGGCACTTTGGTTATGTGAACGCTGTGTAATGCAGTGCAATACAGAGATATCCAGCCTAACAGCAAAGAACACAATCATGGTAATTACAACAAGAGTGCAGACAATGTGGAAGGGAGGAGAACTTTGAGCAAAATTAACTTCCGGAACAAAACCTTCTTTAGCATCCACACTTGGGCTCCTCTAAACAGCTTTAGAATATTTTTACCAGTGAATAAATCAAAGTGCCATACAGTAATTGTCTTTGATAGACAAGAAAAAACATTTGTATCTCATTACTGGATCCTACTACAGCAGATTCATTTTAATCAACTGATTCCAGTCTCCTTTACTAGACAGAAACCCACATCTTCCAGAATAAATGGTCACCTGGTTACACAGTCTCTGAGGCCTTATAGCGCTGTCCAGGTAGTTATTATCCTATCAAGGTTTCCATGACAACTTTCTTTGGTCACAATGGCCACCAATAAAGCCATTCATTTAAAGTGATAAGACACATTTTGGTTCAAAGCAAGATGCAATGAACTTTCGCTTCCCATCTTAGTCTATCTATTCTAGAGGATACTCACAAGGGATTCCCAACTTCTTTAGCCACAGATTGTATTCTCCGCTGGATTAAGGCTCCTACAAAGTGAAATCCACTTTTCACTTCTGGAACAGTTCAGTGAAATCCAAAGATGTTATCAGGACAGAATAGAAGAAAGGAAATAAATGAATCACATGGAAATAAACGAATCAGAAGGAAATAAGATCACATGCACCAACTACACGTATGTAAGAAGTGCCATATACCATGTAATTTACCTACTTTTTTGAAAAAACACATGGACTCATTCAACAGCTGTGCTGCATCCCTCTGGAGGAAGTATCATACAGGCAGAAAGAAAACACCATCCTGGAGAAGGATTTCTGAGAAACGCAAGGAGTTAGCAATTAGCCACAAATTACTTAATTAATGAAGAACCAAATTATGACACTAATTAATCTTGTGATTCTAGACTGGTTTAAGAATTGCTGATAAGTACTATTATTAGTCAGCAATGCAGCCATATCATACAGTATTTAATTTGCTTTAGAAAAGATGAAACTGTAAGAGGTTAATGCTCTTTCTGATTTATAGAAATTTAACTGCTTCCCTCCTGTTACCATTGGTAGCCATGTGATTAAATCACCTTGTCTCATTTTAAAGAAACAAAAATAGAGATTTTAAAAAAAAATATTTCAGTTCTTAATGTCTCTCACGACAAAACTCTCCATTTTGTTGCCATCTTGTGTTTTGCTTCATACTACAAAAAACACTTGGTTACCAATATCAGATTATATTAAGCTTATGAGTGTGCCATCAGCTGTAGGATGATGACAATGGTCCTTTGTGCTTTATAGCTGTTTCCAGGTATATGTACACACCATTATAACTGTGTGATAATCCTGCCTTCTTCAAATTATGTTTCTGCTGGCTCATTTGATTTATTTTGGATTTTTAAATATTTTTCCCCGAAAAATGAAGCAAAATCAAAAACTATTTCACACAGAATGTTAACTTAAATGTTGCAAAGATATACTTTCAGGTGGGTGGGATTGAAAAGGAGGAAAAATATATTAGTCATATCACATAGCAAAGCTAATATATTAATGGTGAATATGAGAGAAGACAATGGCAAAGTTAAATGATAGCTTGTTACAAAGTATAAATCAAATTTTATATAATTTTCTTACGACTCTAGCAGATGTTCACCTCTCACATAACTGACTGAGCATGGAGCCTGCTTTGCACTAGAGTCCCTGCCTGCTCTATGTGATGCTCTATTGAGCGCACCCTCAGCAAATCTGCTTGTGACACCAAGCTGTGTGCTGCAGTCGACACGCTGGAGGGAAGGGATGGCATCCAGAGGGACCTTGGACAGGCTTGAAAGGTGGGCCTGTGAGAGCCCCACAAAGTTCAACAGAGCCAACTGCAAGGTCCTGCACCTGGGTTGGGGCAATTCAAAGCACAAGTACAGGCTGGGCAAGAACGGATTGAGAGCAGCCCTGAGGAAAAGGATTTGGGGAGTGTTTGTGAATTAGGAGCTTGACATGACCTTGTAACATGTGCTTGCAGCCCAGAAAGCAAATCACATCACGGGCTTCATCAAAAGCAGAGTGGCCAGCAGGTCAAGGGAGGTGATTCTGCCCCTGTTTGGTTCTTTTGAAATGCCACCTGGAGTGCTGCATCCATCTCTGGGGTCCTCAATATAAGAAGCTCTTGGATCTGTTGGACCAAGTCCAGAGGAAGTCCGTGATGATGATCAGAGGGCTGGAGCACCCTCCCAATGAAGACAGGCTGAGAGAGTTGGGGTTGTTCAGGTTAGAAAACAGAAGGCTCCAGGGAGGCCTTAGAATAGCCTTCTAGTACCTAAAAGGGGCCTACAGGACAGATAGAAAGGGACCTTTTACAAGGCCATGTTGTGATAGGACAAGGGGGAATGGCTTCAAACTGACAGAAGGTAGGTTTAAATTTGATATTAGGAAGAAATTCTTTACTGTGAGGGTAATGATCACTAGCACAGGCTGCCTAGAGATGCTGTGGATGCCCCATGCCTCAAAGTGTTCAAGGCCAGGTTGGATGGGTTTTGAGTCACCTGGCCTTGTGGAAGGTGTCCCTGCCCATGGCAGGGGGCCTGGAACTAGGTGATCTTGAACGTCCTTCCAACACAAACCCTTCTGTGATTCTATGAAAAAAGTACTGTTGACCTTTTCTTTAAGACATACACAGCAAATGTTTTTCTACAGGGTTTCTGAGATGTTACTCCACAATTACATATAACCAAGGTGTTTGACAAAGATTGTAAACTATTTCATTCAATGGCTTAATGCCAGCTGGTCAGCTGAAAGCCACAGAACTTTGCACAACTGAACAATGGGTCTTGCTAGAACCTTCTAAAAGTACAGGTGCCTACATTCCTCCTTAGACAATTACAATAATTACTGATCACAACACCCACATACAGTAAAATACACAATACAGTGTCTTAAAATAAGTTAGAATTAACTATTGTAACTCAATGCATTTTTCTGGGAAGTCTTATGACATTGTGTAGACTTGAACATACACAACCGACAACAGAAACCGAGCATCCAATAGATACCAATTTGAAAAAATCAGTAGTGCTTAAGTGGTGTATTTAGGTGTTTAAGTGGGCAGGTGACACTCTGAAGACACTGAGACTGTAAAAAAGTTTGCATTAAAAAGGAGTGAGGTTTAGAACATTTTAGTAATATCCAAGATTTTTTTCTTTACTATTAATGCACCATGGTCCAATTATAGTGAAAGCACAATTAGCAGTAATTCAACAAGAGTTTCCACAAATCCTTCTTGGAACATCCATCCCATCTGCTGCTCTTCATTCCTCCCCTTTTCCTTAATTAGCTCCCTCTAGTTACAGAATTATTTGACTGATAGAATCAATGTAAGAAGTTTTGCTATTCTTTTAAGCCAGCCTTGTTGCTGTAACGAAACAGTTGTAACTGCCATATAAATGAATGCATTTTCTGTGATGAGGTCCCTGCCTAGCTTCCTCCTTTTCTTTTTCAGATGAAATTTTACACCTGTTATCTCTTCTGACAGGCAACAAATGGGAGAGCAGGTAAGTAAAAAAAGAGAATGGAACAATTAAGGGAAAACCAAAAAACTATGCAGGAGAAAAGCAGTTATGTTGAGCTATATTGTGTTTTGTGGGGTACTACAAATGCTTTAAGCTATGTTCTACTAAACAATCCAAAACCTTAAGCATTTTTTTGCATTTAGATCTGTTGAAAACTGGGACCAGAAAGATAGGGGTTAAACAGCCAGAAAGCAGGTACAGCTGAGACCCTGCAACCCATGAGCCAATGCTGATACCTTGGTAAGAGCACACCATATAAGAGAACAAGCCTCCTAGTAAGAAAGCATACAGCTTTTTTCAGAGAGTACCAGCTTTTTGTCTCACTTTGGATTTTTTTTTTTTTTTTGGTGACCTGCAATGGTAAGAATTTTCATTGGGAGTTGTTTGTTTTCTTAATCTGCTGGCATGTGTAATTTCATAAGAGGATTTTATTCCCTTTTGCTCTGAGAAAAGTAGAAGAATAAGGAGCTTTTCTTACAATAGCTGGTGTATTTATCTTTTTGCTGAGAAAGCAACAAGTGCTGATTAGCACAGATACTAGCTAAGTTGTCTTGAGATCAAGTACTATGAAGTATGTAAAAAAAAAAAAGTCAAAAGTGAGGGAGCTGACTGACAAGAGCTGGGTTATTTGGTTTAACTGAAATAATTTGGCTTTAAACATAACACAAAATTGTTTGTGCTCTGAAGCATCTGGTATGTAGTGTTCCTAAGCTTAGAATATGTTTTTAAATAGAACAGGTAATTATCAAATTGTTTTCTTGTGTAAATACAGAATAACATGCAAAGTGATTAAGAGAGACACTGTCCTATAATTTTTCACCAATGCAACACAAATATTCTTTTGCTGTTTGTTGAAAAAGGTGTGGTTGATTAAAAGACAGTTGTTGGTCTCTAAACCAGAAAACTGATCTCTCTGGATGTGGAGACTTGCATTTGTGTAGTTCTGCTTGAGACCCTTGATGACTTTGGCTTTTTGAGTGGTACTGGTTTTGCAATTTTTTTGTTGTTAGCAGGGGACATTTTTTTAAGGCTTTTTCTTATTTTGGGGTGTTATGCGTTTTTCTTTGAAGGAGGTATGTGGTATTTCTTTTAAAGCAATCTTGGCTAGCCAGTACTACCGTTACCTGAGGAGTCCCTAGGAGGTGTGCCATATTAGCTTGCAAGACAGAAGCAATGCCTGTGTATTTTTGTCAGGATATTATGGGGAAAAGTAGTGCTTAAAGCTTGGATTGTGCTGGTAACTAAGTTAGTGGCATATGAAGCTGTCAGACTACTATAAGTAGGTGATCAAATTCAGTTTCATTATACTCAAGAATATCCCTAAGAGCTGTGGGCATTTGTGGCTTGTGAAAAGTCGCATATCTCAATGGAGACAAACCTTAAATTTACAAAATCTCAACAGGGAACAGTGATGATGCTAAAGACAAAATCCTACTGTGAAAGAAGTATTCATTACCTTTTGGGGCTATTAAGTAGGCTCCTTGAAGATGAGGAAGCATGTCAGATGCTTCCTGTGGCGTGAAATGTTTTTCGGACATGCTGTATTTGCAGCTTCCCAGTGGTGCCTGCCCTAATTGGGTTACTGCACTAAGGGCAGATTCAGCTCTGTGAAAGGAGCAGAAAGCCCAAGACTACAGCATCAAGGGGAAATGCCAGGCTCTGCTTTCTCCCACCACCATCCCAACGAGAGAAGGGATTTTTTTCCCCATTTCTAGGCATAAGCCTGCCCTAGAGCCATTGTCTTTGCATGTGCTGTAACCATGGGCAAGGGCTTTAGAGCGATTTCCCTGCTGTGGCACTTGTTTATGGTAGCTTATAGTAACAAGGCAGATGAAAGGTGAATGGGATCACAGAAAACAGAGTAGGATGTTTTCTCAGTGGTCCCTATGTTGTTCAATGGCACAGCATAGCAATTCCAGGTGAGCATCACAGCTGACTGGTTCCAGACAGGAAAGAGTAGAGCTGTGGCAGCTCAGTGCTGTACCTGAATTAATCAGTCATGCTTATAGACAGAAAGGGTAACTTATTTGGGAACAGACTGTGCTAATGCTACACAGCTCTAGGCACTGAAGCTGTTAGCTGGGAATGGCATGGTGAGAATATGTGGTATTTTGTGTTACTAGCTAGCAGAAGTTTACTGTACTGCTACACTAGAAGCCATATGGAGTGGAAACAGCTGAGCAGGTCTGAGGGAAGAACTTTAAATATGAACACAAGTCCAAAGTTGATGTTATACTTTAGTACTGCCTCTAAGACTTACATTAAACCCAATTTTTGTTCCTTTTAATGTTTTGTGGTTGCCAGGGTGCCCAGAAAAATGCAAGAAGAAAGGCTTCTTACAGAAATTGCTAAATATAATTGGAGTGTTCACCCTAAGCCATATACTCAATCCTCAAGTTAAGGGACTCTTACAGCAATAATGGCTACAAAACTTATGATCTGCAAATGGTTTATTGGAAAATCTAGACTACTGCCCCTCAGGATGTTAAAACACGAAACTGGATTTACCCTGCCCCTGAAGAATCTTGCCTGTCAGTTACAGCCAGCAATTCTCTGAGTCTCTCAGATAATAGGAATATGATCAATTCTCCCAACTGGGCTGCTGAGCTCCTGACTCACTCTAGCCTAAGCTGAAGTGACTCAGAGACACAATTTTCTACCTCCTCATCACATTATTTTCTGGGGGAGGAAGCCAAAGCATACGTACTAGATAAAATGTTAATACCATTAGCCAAAACTTAGTGGATGCATATTATTTCATTATTTGTATTGACTGTCACCCTACTATCCAGTTACAGCAGCACGTGAATTGCTCTCAATGTGAGGAAATGGTCCCATGAAAACAGGGTCCTGAGGTTCTGACACTGAAGACTGGGAGGTAGCACACACTAATACAATGAAAGACATGCCAGTCTTAGAGGTTACTAATGGTAAAGCAATGTATGCAGGGTTTGTCTCATTGGTAAACATGGTTATCAAGTGATTCCTCTTGCATATGAGAAATGTGAAACCTCACAAGGGGTATCTACAAAGTAGTCATTGATTTAAAATTACTTGCTATTAGACTACTTTTATTTTTAGGTATCAAACCAAAATCTTTCCTTTTTCATTTATTGCCTCCAGTGGCACCAACTTTTTTTTCCTCCTTACCTGTATGCAGTGTTTTGTACATATGTAGACAAGAGTTTAAAGAGAAAATTACAGACTAAGAGAACCAGAATACCTATATATGACCAAAAAAAAAATCTCAAAAACTATAGTACCTAGATTGCTTGGTTCAATCTATCCCAGCTCAAATAGCTGACCAGAAATAAAACTGAATTAGACTTACTAACTCTGTGGTTTACTTTCACTAGGCAAAACATTGTTTTGGATAGGTATTCACATTAGCAGCCCTTTTATAAGAGTAGATTCTTACAGGAAAACTCTTAACTTCCTGGGATAATGCATTCAGATGAACTGTGCCTCACTGTGCTTTAAACATACATGGCTATACTTCCAAGTAAACCCAGCAACTTATAACAGTATGTCTATGGCCATCTGTAAAACTTAACTGGTGCTTAGAGAAAATGGTCCTACATAAACTGCAGTTCTGTACAACCACAGGACTGATAAGTAATTTAAACGCAGAGTAGTGTAGATGTTCTGTGCTCCAAGCACTCATAATGTCTGCAATCAGAATGGTTTCCCTATATTCAAATCAGAGCAGAAAGAAAGGGTTTGGCTTGCAGTAAAATACTACTGCCACCATAAAATCATAGTCTACTGCTAGCTGCCAGATCTAAATAAATAGTGGTTCAAATGCTGGATTACAGCAGTATCAAGCTGTCAGTTTATGCTCTTGTCAAGAGCAGTTATTGCAAGGCTCACTGAATTGATACCTGAATAATATTAATTTATCTTCTAAAATATTTATCTAACTTTGCGTCCTTCACAGAAAGACTACTGTGTATCTTCGCCCACATTCCTTTTTAAACATTCACAACACAAGTATCCTGAAGCCACTAGGCTGTCTCAGGAAATAAGTGTCCTGCAGTATCCTGATCAATTTTCTTCCAGTTATGACTTCTCTCCCACCCCCCAATTCTTTCATTTATCCTGGTTTATATAGCCTACCTTGCAGAATTGCAAGGGGAGCTGGCAGGGATCGAGGACAACCTGTCAGCACAAGCAGCAGTGAGGTGATGAGTCAGCAGAGGCACTGTGTGTCTTTGCCTCTGCGGCAGCACTGCTCACTCCCAACCCTCCCGGAGACAAGTCTTGGCTTTGACCTTGAAAAGTGTCCACAGCTCCTGCTCATCTTTATTTTGATGAAAGGTAGGATGTGTCCTTCACTGAACCTGAAACCTGAGAACAAGGCTGGCAATTTTGTGAAGCAATTCATTAAGAATCACCACATTATCTGCAGTGTTAAAACTATTTTTAAATAATGTAATTTCACTGCATTTGTGCCACATTGCATTCAGTACATCCCCAATGTGATAGGTGCACACAGAAAAATCAAACAGAGGCTACATACACTGTAATTACATAGAATAAGACAAAATTATCTAGGGTTCCGAAATAAGATGTCCACGTTGAAAAAACATCAATGTGACCACTCGTGTATTCAGGTATTTATTCTGTCTTCATTCTTTATACTGCTTTTTTAATAAGAAGAATTTAAATGGCTCCCTCTTGTGTCAAGAAAAATGCAGTATCGCATTTTTTTTGGAAAAAAGTAGTCACTGAGCAGAAATTAGAATTTACCTATATTACGCTGCAGAGTATAGTTATCAATATGTTGTGGTGACTGATGAGGAGAATGAACACACCTATCCCTTTCTGCTCAGGTACTCTTTGAACCTACCTAAAAGAAGTACCATAAACAGTTATCTTCCAGCTGCATAGGATGAAGGGTAGGGAAAAATAGCTTGTGAACAATATGTATTGCATCCCATCTAATTTGCTAATGCAGTCCAGACTAGACAGATATCTTGTCTTGGAGATCCCTGTCCTTAAAGATCTGTAACATCTTAGCACAGAACATCTGGATTAGCGTAGCTTGATTTACTTCTGGTGCTTTTCACAGGTGAGCAAATCTTCACCTTGTAAGGGGTGGGAGGAAAGCAATGAACTCTGATGGAAAGCCCTAAGCATGAAAGAGTCAGTGAATGGCAGTGAGGAAGCAAAAATCTGATTTCAACGACCCTGCAAGTCTTTGTTCCTTCTTTCCAGTACCTACTAGCTGGTAAAGCTTTTGCTCTGGCTTTTGAATTGTGAAAGGTTTCTTCACAATAATTAATACTCATAAAACTCTGAAATTCAGAACTAAGATTTTTTTTGCAGAGCATGGAGCATACTTTGGTAACTTTGGACATTAAGCAATAATCTTGGAAATGAACGTAGAGGAGGAAAACACTTTTATAAGACACTAAAGTCTTGCCAACCTCAAGAGGCAAATAAAATGTATCAGGAAATATGTGTGTACACGAAGGAAGTGTCTACAATAGCTTTTGAGAAAGTAGGTCTGAAAATGTTTCAAGGCAACATACTTCAGTTCTGTGGTTTCTCACAAAATCTGTTCATGCATAGTTATGAATTAACAAAACCAAAACAATCTAAACAAAAAGAAACTAGGCCCACTTCAGAGTGGGACTAATCATACTAATGACTGGAGAGCTTGATAAAGCTACTTTGCATATAATTATCCTGAGATAATCTCAGTTTATCCTGATTCAGAAGTCTGGTGGTACACATACAGGAGGCTATGTTTTCTAGCTTGAAGGGAGGCTTTAAAATACAATATTATGAATTCTGCTGTAGTCATTTATCCTTTGTAAAAAGTCTTCCCTTTTACAGCCTTACAGGTTGTTAACAGAATGAATGACAAAATGACTACCAATACTAACTTATATATGCTTTTAAAATTGAGGATTTTGTATCCTCCTCCAAATAATTTGTTCTTATTTCTCATACAGAAGGAGTTACCACTCGATAATAGAGAGGAAAAAATTATTATGGTGCACAGAATAATCATTCAGTATCTTAGAGTTTCTTGTTTAAGGGCTTCTATAGTGGCACCCCACAATCTATTTCCACACTTCAGAGAAGAACTGATGAGGGTAGACTTAACTGAAGAGAAACTGAAAGGGTTTATTGAATCTAAAGTGTGTACTTAGGCTCAAAACTGCTGTTCTGAAAAGACCTTACCAGCTGCCACCTGGGACTAGATACATCTAAACTCAAAAATACTCCCTTTATCTATCCAGCCATGCAAAGTTACTTTTCTGAACACAACCACCATCGTGATCTTAATTGAACTGAGCTACCTGCCTCATATTCCAAGCCTGACAGGACAAAGTAACTGGGCATTTCATTACTTATTTCTTTTGAGGTACTCATTCCAAAATTGTTTGGAAGGTACTTACAAAAAGATTGAGTTGCACTATATACATACACACATAAAAGTATTTTTAAAATCACATTTTATCTTAAATATGGCCAAACACTGGTACCCTTAACCAACAACCTATTATTATTATGTGCAGCTTTCCTTTCAGTAAGCACTGAGAGGAGAATATGAGGGCATAAAAGCCTGCAAAGCTGTAGGTTTGGAGGTGAGGTTATTTAATCCTTGCAAGAGGAAAAAAGCTTATCCTGAAATGGTTGTGGGCAACAGAACCTGGTATTTGTCAGCTGTAAGACTGAAATGGGACCTACTGGGGCAGTGACACCTTTGGTGTCACTGAAACACTTTGCTGCATGAGGCTGGAATTCAGGTAAGCTACAGTGTGGTATATAACAGATACTTGGGATGGGGGTGGAGGAGGTATGCTTTTATTCTAAAGTCAGTGAGAACACTTTTCACAAAGCTACTTGGGAAAATGGCTTTCTTTTGGGTGGCATTTCATCTAGCCTCCACTATGGCTAAGGTTTTATATACTAGAAATTATAAGTGAGACTAACATTAGAAAGCATTTCCCAAAGAAACCTCAGACCAGTACTCTTGACACTTTTGAGAAAGAAAATTAGGTTTGTGGTTTCTTAGTAAGCTTTTGTGCCTCATTTCTGTTTAACCTCAGGTGATGAAATGTAACCCAATCCTTAAACAAAGGTTTGGACTTGAAATTTAATATTCCTTCCTCGTGTATGCTGGATGTTGGTAAGCAAACAATAGGTATGCTGATTTAAACAAAAATTTTTCCATTAGAGAAAGTGGAAATAGAATTTCTTCTGCACCTACATTTTAACAAACCTCGCTGTTTTATGTACAGGTAGTACCATCATCAGTCAGGATCAAGTTTCCTGTGACTTGTGTGTAACTCTTAACAGTGAATGCTGTAGCCTGACTTAACACCATCGAGTTTTTGTGTGAGTCATATAGGTGTCAGGTGGTTGAAATGCACTGCAGTTTAATCCTAAAATAATAATCTATGCCACAGCAAATATTTACAACCTTAATGGGCTGCAGGATAAAAAGATCTCAGAGTTTTTACTTATGACATACACGCATCTTATTCTGGTAGGCAGTGTGAGTTCACCAATTCCTGTAGCTTAACTACATAATGTTTCTTTAAATAAACCCACTGCGATCTCGCTTACTGAAACAAAAAAGTGAAGGTTTATATATAACCAGCTTCCCACTGCCGCCTCCTGTGCCGCTGGTTTTCCAGGCCCTCTCCCATGCAAAGCACTTGAGCAGTGTAAGCGGATGTTGCATAATGTGATTAGGGGCTGCTCTAAACTGAGGAACGTGTCCCACTTGCAGCATGTTACACACGGCTGCCTCGGTTCTTTCATTGGAACAGAAGCTGTGATGCTGCTTTTATATTCCTGGCAGCTGTCAAATGCTACAGCAGAAGATTAGGGGATTGGGGCTTTTTTTAAAAATTTTTCTTTGGACTGAAAACCTTCAGTCGCTTCCTCTCTCTTATGCCTTTAGCTCTGAGGGAGATGATTACATTTCAGGACATCTTTTCCCCTGTCTGATCGCAATACACCACCCTAACTCACATTACAGAAATTTTCGTGTATAGGTAAACAGCATTTTAAAAAATCAGCTTTTAAAGTGTATCTATCCGGGGTATCTACCGCTAAGGGAATATGGCGGTGAGTTCCCGACTTGTCTCCAGCACCAGCCGCATTCGCCACCGGGGCTGAACCGCGTTCCTTCTCGTCCCCCGTCGCTGCCCCCTGGGTCGCCGCTGTGCCGGGGGTGCCACAGGCGGCGACGCCACAGCCGGGGATGCCACAGGCGGGAATGCCGGCGGCGGCCCCCGCCCCTCACACTCCCCGCCCCTCAGAGCCCCGGGCAGGCTCCGGAGCTGGCGCGGGGCTGCGCAGGCGCAGCGCGCTCGCAGTGT
>VZRV01001949.1:84610-163750 GCA_013398115.1 Falcunculus frontatus
GCGGGGGACAGCGGGGACACGGCCGGGGGCGGCGGGAGAGCCACCTCCGAGGGCCGCGGGCCCGCATCGGCGCGGGTGCCGTGTGGTGTCTGTCGGTCCTCTGTCTCCTTGCCCCTCGTTCTGGTTTACTCCGTGGCTCTGGAGAAAGTCACAGGGCCTCGCGTTCTCCTGCGCGGCAGCCGCTCCTCCACCCGGGCATCTCGCGGGGACCGCCGCGTTTGAAGTGCGCTGGGCCCTCCGGCCGCCGCAGCATCCCGGCGGGACCGCCCTGGCAACCGGGACACTCGCTGTGTCCCGGGTTACCTGGCGGCGGCCCTGCTTCAGAGGTGAAGTGTCCGCCACATTGTGCTCTCCTAAGAACAGAAAAAAACCCTTGTTGTTGGGGGGGGTTGGTTGGTTGGTTGTTTGGTGGGGGTTTTTTGTTTGTTTTGATTGGGGTTTGTTTGTTTGGGTTTTTTTAATTTTTATTCTTTCAAACGGGGGAGTAGCGATTCCTACCAATTCATGGAGAGTTATGTGGGAATGGGGTGGTTGAGGCTACCACTCCAGCGGAGTGTGCTCGTACGGATCGTTTCCTAACCTACTTCACGTTACATCATTTTTTTAAAGCAACTT
This sequence comes from Falcunculus frontatus, assembly GCA_013398115.1. Classification (NCBI taxonomy): domain Eukaryota; kingdom Metazoa; phylum Chordata; class Aves; order Passeriformes; genus Falcunculus; species Falcunculus frontatus. The sequence goes on from VZRV01001949.1 coordinate 85,226, forward strand.
CAACTTTAGGCTGCTTTTAAAATGCTGCACTGAAAACTGCAGTAGTCGTGATGTTGAATAGCACGGTAGTTCAAACAGTAGAGATGAGAGGATTTTGGTGTTTGATTCGACATGGCAGAATAGTATGCATGCCTGCTTTCAACTGTCTGTAAAACACATGAACATCTTGTATGCAGTCTGCAGTGTGGTTGGAAATGGTCATTTAAAAGCAATGTAGAATTAACTAAACTTTGCAATTGTTTGCTCCTTTGCTTAATTAATTAGTAGAAGTGCTTCTGTTAGTTATATAAATCTGTAGATATCAAAGTAGCAGTTTACTGCTTCAGACACATTTAGCACGTCAGACTGCGCTTTTAATGGATTCTGTCCAAAACAGATGTTCTAGGCTATATATATGCTGCTTTAACTAACAAACATGCCCTAATGTATCTAGTCCTTGTTCGTCCATTAGTATAAAAGCTTTGTAGAATCCTTTGGTAGAGCTGACAGAAAGCAACTAAATTAATTCTGGTTTGGGTTTGTTTTTGGGGGTTTTTTTCTATCTACAGAGTGAAAAAAATGGAGCTGTCAAGAAGAGAAGATCAAATCAGGGAGATATTCCTGATAGTCTTTGCCAAGAAGCAGAAACATGCTATCGGCTTAGACTGCCTGAGGACTTCTACCAGTTTTGGAAGTTTTGTGAGGAACTAGATCCTGAGAAACCAAGTGGTGAGGTTTTAAATTCTGCCTCTTCTAACTTTCACTCCCAAAAGCAGCCTGAAGGTGGGCAAACTGGAGGTGGTCAGATGCATTTTAATGACGATTCGGTTTTTCAGTTGAGATGGAGGATATTTACATGAGCGTAAACTGAAATACTGGCTAAAATCACCAAGATGTACACCCCAAGCTTTCAAAAATGTAACTACTTAAGTTGTGCAATGTAAAGGGACTAAATGTGGTCTCAATCTGCCTTTCTTGCAGGTGTATTTAAAATATTTAATATGGAACTCAAGTTTCCTCATGTATCATGCGTTAATCCCAGCCAACAACTAAGCACCACACAGGCACTTGCTCACTCCCCCTTGGTGAGACAGGGGAGAGAATCAAAAGGGTGAAAGTGAGAAAACATGTGGGTTGAGCAAAAGACAATTTATTAGGGAAAGCAAAAGCCATAAGCAAAGCAAAACAAGGAATGAATTCAGCACTTCCCATGTGCAGCCATCTCCAAGAAAGCAGGTCTGTGTCATGCTGAGCATGATGCCACATGCTATGGAATATCCGTTTGGTCAGTTGGGATCAGCTGTCCCAGCTGTGTCCACTCTCAACTCCTTGCTGGTGGGATGAGAGGTTGAAAAGACTTTAACTTAGTGTAAGCACTACTAAATCTGGATTTCAACCTCTTCAAGTTTAGTATGTAACAGAATGTGACATCTGTGTGTGCTCTAGAAATGACAGTATCTTCCAGAGTCATAGAATGGTTTGGGTTGGAAGTGACCTTAAAAGGTGATGTAGTCCAACCCCCTACCGTGGGCCGGGACATCTTCAGCAGGGCCAGGTTGCTCAGAGCTGAGTCCAGCCCAGCCTTAAATGTTTCTAGGTCATCTGCCATGTTTCTGGGCAACCTGTTCCAGTGTTTCACCACGTGTATCATAAGACATTTCTTACATCTAGTCTGAGTCTACCCTGTTTTAGTTAAAACCCATTACTCCTTGTCCTCTTGCTACAGGCCCTGCTAAAATGTTTGTCCCTACCTTCAATACCTAAAGTACTGAAAGGCTGTAGTAAAGTCTCTGGAGCCTTTTCTTCTCCAGACCGAACAACCCCAACCCTCTCAGCCCATCTTCAGAGGGTTGGAGAAGAAAAGGAGAGGTGCTCTAGGCCTCTGTCATCTTCATGACCCTGCTCTGGACCCACTCCAGCGGGTCCATGACCTTCCTGTGCTGGAGCTGGATGCAGCACTGCAGGTGGGGTCTCACCAGAGCAGAGGAGAAGAATCCCCTCCCTGGCCCTGCTGCCACACTGCTTTGAATGCAGTCCAGGACATGTTTGCCTTTCTGGGCTGCAAGTGTACATGGCTGGGTCATGTCCAGCCTCTCATCCACCAACACCCCCAAGTCCTTCTGGGCAGGGCTACTCTAAATCTGTTCATCCCCAGCCTGTGTTGATACCAGGGGTTGCCCTGACCCAGGTGCAGAACTTTCCACTTGGTCTTGTTAAACCTCTAGAGATTCCCATGGGCCAAATTCTTCAACTTGTCCAGGTCCCTCCTGATGGTATCCTGTCCTTCAGCAGTGTTGTCTGCACCCCTCAGCTTGGTGTCATCTGCAAATTTGCTGAGGTTTGCTGATCCCCTGTCTTGTGTAAGTGATAAAGATTAGTACTAAACAATACTGGTACTAGTACAGAGCCCTGAGGGACACCATTCATCACTGATCTCCATCCAGACATTGGACTGTTGATGACTACTTCTTAGGAGAAGTGTAATAACTCTTGAATTACAATTTCTTAGCCAAAACAATGTCTTAGCTTTCCTTGTCTAGTGAATAGAGTGTTTGACTGAATTTATGGAAACTTTTGATACCTGAGCATTACAGGAACTTCCTGGTCTAGATGTGCACCTGAATGTAAATCAATTCATGCTTTGCTTTTCAGATGCACTTGTGTCAAGTGCTGGACTTAAACTGGTTGGACCATATGATATTCTTGCTGGAAAACACAAAAAAACCAAATCAACAGATGTGAACTTCAATCTTCATTGGAGATTCTTCTATGATCCCCCAGAATTTCAGACTATACTTGTTGGGGATAGCAGAACACAGTATCACATGGGGTATTTCAGGTATTTTGTTTCCTGTGCGCTCTTGCTATAACTCTGCATAGCTTTTGTCCTCTTTTTTTTCCATGAAACGTAATTTGAGAATTGTGTGTTATCACCAAACAAGAATCTTTCCTTTTTGTAGTAGGATACTAACACATGGCTTTATCTCTTTATTAAAAAAGATCACAGGAACAGGAGTTGAAAACTAGATTTAAATATTTATTAAACTACCTCCTCCAGCCGTCCAGAGCACCTTCACTCACTAATCTTCAACTTTTGCCATGATACTGGGAAGAAAATCAAATGACCAGAAGGGAGTGTGTATTCTCTCTGCATGTATGGCTGTGAGCTCTTTTCAAGGCTTGCTGTAAGATTTAGAGCTTTAGATCTAAGGGCATTCTTGGAAGGTTTCTGAAGCAGATGGCAGCATGATGAGGAGGCAAATTTAGTTTTACTTTGAAATAAGAGAAGTGGACACAGCTTGACTATTTTGTGTGTGCTTTTTTATCAATAGGGATGTGCCAGATGAGCTCCCAGTGTGGGTTGGTGCAAATGAAGCGAAGAAGGGTTGTGTGATTTCGCAAGTTGGTGATAATGTCTTTGCTGCAGTCAAGTAAGGTTCCTATTTAGTTTTATTTATAAAGAATAGACTAGAGAGAAATTGTTAATTGGGAGGTGGGATGTGGAATAATGAAGCTTAACTGATTGTAAGTCTTTCTTAAGAAACCCTCACTTATTTTCTGCCCCTGTTGGCAAGTTTTAAGATTCTCTCAAAAGCCTTTGTAGGCTTTTTGACAGTATTTTCCTTTCAGAAGTAAAATAGGTAAGTGTTAATTATGTCATTCCTTAAATATATTGGCAGTGACAGGCTCTAAATTGGAAAAAATACCCACTGGATATGTTAAAATACTTTGTAAGTAGAGAAAGGGCATCTCAAACAGTGGTGAAGGAAATCTTGAGTATCATAGTAGATGAGTAGCATCTGTCTCTTGTTCTTGCCTATATAAGCATACATTTTTTTTGTATATAATTAACGTCTACAAGAAGTACCATTTCTGACCTGTGGCAGGATAACACTTACATGGATATGTAGTTCAGTCTGATTCATGGAGCCTTACATGTTTCTGCGTCAGGAATGTAAACAACTGATCTCATCCCTGCCGGTTAAAAATGGAAAGCTCTCTTAAGGACAGACACATGTCAGTCAGTGAAAGCAGACTGAAGAAAAGCTCCTGCAAAAGAACCCTTGTGCAGTGCAGAGTTAAACAAGGACATTTGTTTTGAAAGTATCATGGGGAAGCTCATAAATATGTATTTGTGTGCATGACTTGGATGACAAATGGTGTATATATGGCACAGAAGCAGCAAACTGAATTCTTAAGATAGAAAGATGAACAGTTACTGAGGCACCTGCAGATTGCATAAACTAGAATGTAAAGCAGATACAGATAAGAAAAGCCCAAGTACTATAGCTGTGCCAAACTATTTTCTTCCCTTTTGTTAAGAGACCTGCATTTTCAAATCTCTGTATAAATAAACTCAGGACTGCTAATCTTTATTGTTTAAAGAACTGGAGGTTTAATGTTTAAAAGTCTATTAATTGGTTTTTGTTTTCTTGGCATGTTTCTTCTGTTTGCAGATTATTTTTGTCAAAAAAACTTAAGGAAGTGGCTGATAAAAAGAAAAATGCTGTTTTGAAAGACATAGATGAAAAGCTAACAAGAACAGCAAAAGAACTGGGTTATTCTCTGGAACAAAAAACCCTGAAGATGAAACAGAGAGATAAGAAAGTATGACTTTCCTCATCCACTGGAGAGAACTAAGTTCTGTTAAATTTTTTTCATTTACTTCCTGTTTGTGTTTTTTTCATCCTTCTGGTCATTAAGGATGCCTCACTTAGGAATTTCCAGTAGTAATCAGCTCTCTATAAAACTTCAGGAGAGGGAAAATTACTACAAGTGTGTTCCAAATAGTAGGAATAAATAAAAAACACTTTACTCTTGTAAATCATAGCTTGGTGTTCAATTAAAAACGAAACAAAAAGAACAGACCACCACCAAAAAAACCCAGTAAGCACAGTAGTCTAAAAACTGAAACAAATAGAGGGCATGGAAAAAACTGCTTTAAATGGAAGATTCTTGTAAACAGTTGGGTTGGATCTGTTAGAAACAGGACCATTAAGGATGATAATAGCAGATTTTTTGCATAGCTATCAAAAATTATTAGGGTAGGAGGGGACTAAACAAATATGGTACAATGCTACACAACTGACTACAAGGGTTCCTAAATTTCAGAATTTGACTGAAGTGGAGTTCCCAGTTATTTCAAATTTCAATACTTGAAAGTAACTGCAATATAGTTTGAAATAATAGAAGTTGATGTCCTGGAGCCAGGAAACTATATTAGGTTTGACCACCAGCAGTGAGGTGTTAGTGTTGAATGAGGTGAGTTATTTTTAGGTCACAGTACTGTCTTATGATGCTATGTTCCATTTTCTATCTCTTTATTCAGGTAGTGACCAAAGCATTTCATGGAGCAGGCCTAGTTGTTCCTGTAGACAAAAATGATGTGGGATACAGAGAACTTCCTGAAACAAATGGTAAACATCTTGTTTACTATATCCTTCTGCTTTTTTGAAGTGAACAACCCTAAATAAAAAAAAAAAACCTGCATTCGTATTTTCTAGTTAAAGAATTTGAGTGGTGGGAGTAAAAGGTAGAAGTCCTAATCACCACACTTGAGCTCAGAGCATTGTCTTTAAGGGAACCAGATGAGGATCAATGCAACATGCTGAATCTGAGAAAATAATTCCTGAAGTAGTAGTTTAGATGACCTTTTATTTTGTATTGGCAAAGCCATGCAGGAAGTAGGTCCAAAAAGCTGATCTACATTCAGGGATTTGTGGGTTTATTTCTTGTCCACCCCTTCTCCCAGTGTTGTTTTAACCAGAATCAGTTCCTTGATGGAATTTCACCACACAAGTGCTTGTCTCCCTCTATGAGGAACTGAGAGGGATGGACATGGGGCAAGAATGAGCTTCCAGGGAAATGAGGAAGCTTCACCAACAGTTCAGGGTGTGCCCACTTAGCTTACATGTAAGCATGCACGTGGGTATGGTTTTGCCACGGAATACTTCTGTGCAATATTAAATTTCTTTATTTAAACATCTAAGTAATCTGCTCTTGGTTTTCTGCAGCTAATCTTAAAAAAATTTGCAAGGCCATTGTTGATGCTCCAACAGATGAGGAGAGAGTGAAGGCCTTTGCACCCATCCAAGAAATGCTGACCTTTGTTCAGTTTGCTAATGATGAATGTGACTATGGAATGGGATATGAACTGGGCATGGACTTGTTTTGCCATGGATCACATGTGAGTACTACAATAATCACACTTCACAAAATTATGCATTATTTTATACATGGGCTAGAATTGTTCTGCTGTAGATTAATTATCCCTAGGAATCGTAGAGGTCTGCAAGAATATTTTTAATTTGTGAAGACTGTTAAAAAGTCACACAACATCATTCCATGTTGAATTTAAAACTGCGTATGAAAGCCCAGTCCTGCAATCCAGAAGCAGAGTGTCTGATCCAAATGCATTGAATAGCTGGAGTCTCCTGTCCCCAGCCACTTGTATAGGCACTCATATTCAATCAGATCAAGAAACAGCCTGATGTTTGTAGTAATCCCAGCTGGAAGAATGTGAGCCCGGGTCAGCTGCCTGGCTGTACTGTCTCATGTGGCTGCATAGGGCACCTCCCACCTGGAGTCTCTTCCCTAGTTCTGTGCTAGCAGTGAATATCAACAGTAAGGGGATTGAATTAATAGCACTTAGTTACACATAAAAGTTATACTTAATGCTTTTCGTTCTGTATTAGCCACTGGCCTGTTGATGAAAAGGGTCATGTCTGTAATCAGTCTATAGCTAGAAAATAACACAGGAAGTTTCAACATCAACCTAATATGAATAGATGGTCATAGAAACACCCCTGCAAAATAGCTGCTTCTAGCAAAACTGGTATTGGCTAAGTGATGCTCCAGAGTATCATGGGAAAGATAAGTCTTGCAATACTAAATGTAGGCCCAAAAGAGCTGTGTGCTGAACGCTGGTTAAAATATTTAGCCCTTGAAATCAATGAAAACTGACTGCTCTCGCCATACACTGTTAAATTACTAATGTGTTTCTTAGATTTCATGCCCTGCTCTCCTAAGTTCCATACAGCATCTGAAAATGCGTGGTATTTCCTTTAATATCATGCTCATTTAGAACTCTTGTTTCAGAGACTAGGCTGCTTCAGCTACTTAAATCCTTTCTACAACTGGAAGGGCAGTGAAAGGAAACGGTTCCTCCCATTTTTCTGAGTAGGAGACAAATACTCACCTTCCATGCTTTGTGTTTCTCAGCACATGAGACTGACCACTGACAAAGTCCTGCAGTGAAAAATTGTGTTTACAGTACTGTCATGTGTCTTGTCTGTCTTATGCTGCAGCTTGAAACACCTGTAACTTTGCAGCTGTTTTCTAGAATTAGAAACCTTCATCTTCTAGTTTAGTAAACAGAAGAAACAGTGGCTTCATGCATAAGTTATGCTACAGTTAGGTCCCTGCCTGTGTTGGAGCTCCTACTTGGAGCTGTTTTCCAGTTCTGACTGGAGCCTTCCTCTCCCTTTGCTTACAGAGCCAGAGAAACAGTGACACTTTATCTGTAGCCCAAGACATAGAAAAGAACTTGAATCTTGTCCCCTTTTTTTGAGAGATACAGTGGACTTACATGTACAGTAATGATTGCAAATACAAAATATGCTCTGATGTTTACACATTTGAAGTGCTTAAATGTTTATTGTAAGTAGTACCACTGTAATCCCCTCAAACTGCGGGGTGGGATGAAACATGGGACTGTGACAGGATAGGGGACTTCATCTGCAGGCTCGAGCTTGGGACACTGTAGTGAGTGGGGCTATCATCTCTTGCACTGCTAACTCTGTTTCTCTCTCTCACTGCGGCAGTTCCGGTACCCCTGCCTGCTGTCTGTGGCTGTCACAGGTGTAGCATGAGGATGTGCTCAGCCGTTTTGGGAGGGGTTGAAGGGAGCAGTGTGAACGGGGCAGAGCCAGGAGGTGAGGCTGCTCCTGGAATAAACAAAGCCATTGAGGCCGAGGGCGGCTCTTGTTTTCCCTTCTCTCCCGCAGTACTTCCACAAGACGGTGGGCCAGCTGCTGCCCCTGGCTTACACCCTGCTGAAGAGGAACCTCTTTGCCGAGATCATCGAGCTGCACCTGGGCAACCGGCGGGAGGAGGACCTGGATCAGCTGGCGCCCTGAGCCGGGCACGGGGGCTGCAGCGGGGGGCGGCCCTATGCGCCCCGGACTGGGCTTGTCTTTGTGTGTGTGTGTGTTTGTGGCTCTTTTTGTATTCGGTGGCGGTGTCCCCTGCGGTCAGTAAAGGTTTTCTAAGGAACGCGCTGCTTCCCGGTGCTGGCTGCGCACGGCGGGACCGGGAGCGGGGCTGGGGGTGAGGTGCTGCGGGGCGGAGCTGCCCACGGGCGGGGCTGCGGTACCGACACGCCCGCCTGGCCCTGCCCTGCCGGCCCCGCCGCCAAACCTGCGCCGAGGCTGGTGCTCTAAGGAAGCAGGGGAAGGGCAGGCCGCTGCCAGCACTTCGGTCTGGAGCACCTTCGGTCACTGCGGCAGTGACGCGGCAGGGCTGGGCCGCTGGGGCTCGGTCACCGCCTGCCTGTGCCGTACACGTACCGACCCCACGTCCCTGCTCCGGGCAATGTTTCTGCCGTGCTGTGTTTCCCCAGTTGTGTCCCACCCCTCAGGGTAAAGCATTCCCTTACTGCAGCATTTCCTTCTGTGGCAAAGCACTATCCCTGCTCCTACATTGCTGGAGCTGGCTCAAGTGGGAGGGATGGAGGAAATGCTAACTGACATTACAAGAGAAATTAGGAATTCCATTGTGGTTGCTACCTTGCTAATCAGAAGAAGCCATCTCCAGTTTTAAACATTTAAAAATTAAACCCAAGTGCTTTTGTACAAGGTGCAAATTAATTGTTTTCAAAGTTGTTAGCCCCCAGTTCTGTGTTCTTGTTACTGCACTTGGAGGTTTATTCTCAGGCAATTGACTAAAGTAACAGTCCAGAAACAATGGAAAATAACATTTGCTCATACTCAACAGACCTGCCACCACACAGTGACTTGACTTCCATTGTAGCAATTCACATCAGTACTAATGACAGCAATACTAATTACTGCTGATAAAGATTATCAGCCACTAGCACCTTGGTCAAATGTAAGGCATTCCTTCTTTTTTAAGCAAAGGCTTGACAGTTCTCTTACTTTATGGTAGAAGGGAGCATTAGAGGTACAATGTCAGAGTACTGCAAAACTATCATGAGTTCCAAATGCACAAGGTAATCAGATGCCGCAGCTACTTCTATAAATTTGACAACTTCACCCCTTTCACTTAGCATATAAATGTCCCATTTATTCAAGCACAAACATGCAGGCACTCTCATAGGCCTAAAGTTTTGGTTTATACATAAAAAAGGTACTTTCTGGCTTATTCCCCTTTTTATGTTTCAAGTACAGGAGCCCTTTATATAAATGCCCTGTAAATCATAGAAGTACTAAAAAAGTAGAATCATGGGAAGGTTTGAGTTGGAGGGGAACCTTAAAAATCAACTTTTGAACTGTCACTTAAAACTTTTATCTGCACACATGAGTACCTGAGACTGGACACCCACACTCATCAATTAACCCCTGAGGGAGAAGGAAATCTGTTACAGCAGCTGCAAAATGACTGATGTGCTGTGTATCATTAAACTGGGACAAACTTTTTAGCAGAGCCTGTTGCAATAGGAAAAGGGGCAATGGTTTTAACTAAAAAAGAGTAGATTCAGACTAGATGGGGGAAGACATTTTTTATTCTGAGAGGTGAAACACTGTAATGGGTTGCCCAGAGGGGAGGTACATGCCCTCGAAGTGTTCAATGGATGGGGCTCCGAGCACCCTGGTCTAGTGGAAGGGGTCCCTGCCCACGGCAGAAGGGTTGGAACGAGATGATCTTTAAAGTCTCTTCCAACCCCTGCCATTCTATGAAGTTTGTATCATCAACAGAAGGCTTTTGGACAATAAAAGAATCATCCACTCTTAACTACTTTAAATCAGAAAGTCAACTATTCTATAATTAAAACAAAATCTTAAACAGTTATTTTGGAAAAATACCCCACCTAAGGCTGGTCTGTTTGATGGGGTTGATTTGGCTACTGATTTGTAGCCAAATGCTAGGCAATGCAAATACTGCATCTCCTAAATGCCATTCTTTTCATTGAATCATCTTACTAGTTTTGTATGTAAATTTCTAGCTGTTAATTTTCTTTCAGGGAAAATAAATGCAAAAATCGACACAAATCTTGCTTGTGAAAACAATGAGAAAACATGACAACAATAAATGGTCATACAGAAGTTTTTAATGCTTGATTAAATCATCACAGTAATGAGAATTTTTACTGTAATGATACGCAGTTCTACTACACTATTATAAATAAAAACATTAAGATCAATATTAAATACAGCTCTAGGCAACATCACAGATTAACAAAGAATGCATTCTTCATGAACCAGTATCTGAATGATTTAAAAAATAAAGAAATGCTGACACTTTCCCCCTCCCATCCACCACCTTTTTTTTTTTTTTTTTTTAATTAGTAACTTGAGTAAGGCGCTGCAAGTTTCACGTTAGAAATTTTTCGTTCACAGCACAGGCACACATAATTCATTACCAGAACCTCTACTGTATGTTTACCAGAAGACATTTTAAATGTCAACAGGGAAAGCTTAGCAGGTTAAGAAGAGTAAACAGAGATGCACAATTTATGTGCAGCACTCAGGATCCACACAGAAATGAAACACAGCAGGAGTGTGAACTGTATTTTAATTCAGACAGCACAGTCTGTAGAATTAAGTGCAAGTTAATACAGTACACACAGCAGTGTTTTACAATAACATCAGATAGGGCAGAGATTTCAAACTAATTAAAAGTGATTTTTGTATGTGTAGTGAGTTTGTATTCCACTGTAGAAAAAAAAATCAGACAACAGAAATCATTGTCACAGACAACTTCCAGAGCTGCCTTCTGTAAATGGGCCAAATCCTGCTCTTTGTGCAGCTTCCTCTTCTTCAGGCTTATGTAATGGAATAGAGCAAATTTTTAACCACTAGCACTGACATGGAAGAGTACAGCTGGTTTTTGCCATGCTCCCATTTTTACATAGCCCAAGTCCCTGTTTCATTTCTAAACCTGTTTTTTAATACAGGGCCTGATCCCTGCGATGCCCTGGCACATTTCACTTTCTACTGGTTCCAGTTGCTGCTAGAGATGAGATGATAAAATGTAGATGGCAGTTTTTTACTAAGAAAAATCAGTAAAAATTCAACAGTGCACTTACTTAAGCACAGCCATTTTTGTGCAGCTCACCAACAGTGCCAGAATTTTGGTTCATTATCTTATTGTACTTAGGATAAAATCACACTGTGTACTTCATGAATTAAGATGTTTGAGGTAACTGTGATGAATGCCTTAGAGATATTTAAGAGTATTATGTTAGACTTTTAATGTTTATATTCTTGCCATTTTTGCAGTCTTGTGAGCATAACTGTTAAAGAAATTTTATCCAACCCCATATTACAAAACATGATTTTTATCAGCCAGATTTCTTAATTTTTTTCCTCCCTCATTTAGGCTTATAGCATACTGTCATTTTTCCTCTGCATGCAGTTCTGGCAGTGGTCTGATAAAATGAATAGGAAACAAAACAATGTACTGTAAAGAAGTTAGGGATCTGTCAGTTCACCTCCAAGTGTGTGTGTTGCTGCTGAATTTTAAAGTCCTGCCAAAGTTTCAAGTACTGGATTCAATTCTGCCCTGCTGTTCAGGTGTGACTACATATAATTTACACCTCTACATACTTGGGAGAAAAGAAAAAAAAGAGTCAAAAGCAATCTAATAGTTGCTTTCTCCTATTACTTTTAAAACCCTGCAGGTTTTTTTTTAAATAAAACCTTACTCTTACTGTTCCAGTTATCTGCTAGTAAAGAAAAAAGGAAATCCAAGGTAACGGCAGTGAAAGTTATATTTGAAAATGATCTCGTATGTATGTTGGATCGTAAAGAAGCCATTTTCTTGAAACCCTTCATCTAGTTGTAAACATTTGCTAATCCTCCATTACTTGCAGAGGATTATGAATTATTCTATAAAATCACATTTAAAAGGTAATTAGTTATGTGAGATATTAACTGATTCATATTTAATAGATTTTTAAATCCATACAAATATAAATAAAGAATGGTAAAACTTCAAGAAAAATAATATACATTTAGTGCAAATTATGAGTTACATTTCTTCCTACTATGTCAGCAGTGGAACGTCTTTTGTGGAGAAGAAAAAATAAAAATGACCATTCTCAAATTTTACAGGGGGGAAAAAGATCTCCAGTGTTGTAGCATGCAGTTTTTTACCAGACACGTATACAGAATTGTTCCAGCTCTTAAACTAGTAGAATAGCAGTATTTTTCCTTATACTGCACAACATTGGTATATATCATAGTGTTTTCAATAATACAAAAATTGCATAAGACCAGGTCACGTTATTGGTATTTTCTGCAGCAAAACCAGTATTTGTCTTTGAAATACTGGTTTCATCTGGTTTTAGTTTTCTCATATCACAACAGCACGTGGGTTGAAAGAAGTCTTGCATGGTTCTTGCAAAATATTACCTGTTCAATCTGGTTTTGTTGCAGTGGATCTGCACTGCCCCAAGCGTTTCATGATGTACGAACTTACACATTTAATGGCACAAGAAAAACCTCCCTTCTTGTGATCACACCTCAGTAACTCACAGTACATCTCAATATGAGAAACAACTGCTTCAAAAGGGCACACCAATTTTAAAGAGGCTTTGTTACGGCTCAGGAGAGAGAGAAATAAAGCTCTTCTGGAATGTAGAAAGGTGACGAGTAATAGTTAATATGTTTCATGAGTTAACACAACAGTTTTCAATGGTAAGAAGGGCAAGACCTTTCAGTCTCCACAAGATGGCTCAATTCAGAACGATCCCTCCAGAAACAGGGATTAATAACACATTTCTTCAATGCTGAAGTACCAGGCTGGGCTGGAGAATGGCACCACTTTGCACGGCTCACCCACTGCACTATCATGGCAGACCTGATGTCTCGGGACGCATCCAGTGCAGGACAGCAGCTCTCCCTTCCCACACTCCCATCAGCTTTCCTCCTCACCACACGCTCCCCCAGACTGACTCCTGATTGCCAGCAGCACTGTTACATAAAAACCCAGCTCTCGTCTCTGATTTTAGGAGTTTTCCCCAGACTAAAGTGTTGTGCTATTCAACAAATGAACCTCCTCTTCCGTTTCCTCTCTCTCCTCAGCTATGGGTTTCAGTTGAACATTATGGAGGCGGGGTCTTGGTTTGCTGTCTGGGCCATATGACGGAGGATATCTTTTTTTGTTATAATGCCAAGGAGGCGCCTGAAAAGGATAAATGGAAGATTGATATTAATCCAAGCAGGAAAATAATGAAGCGGAACAAATCTGTAGCCAAGTCCTTTTTGTTGACAGGAATAGAGCAAAGGTAAACAGCCTGATTTTCTTATTTAAACAGAAACATTTTATTTATCAAAATGTTGAGGAACCACCGGTTTGATAAAACACAGCAATGCTAAGACGCTGTATCAGATGGTCTCTGACAGCTGTAGTCCATTTTAATGAAATACAAGTCATACAAGTAGAGCCCATTACAATTTTTATTTAACTTTTTGTTTCTACAAAAATCAAATTTTGATTAGCATATGCCAACAAAAAAGTAACAAAGAGGGACAAAGAAAAAAGAGGTATGAAAAAGAAGTGATACTGATCCCATTTCATAAGGGAAGCATGTTCCAACCTAGCCATCAGAAGTGATGTACCGCTTGATGGCCCCAAATCAAGCAACTCAAGCTCCCCTTCCCTCCTTTTTTAAACCAGAAGGATCCTTCCAGTCTGACATACTGGCTCAGATTGAATGTATTCATAGGAGCACACTGTACTGGCCATGAAACTTTTGTATAATAAACAACAGTTCATTAGTTTTTGGAGTTCATGGCTTTAGAAAAAACTAAACTGTGAATAATAAAAGAAAATTTTCATTTTCCAATTTTTATACTGTGCTCTTACGACAGAGTCTTTTAAAACTGTAACTGCGAATCAAATAGAGTGAGACTGTCCAAAAGGATACTATCACAAGAGAAGCAAAGAGCAGGAGGAATGAGCTGCTGCCCTTGTTATTCTGGTTAGTACATTTCAATTTGTCTTATTAAAGGACGCATGAAATACTTGTGAAATATTAGCATAAAATGAGAACATAATTAGCATGTTTTGCACATAAGCAGCTAAACATGGTGGGTATGTTTAGTAGACATGTAACTAGCAACCCATGTCCAAATTTAGACAAAGTCTACCACCTATCTAAGGGGTTAGTTCACAACATCATGGTTAAAACCATTTCTAGATTCTGAAGTCAACAATCAACACAGTAGCAGGCCACTTGGTGGCTAAGGGTATCACTGCACATTTTGTAAAGGAGTACACTGACTGCTGTAGGTAACAGCGGCAGAATCACGGGACTTCAATAAAATCACAAGACTTTACTAAAAAATAAGAATATTTTTTTAAAATCATGTTGATAAAGGGGGATTATAGGGAAGATCTAATGACGCAATTAAAACATGCTTGTCTTTGCTTCTCAAAAGATGTGATACTTTGCTATTTAACAGCTATTTAAAGCTGTCCAAATCAGAAAAAGAAACTGGCATATATGAAAATCTTAATTTGCATTAGGCAGGGAAAAAGTATTCCTAGCTGCATGCCTTCCCACCTGGAGAATTCAAGAGATCAACCACCTGGATCTATGTGATCTCAACACACGAGTATCAGAAAGTTTACTGTTTACTTTCCTTTAATGTTGTGACTAACAGTATGTTCACATTTACAGCTTCATTTCTACAAAAGGATTTTGCACATGTTGTTTTATGGTTTAATACAAATTTTGAGCATAAGAGGATTTCATTGTTCAGCCGATGTCGTAAAAGCCCTGAACAGTTCACAAGTTTCATGCTTCCTGACTTCTAATGTGTCTAATTATGAGATCTGATATATCTAATCACCAAGGGTTCGACGTGCTGCTTTAGTTGCTCGAGATGCTCTAATATGTTCTTCTTTGTGATGATCCCCAAGACAATCCTGCAACAGATTATGTTATGCTAATAACTGTGTATGAAATCAAATTAAAAAAAAGTTCTAATCATAATGAGAAAGAATTAGAGCAAACTAGAAAAAGAAAAAAAAAGAAACAAAAAGAAACAAAAAGAAAGAATGGTTGTGGGAAAGCCAATGAGATAATTAAATGAAAATCTATTTGAAAGTCAGTACCCTTTCCCAGATTTTTCTTTTTTCCTTTTTCTCCCAAAATGCTGAACACAAATGGCTCTTTGAGCACCCCAGAGCAGTATGTTTCTCGTATCAGGTACACATCAGGATAGCAAACTTTGTCCCTTCACCCTAAATTCACATCTATTTGGGCTTTAAAGGCACTGAAACTAAAATCTACTTTGTATTTCCTTTGTTTAATAGTTATTTCTCCTCACACTTACAGATAATTATTCACATTTTAACAAGCCACAGTAGATGAACAAAGTAATAACTGTAAAGTCACAGCAATTGAGGTTCAACGCTGCCCTACAGAGCTGGGCTACCTCGTGTCCTTAGAAACAGACAAATTCAGACAAATTTCTCATTCATGACAGGACAAATCAAGAGCAACTCCCTGGAGTGGCTATTCTGGTACAAATTCGGAGGAGGGAGGCTCAGTCTTCTCTCTGTCATCTGCACCAATTTCTGCACAATCCAATCTGGATTGGAACCAGTACGTTGATGCAAGTCTTTTAACGGGTATATTCAGTTTGCAGGAAATTTGCCAGCCAAAATACAAAGTAGTCCTTGATGGCCATAAAGCTATATGCAATGGCTAAATACCACCAGTACTAGTATTTATGATCTGCTCTTCTTGTAATGGACAGTGTACTTGTGGAATGTCACGAATTTGTAAAATGAAGTAGGATAAAATAAAAATTAAAGCCATCCATACTTCCTGCTACTTTATCATAAAATAGTTAAAAATTTATAGCAGAGCTTCACATAGCTTTGCACAATCAAGCTTTCTTTAGAGAAGATTTTAGCATCAATGTTTGAGCACTCAAAGACAACAGAAACTATGAAAAAAATTATCATAGTAAATATTTTTCAGTGAAGTTCTATCGATTCCAATTTCCCTCCCCAAAACAAGAATGCCTGCACTAACTTCTAAGTGTCAAATCATGATGTCCTTTCCCTACCAGAGAAAGGCTTCTGGAAACACTACTTGTCATTCCATACAGACATGCATTGAAGAAAAAAAAAAGAAAAAGGCAGGGGAACATTTAAAATAAATTTGTTTTAAAATACATCTGAAAAAAACCCCAACTTGGAAATCAATGCAATATTTAAACATTCGCCACATATAGTAGCAGTCCTTTTGCCCACAGAAAAACTAAGAAAGTCCCAGTCATTTCAGATTTCTTGTCCCAAGGACACTGATCAATCTTAAACATGTGGATGAGCAGACAACATTTCACTCCCCAGGTGCCTTAAAAGACATCCTAAAGGGAAAGCAAGATACTATGGTAGGAGCTTTGATGTTGCATGTCGAGTGTTTAATGCAAGAGGTACAGGAAAGCAGAATGTTAAAGGAACAGCTGCACAGCAAAAGATCATGTAAAAAAACAAGGAGCAGTTTAGATAAGAGGCAATTACAATGAACATTTCATTTCCATGCCTGGGGCTGATTTATTTAGTAGATAATCACAGGACAACTCCCAACAGTCTCATTTACAAGCATTCTAAATCTTAAAATTACTTTCCTGAAATATTTTGAATTGTAGAAACAAAAGTTGCAGATTGAAGTTCCAGACCTAGCAGCAGTTTAGTTGTTAGTATTTCAAAAAACAAAAGCTTGGTGGTAATCGCCATCACTAGACTCCAGAAGAAGAGATACTGACTGGATCATTTTTTCCTTGACTCTTGATGAACCCAGTATTTGTAGATGTTCAGTAACTGCTGATACACTGCATGTTGCCAGAACATAGATAAGAACGAGGAAATACAGGCCTTAGACTGTGCAGCGCACAAGCCTAAATTTCCATGAGACAAGTTGTGTCTCCTCCACAAGCAAGTTGCACAGACCAAACTTGCTGAATGGCAGCTAATTTTTAATAGAACATCATAAAATGACTGAAATCATCTGCCTGCTTACTTGGAATACAAGGAAGGAGTAAGACTTTCAGAGAGGTGCTACAGCACAGCACGTTCTTAATGAACAGCTGGGGTCCTCAGTTGCAATACCAAACTTACGGGTTCAAATACCACGATGCTGGTGTACATCCTGGTTCAAATACTCTGGTCCTGGAAGTGAAAATTACTGTATCTAACAAAATGCACAGCACTGCTGCCACTTTACTCACCCATTGTGTGTTACAAGGCACTGCCTCAGACCCAGCTTCCGGAAAATATCCACCACTATTTCCATTGGTGTGTGGTCTGTCACGGTGAAAGGGCTCATATCAAGTATGCTTCTGAGCTTCAAAGGTCGAGGGCTTTCTGCTGGAAGCGATGGGGTATGCTGGGCAAAACATACCCTGGAACTGCCAACAATCCCCTCCTGCTTCTTTCTAGCACTTTCTTTAAGAAAGACAGGGAAGGGGGAAAAATAGCAGAGGAGGAAGAATTTACATTCTTGGAGAAAGATATTAGTGCAGATAGACAGCTCAATCAACACTATCAGACTCTCACATGTTTCCATAGCCACTGCTTTATCCCCAGGGAGTGATTGTGCAAAAGTTACAAAAGCCATCTACCATTCAGCTTTAGTCATTATTCAACAAATTTTCTCACTCCAATAAGTAACTTTTATTTACTATAAAGAGGTGGAAAGGCTAAAAAAATAACATGCAGGAAGTACATATTCAGCTCCTGAAGAAACTGCCAGGGAAAAGCCAGTCTCAATTGACAGCTATTTGAAATTGACAGCTAATTGAAAGCTTGAACCTTTCCTAATATCCAACCTAAACCTCCCTCAGCACAGCTTCAGGCCATTCCCTCAGGTCTTGTCACTGGTCCCCACAGAGAAGAGGTGCCCCTCCTCTTCCCCTCATAAGGAAGCTGTAACTGCAATGAGGTCTCCCCTCAGCCTCCTCTTCTCCAGGCCGAACAGACCAAGGGACCTCAGTCACTCCTCAGATGGCTTCCCGTCAAGGCCCTTCACCACTCCTTGTGGCCCTCCTTTGGATGATCTCTAATGGCTTTATAATCCCTTGATAATCTGGGACCCAAAACTGCCCCCAGCACTGGAGGTGAGGCCGCCCCAGTGCAGAGCAGCGCAGGACAATCTCCTCCCTTGCCTGGCTGGCGATGCTGTGCCTGATGCACCCCAGGACAGGGTTGGCCCTCCTGGCTGCCAGGACACAACGACTCTCAAGCCAGACAAAACCCGAGACTAAGCAACTTTCACTGTATAATCTCAGCAGCTGAAATAAGTCTCATCTGTGAAAGTGTATTCTAAGAAGAATATTCTGCTATTCCCCCATTTACTCAAGTAAATGCAAACTTAAACCAGTATGGCATTGGTAACAACTTCCAAGTCTTGGACATTCATATACATCCTACATAATGCAATGCCATGGTATACACAGTAGTAAGACCACAGGCAAAAATCTGACTGAAGTAAACAGTGTTATGTTCACAAAACATGTTTTAAAAAAGTTTAAGGAGACTTCTGTCCCTTTCTCAAGTGTCTTTGTTCAAGAGATATGTATCAAAAGAAAGTAGTTTAAGATGCAACTTCTATCACTTATTTCATGCACTAAATATTACAGTTTTGTAACATTTTCTTACATAACAGTGTGTTTCTTCCTTTGGTTATGATAGTAGCCTCAAAATCCACAGAATTTTTCTTGCCAGTGCACAGAGCATTGTCAGAAGTATCACCAAGCACTAATACTCATCCAGAAAGAGAGGGCCCAAACAGGGCTTGTGTGCTCATGTGCCCAGGGACAAATTTCCCATTACACAAACAGATCAAAAAACATAAACCTAAAATAATTAATATTGCACTTCTCTCTCCATAATACAACCTTGGTTGTTATAACAACAGTAAATAACATACTGTCAGAAATAAATAGGATATACATTTAAAAATTACTTGTACAGTAATTCTCACAGAATACTGCTGGTCTAAAATGAGAATTACTCTATTTTGAAGAACAATGTTAGTATAGCATCACTTGAGGAAATAAGATACTAACAAAAGCCTCAAAAAACTAAAAAATACCAGATTAGATGATGTTTTGACCCACTTGAGTATGACAGCTTTTGTCTTTACACAGAGACAAAGAGATGAGGATTTTCTTCATTTCAGTCTGCTACTGAAGATATTATTATCATACACTTAAATCAATCTGGAGTCTAGAAACATACAAAGTAAATTCTATTTTAAATATAAAATAAATAAACAATTTAAATTGGCATAAATAATAATGCAATACTGAAAGTTAATTACCTATTGCAATAGTTAAATCTCTTCTCAGAGCAAAGCCCACTAGTCTCTGTGATTCTTTTGACATAATAACAGGAAAACCATTATAGCTGGTTTCGTTGATCAAGTTTTCTATGTCTTCGACAGTCATATTATCCTGCGTCAGAACTGCTAAAGGTGGGTCGCTTCTCCGAGGTCTCATCACATCAGCAGCCAGTGTTGTGTGAGTGAATTCTTCCTTTGCATCCAAGAAAGGATATCCATTCAGTCGGATGTGTGCTTCATAGATGCCTTCCCTACCAAAGGCATCTCCTACCCACTTACTGGTCATGACTGCAGCCATTAGGGGCACAATATATTCCAGCCCTCCCGTTAGCTCAAAGACAATAACTACCAGGGACACAGTCATCCTTGTCACACCACCTGCAAGGAAAATGATAGCCAGTAACATTCAAGTATCACATAATAATGATTTTAGAATTTTCTGCCTTCTTGTTGAGGACTACATAACTTTGACATGAAAGGTCATCTGACAAACATCCTTCAGCGTAATACCAACAGAAGCAGACAGAAAATTAACACAAAACTTCTAGAAGTGAAAAAGACAGTTTTAAGGAAAATCCATAGAAAGGAAGGTAATAAAGGAAATTGGAAAATATGTACAGTTATTTAATGTAAACTAAGAATAAAACTGTGTATATCTCCATACCACATCAGGGTTAAAAGTACTGTGAAATTCAAGGAAATCCAGTAAGATAAGAATTTGAAAAAAGAATGGAACTAATGCAAAGAAGTCACAGGTAGCAAATCAACAGCTATATTGTCCAAAGGATTAGGAATTTAATGCTGCTGCTTAATCATAAAATCTAAACAGAATTATAAGATGATGAAAAGAAATCTCTTTCTTGGACAACAGAAGACAGGGATTATGTTTCTCTTTTGTTACTATTTAAGATTTTTTTTTCTGCTAAGGTTTCTGATGCTGTATCTTCATCCAATAAAAGAATATGGACTGTCTTTCAATACATTTAAGAGTGATTCAAGTTGAACTATTAAAAACCCAAACAATCTTTCCAAAACCTAAATTTGTATCACTAGTTTATTTGATTGCCCAAATGCACTTTTCCTTAAAGAAAAGGTCTACTTTTTGCAGAATCTGTACTAACAGCTTTTAAATTTAATTTCTAAGGCCACCAAGTTATAAGCGAGAACAAGTTTAGGTGCCCAACTTAAGTCTCTTTCAATGAAGCTGATTTTCAACACTTAGATTTGTTAAAAATACCTTACATGCTCCTAAAAGTTTTGTTTGGATTACGAATTTCAAGAACAATTTTTGCAATTCATGTAGATGTGGCAGCTGATCACACCACTTCCTTCTAACAATTTTAACTATACTTGATACTGTAAATGCTCTACTTCATCCATTTCAAGAAACCGATTTTTCTGAGCAATGTAGTAATGACATCTCTTGATACCAAAAAGAGAAAGCAAACACTACTACTTAAATTTTTCTGTTTCTCATCAATTTAGATTTCACATTATTCCTCAGATCACAAGAAGCTGAGGGTTTTGTGTAGAGACATGAATGTATTATTCTGGAGGGAAGTCCATATAAATAGGCGTTCCAAAACTGAATAAGTTTATAGCTCCTTTCATTTTTTAGTAATTATTTTGATAGATGAAGAAATCAGACACTTATTTGTTACATTTTATTTACCTAAGCATGCAGCAGCACCAACCATGGCATAAAGACCAGGTGTAATACAGTCAGCTCCAACTTCACACCACTCCTTGAAAATGAACCAGTCATGATGGTAGTAAGCCAGCTGCTCCACTGCAATTCCTACAATCCTTCCTGCTATTGCTCCAATTGCCATACTAGGTATGAACAACCCAGATGGAACCTGCAACAAAATCAGAACTGTTGTCATGCTGCTGGGAATATACCTGACACATTGCTTAACAAGTGATTTTTAATTTTTTTTTTTCCAAAAGAGATGCAAATGCTCAAACTGTCAGGTTAAAACCATGTAAAGTGACCTTGGAAGGTTAGTGGAACTTAACAGAATGCTACTGATATCTCTGATTGACCTGATTAGCAGAAACCATTTTATGAGCATGTCTGTTTATATCTTACTGTATTTAAGAGAAAATTTACCACCAATACAGGACCACGAACTAGACTCAGTGCCAACAGCTCAATTCTTACCCATGTGCATGCCCAGTGTGAGCTGTGCTACTCCTACTGAAAAGTGTTCCTTACAATTTCCTGTCTCCCTTATTCCTTCGTGTTCCTCAGAGTCAACATTCACTTACTAAACAGGACTGCTTTCCTAAACTGCTTCCTGACACTGCCATAAATTAGATGGCTAACTGAACAGGTGATTTTTAAAAGAGGCTTTGTACTATTATTGCTGTTTCTTATACAAATGAATGTATACAGAATGCTAAACACACTAAGAGAGGAAAAGACAAGATAATCCCCACTGCAAAAAGTAGGTAACACAATAGGTTAAAAAAAAACCGAAACTCCTATTGTCATTTTGGTTACTTAAAGTGTTTTTCTGCTACTAACTAAAGCCTTGTCACATAACCATGGCTTAGTAAAATATTATTGCAAACTTGCTTTTATCAGCAGTTTCATATAAAGTAACTGTTGTGTATCTTTTCTTTTCCTTATAAAGCTAATTGTTCCAAAAAACTTACCGCTACCTAAATGTCTTATTAAACTGTAAATGTCTGCTGCTTCTCCTCACACCAGTTGTTAACATCAGAATATTTTATACTGTGACTGAGGTACACATGTGACTACAAATGAGGAGTAGAATTTTTACTTTTGTCTAAATGCACCTAAACCCATCTTGTTGAAATAACGTCATTAAAAATTGCATTCCTGGTGTAACAGGACACATCATGTAATTTTTCTTGTACTGTACAGCTGTGAAATTTAAGTACTGGGCGATTCCAAACTATAGATTTTTACTGTGGTATTCAATAGCTGAAGTGTATTTCAAAATTGTTGTTGTTGTTAGTATTATTATATTTTGTCTGTAATTATGGTTGAAAAGATGATTTCTAAGCAACAAACCAAGGATAAGCAAACACAGCTTATAATTATTGTTACTGTTATATTTTGTCTATATTTGTGGTTGCAAAGATGATTTCTAACCAAAAAAACAAGGAAAAACAAACACAGCAAACTTTATGTTAGAAAGCCAGCAGCATGGGTTTTGAGAAAAAGTTTAATAATCCTTCATTCCCATACTGAATTACCTACTACTTTCAGAGTTGATGGAGGTAATATTCAATGCTATCATTTTAGTCTAGTATTCAAATTGTGCATTTATACTGTTATTTCCCACAATTAATTATGCATCTAAGCCCCTTTCTAACTGCTAAAATAAATTTTTTTTCCTGAGTGAAATTCTTTCTTGGTGAACAGTACAACAGTACCCTGAGAAATCCTGTATTTCCAACATTAAATAAATCTTTGAAACTGCCTCAGATCCTACTGTGCTGCAGCAGTATGCCACAGAAATTCAGTCTCCACGTGGAAATTGCATCCAAATGGTTTCTGGTCCTTCGGTAATGCAACTTTTTAATGCACTAGCTCCCTCTCTTTTTTCCATCATATGCGGATAATAGTTACAAGTCTAACTGTAATTATGATTTTACAGCTCCATTTGTTTGCCCCTGAATCACAAATCACAAAGTGGAGAGGAATTTTCCCAGAGAAGTAGCAAGGGAAAACAGCTAAGTTTTTCCTCTTCTCAGCTTTCTTCTCGGGGGCTTGCTTTTGAGAAAGCTCAAACTACACTACAGAGGAAAAGATTTGTTCTATGTCACATGTCATCTTTGGAACAAGAAAGGATTAGGATATGGGTACAACTTTCCAGTTCTTTGGTAGTGCAGCTGCGTACCAGTCACGCTCTGAGGCAAAACTGTAACTCCTTCCCACGTGTTGATCAGCGTTTAGACACAGTAATGAATCTACTGATAATATATAGTACAGCATAGGTACAAAAGCCTGAAAGAAAAAACAAACCAAAAAACACCAAACCCCTGCCATAACAGCCTCCTGGTAATGCATGTCCACAGCAGTAACAGCAGCAGGAATCACTTTGCCTCACTGGCAACAGCTGGGTAGCTTTGCTCACCTCACAGGAAAACAGTTCCTGTGGGGAAGGTGTGTATTTGCAGATGGCTACAGCTCCAGGAACAGACCTGGAGAGCCCACAGGATCCTTTATAAAGATTTAAGTGACAATGTAATATTATTTCTTTTTTTTTTTTTTTCTATTTTGAATTTGCTTCTTTTATAGAGATAAAGCTTAAAGTGCAAATAAATATCATTAAAGTAACATCCTCTTCTCCAGATCCTGGCTGACATTCTAACCAACCACATGCTTTAAAGCTTCCAAGAAATTCATGTAGCACAGTCCCATCAATGACAGCAACATGACTACTTGCCTACTGGCAAAGTAATAAATATATTCTCATAACTTCACAAAAATATTTCCACCATGCTGAAGTTCTGAGAAAATGAACCAAACCCAAATGATGTATAAGCTCTACCATCCTGTAAACTAGTGAATTCTAATATGCAGTGTGACCTTGTGGTGACAACCCCATGCAAAAGAGCCAGATACACATGAACACGTGAATGGTAAAATTATGTCCTATATATAAATGAAACACAGTAAGTGAATGCAAAGCTAAACAGCAGATTGAAGTGGTCACATCACAGAACACTGCTCAAATTATGGACCTAAGGAAGACTAACATTTAAAATACACACTATGGATTCCTCTTACCCATCAACCAACACATAGAACATAACTTCAAATAACAACCTGCAACATCTAAAATATCGAAACATGAGAAACACAACATGATGTTATTGTTCTATCAGTTACAGAATAGTCGAGGTTGAAGGTGACTGCCCCAGATTGTCTAGCCCTGCTCAAGCAGGGTCACCTACAGCAGGCTGCCCAGGCTTGCAACCAGTCAAGATATGAGTATTTCCAAGGATGTTCTCTGCACAGCATATTCCAATGATCAAACACCCTCACAGAAAGAGTGTTTTCTTATGAATGCTGTTACATGAAATAGCAACTTAAACTGAAAAGGTAAGGCAAATTTAAACACAAATCTTGCTTAGTGAACATTCTACGCTAAGTTTGCATTAAAACACATTTGATAATGATGTTGTTGCAAAAAACTATGAAGGGAGCCTGACAAGACAGAAAATGATGAAGGCATCACAGTCATACATCATCATTCAGAAAACAGCCACAGACTGGGAAGAAGCTGAAGCCACCTCCAAAACAGATCTATGAAACAACTGGGTAAAACAAAAAAACACTGCTTGTAATGGAGAAGAAATTCCCATTATAGTCAAATGAACAAAGCCCACTTTCTCCTCACGACATGCAATAATAGAAAATACAGCAAAAGAAATCATCATTGTCTCCCTTTAACATCTGTAGTAATTACATTTATGTGAACAAGGAGAGTGGATATAAGAGCTACCACCACTGAGCAGTGAAAGGGGTACAGTCTATTCTTCTTCCAAGTAACAGGACTAGGGAACCAGAGTGGTTATGCTTGAACTTTGCTCTTGGAAATTTTAGAATCATCCCTTACTGCTGAATCAGGCCCATACAAACAGCCATCCATCCACATAGTTACTGCTCCCTATTGTATTTAGCACATTTCTATTCAGCTGAACAAAGGGCTATTCTGAATTTATTTAAAGTTAATACTGTTGGCTACAAGACTTGCTTATTAACCAAAAGTAAAAAGACCTTTTTTTAAAAGAAATAACATGAAAAATAAACAAAGCTTCTAGCTTTGAGAGATGGGAAATGAGAAAGGCAGTAATTAAATAATCACAGCAGATGACACAGCAACTGCATTCACACTTACCTTGATACCAAAGGTGAAGACTGTCATGATTATTTTAAATATGAGTGCTAAACACAACTGCCATATAGCTGAATAGACTCCAGTGCCTGCTGGACGGTCAGGAATATCGTCTACTATTTTGCTTGCATTCATATCATTTCTGTAGTCACAGAGCGAGGAGGATTCTAGTGGCCCACAGTCTGTGAAGAGCTCCTTAATAAGCTCACTGGTGTTTAGCCTTGTGTATGGATTAGGAAACGCAATGACAGCTGTTATTGCTGCAACAATAATGACCTCCAGGACAGGATACTTCCCAAATTTTGTAGATTTGCGTCGACGACACCATGCAATATTTGCTCGGATGAAAAATGCTCCCCAGAGCCCACCAAATACTCCCAGAAGAATAAAAGGAAGCAGTTCAAAAAGGTACCAAGGAGTGTGATATTCCACATAAAAAAGAACGAGGCGGCTATTACCAAAAGGATTGATGGACCTTAAAACAAATGCAGCTACTAAAGCAGCAAAAAACGATCTCCATAAAGTTTTCAGTGGGAAGTAGTAACTGACCTGCAAGAGACAATACATGAGAATTATTAGTGATTCAATTAAAAACATGGAAAGACAGGTTTATGCATGTGTCAGAATACTGCTGCTCACATGGTATAAGCTAAAAAATTGTTCCTATCACTTGGAGCACTGGCACTCCAGCAGATCCAAAATTTTTAGAAAGCTCTACAACTCATATCAGTCATTAAAGTCAATACTACAGCAATGTTGAAACCACTGCTGTTTTAAAGACTATTAGGAAATGATGCACTGCAATTTATGCTTAGAAGCTGCTGTTTGTGTCTCTTATTAGCCTTCATGAGAACCAGAGCGTGTACTTGCTGCACCCTCAGATTTCCTGCTAATATTTTCATCTCCTTTCAACCTACATTGAAAGGTTTCTTACAGATCTGTTATTTTTAAGAAGTATGATTAAAACAAATTAAAAAAAAAAAATAAAAGGCCTCAAAACAGAACATGCAATTTCATTCTTAAGCCCCACATAGCCTGATTTGAATTTCAAAACAGTTTGCTTCTGCATTTTTTTGGCAACAGAGGAATTCCTCAAAAACCCCTACGAATATAACACAATTACACATGAAAGAATATTTTTCCTCCTTTTCAATTCAGAGATTTTCAGGGCTCTAGCTGACTTTAAAAATGCCAATGACAGAAATAACATTCTTATGTATTTTGAAAATGACAAAACAAATTTAACATAAACCATTTCTTGGAGAAGAGAATTTGGTTGCCTTGGAGGTAAGTTTTATAGTATATTTGCCCTTTTAATAATCATCATATTCAATTGTGTTTAGTGTCTGAAACTTCAAGTAATGTTTAAAAACTTGCTTCACAAAACTGTCCAATAACTTTCTAAAGCCTTTTTCAAAAATGAAAAGTAAGAGCCTTATTTCTTTTTATTTTAGAATAAACTCCTAGACTGAAAAGCTGCTGTGTTTTTATCTGTAAGTAAACTCTAGTTATTAACAGATTCAGCCCTTCTCCAGAATAAAGTAACAGAGAATAAAGTAAAGCTGACATTCCTTCAAAAAAAATAAAAAAATATCTTTAGGAGTTTGCTGGTAACAGGACTCTTGGCTTTGAAATATGGGTCCAAAAATAATTTCCTTCTTAGGAAAGACTCCACATCTTAAAAGAGTCTGAGATTATTTAAAGTAAGAGAGATTTTAAAAAATATCTATCCTTCAGTGCCATCTCTTGACATACCTCCTCCAGACTGAAAAGGACTCCACCAATTGGGGCACCAAAGGCTACAGAAACTCCTGCTGCTGAGGCAGCTGACAACACCTAGAAAAGAAAAGAAAAGAGGGGTTTTTTGCAGTCTGTTATATGTTTTAAACACGAACAACAGAATCTCAATACAGCTATCAGTTTCTTCTATGTTTCTGTTAAGGATACGCACACTTAGAAACAGAAAAGCATGTGGAGAGTGGCCACAGCAGCTAGCAATCAGGAACTAGACGTGATGAAGCCAAGAGCACTGCTCAAAGTTCAAACTGCCAAGTGTTGTGTCAGATGAAAAGAAGGACTTTTTAAAGTACATTAATAGCAAGAGGAGTTCTAAGGAAAACATTGAACTGATACTTGTTGAAGATTGTCATCTGACTAACAGGGATGAGGAAAAAGTGTAGGCATTCAATGTGGGTTTTGTCTCAGTCTTTTTAATAATACTGATAGACCTTGGGCTGGCTGGTCCCCTGAGTCAGAGCACCACAAATGTGGGAACAGTGACTTGGCATCTGTGGACACTGAGATTTTAAGAGACCAGCTCTGTAAGGCCATGGAGCCTGATGGGATTCTTCCCAGAGTAATAAAGGACCTAGTGGATGCTATGGCAAAACCCCTCTCAATCATCTACCAAAGGTCTTGGGAGTCTGGGGAGGATCCTGCTAACTGGAAGTAGTCAGTGTAAATCCAATCTGTATCAAGGGTGTGAGGGAAAACCCAGAGAACTAGAGACCCATTAGCCTAACCTGAGCTCCTAGAAAATTATGGAGAAGACTATACTGGGTGCCACTGAAAGGCTTTTAAATAATAAAGCAATCATCAGGCACAGTCAACATGGGTTCACAGATGGAAGGGCTTGTTTAACTAACTTGGTATCTTTCTATGGTAAGGTCACCTGTCCAGTGGATGAAGTGAAGGCACTGGATGTAGTTTTCCTGGATTTTAGTGAGGCTTTTGATACTGTTCCTTTGGACAAGACAGCCAACTGTGGGATGAGCAGGCTCACGATGTGAAGAGTGAAGAACTGGCTGAATGTTAGGACTCAAAGAGCTGTAGTGAATGGGCCTACACTTGGCTGGTGACTGCTCACCAGCTGTCAGTTTGTTCAATATATTTATCAATGACCTGGATGCAGGAATTGAATGCACCATGAGCAAATTTGCTGATGATATCAAATTGGGATGTCCTGTTGACTGTCTTGAGGGACAGGAGGCCTCGCACAAGGATCTAGATAGGTTGAGGCCCTGGGCAATGGTTAATGGGATGAAATCTAATGAGTCAAAATGCTGCACACCTAGGGTGAAGTAACACCAGGCTCAAGTCTAAACTGGGAGAGGAGTGGCTGGAGAGCAGCCCTGCCAAGAGGGATCTGGGGTCGGCAGCAGCTCAGTGTGAGTCAGCAGGGTGTGCCCTGGAACCCAGAGGGCAAAACCCATCCCGGGGTGCCTCAGGCACAGCACGACCAGACAACCAGCAGTGGTGGCTGTCCCACTGCATTCAGCCTTGGGGTCCTCACCCTCAGCGCTCTGTACAGTTCTGGGCCCCACACGTCAAGAATGTCAAAGGCCTTGGATGCATCCAGAGGAGGGAAACAAAGCTGGTGACAGGGGTGGAAAGCATGTCTGACAAGTAGTTTGGAGAGAAGAAGGCTGGAGCAGTGATTGCCCTGCAGCCCGTGGCAAAGCCCATGGTGACTCAGGTTGTCTCCCTGCAGCCCATGGAGGACCATGGCAGAGCAGATCTTCACCCTGCAGCCCATGCTAGAGCAACCTCCTGGCAAGAGCCATGGCCTGTGAAAAGGAGCCCAAGCAGGAGCAGGTTTCTTGCAAGCACTGCAGCCTGTGGGTGATCCAGGCTGGGGCACTCCTGAGTGGCTGTACCCTGTGGAAAAGACCCATGCTGAAGATATTTGTGAAGGACTGCCTCCCATGAATGGGGCCCCACACTGGAGCAGAGAAAAAGTATCAAGAGGAAGGAGTGACAAAGTATTCCCTTGTGCCACTTTGGGATAGAAGAGTTAGGAGTGAAGCTGAGCCTGTCAAGAAGGGACAGTGGGGCCAAGGTATATTTAGTTTTGTTTTAATTTCTCCCTACTCTACTATTGGCAGTCAAGTAACTTTCCTCAAGTTGAGTCTGTCTGGCCTGTATTGGTAACTGGTGAGGCATCTCCCAGTCCTTATCTTGACTTCAGAGCTTTTCATCTTACTCTCTCCTGCTGTCCTGCCAACACAGAGGGGTGAGAGAACTGCTTGGCCAGCACCAAGTCTAACCCATCACACTGTCATTAACAACGTCAAACTGAAACAGGGCAGAAAACACTGTTGCCACCAGGAACACTTTGTTCATGGGTTCAGAGTACTCTGCTGTCCTCACAACTGAAGACACTCATCAATTACCAAAATGTAGAGACAAGCACAGAAAGAGTTTAAATAAAATCAAATGGTCTCTGCAGTGGAAGAAATACAAACTGACTCTGCCGCAGAAATTATTTGCCTGAGAGAATGCTTGGGATAATACATTGTTTTTAACATAATAAATAACTATTGATAATCACTAAACATTGTCCAAGAGAACAAATACCATCTTTTAAACAGATAAATGTAAATGCACTGATATTCAATACATTCTAGAAATGCTTTTTCAAGAACTTACCTCTCTTTTTTTAGCTTCATTTGTACTGTATTTTGGAAAGAGGTAGGAAAAAATATTCCCACAGCAGCAGGCAACATGTACCAAAGGACCCTCTTTTCCTAAACTCAAACCTGATGCGACAGCCAAGACTAAAGTAATTGTTTTTATCATCAAAGTCCACTTCCCCAAGTATCCTCTGATGATGAAGCCGCTCAAAATGGTTTTTATCTGGAAGAAATAAAAAGATGTATCTGTTACTACATTCTTCAATTTTCAGAAAATAATTCATTCTTTAATTTTAGCTGCAGAACTTCAAAGCTAGCCTTTTCAAATCACTAACTTAATCACACTTTAAAACATGTATCATTCAGATTGCTATACTGAGTCTATCCATTTGTCAGAAGCTTTCCATTTGCAACTTATTCTAAAACACTGGACAGTACCATACAGCTACATTATCAATTACATTTAGTAGAAATAATCTTCAGCAGCTTCTAAGACTGGATTCATTAGTTTATGACGTCAATTATCAAGCGAAAGGCAGAAAACTTCTGATGGAAAAATAAACGTGCAAAAACTATATTCGAGGTCATTTGTTGTGGCAATATCCCATTTGCACCAATATCACGTGTTTTCTCTTTATGTTTTACCATCACTACATAAAAATCAACAGTAGATTTCTTCACATAAAGATGGAAAAGATCAGCCTATTTCCACCAGAAAAATGTGCCAATTGCCAAAGATATTACTGTGTTTAACAATGCTATATTATTAGCCTGGAAAATATGCCCATATAGAGGAAATAATATACAGTTATCATAGGACAGCATGTCCATAAACAGGATGTACACAAAGCACTGGGCAGCTGTGTCTAGAAAGTAAAGGTAGATAAATTTGGAAACCGATTTAAGATGAAATTTCTTCTGGAATAAGGGCACAGAACTACTCCAGGCTTAAACAGAGGTGGATAAAAAAATATATTTACAGAAAAACTGGACAAGTGAGACTGACCAGAATTTATTTGACTTTGGATTTTTCTCTCCCATTCAGTGGATAGTAGCAGACAGCAATTGCAAACAGTGAGTTTTTGAGGATATTACACATTTTACATTGTGACTGTCCATTGGTTTGTGCTAGTTAAGGCAACTACAGCCATTGCAACAAGAGATTGACTGCTCTAGCAAAGGACCCATAATGTGTCAATGAATCACTGCTCTCTTATCACCATAGGGAGGGCGTGGATTAGGGGAGGTTGGGAAATCATTCTTCAGAAGTATACTAAGCCAAATGTTCCTTAAAAAGTGGTCCTGACAGAAGCAAAATCTACTAACCCAGGAGATTCTTTAAAATTTGGGGCATTTTCTCAGAAACAATTAGCACAATTACATGTTTTCAATTTGAATGCTTGTATTAATATATTTCTTCAAAGGCACAGGGTGCTCCCTCTTGCCTTCCCCTTGACCCAGTAAGGCAGCAGTAATCTACACATTAATATGAAACACCTATAATATACATATATTAGTTAGACCTCACCTCAGGTATCCCTGAGCCACAGGCGTAGGGAGCAAATACCTTCACCAGAGAAACTGCTAAGAAGGCAAAGCTCAATGCCCAGAAAATGTACATTATGTAGTTCATTATGTATGAACCTGGGCCCTAAAAGCAAAAACAAAAAGTCAGAAAATAGACTTGGCATAGGAGCAAAATCACTACTTAAAAAACAATCCAGAAGTACTCTTGCTGCAAGTACCTTTTTACACACATTTTGAGGCACAATAATTATTGCCAAGAGAGAGTGTTCTGTTTGAAAAGCACAAAGTCATGACACCTGCACATTAGCACAGAGGTGGTTATAAAATGTAGAAAGTTTTCTAGCACTTCATCTTAAAAATAAAAAATAAACATAGAACAAGTATATTTTTAATAGCTATTAGCTGCTAAAATCTAGTGAATACTGAATATATTCCTTATTTAAAAAAATGTATTCTTAGTTATCAGAGAACACCATAAATGTATTTAATTTACACACAGCTATGATCAAGAATAGAAATTCTCGCATTATTAACAGTTCTATATTCTCATAACCTCCTTACATTTGGAATACTCCAAGGCCCCTTGCAGTTCATGAAATACACATTTATTACACTGTAATCTATTAATCAATTCAAATGCTGAAAAACGGCACAGACAGTACAACTCGAATTCATGTTTAGAATCCTAACCTTAAGACCATTATTTTCTTTCCTTATTCAGCCAAGCTGTTGAACAAGACCATCAAAGAATACTCACTTCTGCTTGTCCAATTATTAGTTCTGCCCATGTTTTCCACTGCGGACATTTATCTCTCTCTTCAAATGTGGTCTCATTTGAACCCCAACAACACTGTTCATGGTTAAACCACAAAGCACTAAGGCAAATGCCTTCCTTTAAATCAGTCATCCAGTCTGCAGCTATGTCAATTAATCCTGCCAGTGCCCCTGTTGTAGAAACAGTTTTGTATTAACGTTCTGGTAAACAGAAGTAACACACACAGCTAAAATGAAGGAATGTGCTTGTATTAACCAATGTAAATTGTGATTACAGAAAACTATATTAAATAGACATTTAATATACTTCTGATTTCCAGGATTATATCCTATTTTCACTATGGTAAGACTAGTATTTGCTGAAGAATCGAGTACTTTGTATATTTCCCAAGTTAAATGAGAATTTTTTCCTCGCTTTTTTTCCCCCTATGCCACAGTTCTCCCAACAGTCCACTGAAACCAAGGAGTTAAGAATAAAAAGGGAACTGTTACTTTTTTGAAGCAGTCCATATGGCACCAAGCCTGCTGGAGAGAGATGGGATTCACCTGTCTAAAAGGTGGAAAAGAATTCTAGCCCATGAGTTGGCAAGTCAAAAGCAGTGTTTCAGCAGAACAAAATTTCAACCAAATTATTAAAACATATAAACATAAGATCTCCTTGTGACTGAACTCGAGGTTGTCCCATTTAAGATCCACTAGACATACAAGAGAAGGCATCTGAAACGGAAAACCCTACCAATGTTCAAGACCAGAATTTACTCATTTTGTTGCTCAGAATACAAGAATTTTAATAAACAGCAGCTTAGGGGGTTGAAAACACTACACTGAATGTTCCCACTGAAATTACCAGAAACAATTTACAGTAATTATACAACTCCTGGTTTGTGCATCCAGAAGTATATAAACATGCTACAAACTTTGCATATATATTAATTTATATGTGATTTGTGAAAGTGATTATGTATATACCTAAGCAGTAATTATACTGTTACCATGCTTTTTAATAGGCATAGCCTTACTCCACAACTAATTTTCCTAACATTTAATCTGTCTGTTTTAAATACTTTTTTTTGAAAAACTGGGCACAAAGTTTGTGACCTTTCCTTCCTGCAGGTTTTGGTCACTTTAAACTATACTGACAGAAAAAGCAGCAGCACTGCCTTACAGTGGGGCCACAGACTATTGGATGGTTTTAGTTGTAAAATTCACTCTAAAACATATTAAGAAGGAAAGAGAAAATTGAAGTATAGGTTAACAAACTCTACTTGTTAAAGCAAATATTTTCTGTGGAAGAACCTCTGTAAAGGTATGACATAAACACATAGCTAGACTTCACTCATGCATAAACAAATGCTTTACAAGGAAGAGTGCTTACCAAAACTACACATACACCAGAGCTACTTTTACAATCAACACTTCCACAAGAAATCCTACGGATAAAAACCAAAATTTTTCAGAAAGGGAAAACATAAATCTCCATCACAGGATTAAAGAACATTGATAGCTTAGTAGGTGGAAGTTCAAAACAGTTTGAGAAACTCTCTCTAAATTCAGTGAGGATTTTGGTTCCCATTTGATCAGTAAACCCTCACCTCAAAATGGTGAAGTCTGTAAATCAAGATAGCCAACTTTTTTCTTCCCTTATGGAATTACTGTAGTAGACTGAACCAGCTCTTAGCTGGGCTGGTGGAGAACAAGGGAAAAACACAGTAACTATACTTGCTGACAAATACAAGAAAAGAATCCTTTGTGTTTTTATTTACCTGATGCCAAACCAGTTAGTGTGACTACCAACCATCCTGACCATGCATCGTACAAACTTTTTGTCATCTCCCATGCTGATTCTTTCTTCTTGCTATTAATCTGCAAAGAGAAGTCATTATGTAGAGTTGTATGTATTTCTGTAACATGGATAATAGAAAAAAAGGAAGTATGACGTACTAATTGCATGATGCAAGCTGCAGGCAAATAAACCCTCTCTTGAAACCACAAGTGTTCTGCTTGTATTTAGTACTTTACATAGAAAAATCAGCTTAATTATTCGGACATCAAACAACTGACAGAGAAACATATATTTGCTTAATTTAAAGAACTAAAGTCCAGGAAATGCATTATTAGGATAAAAGAATACTTTCTATGACACACACCTAAAACATGAATTGTAACATTATTTTCCTCCTATATATTAAATATTTTTTGAACCTCAACTGAACTGTTAGCATACTAATAATAAGCTATTTCATATGATTCAAATTCCCAAATTTCTACTTCAAATATAAACATCTTTACCTTTAGACTAAAAAAAACCACATAAAAGTAAAACAAAGTAAAAAATTGCATAACTACCCTATAATACTTCTAGACAACTATTAGTACTGACATCTGAAGTTACAGTACTGAAAAAGTTGCTATTCTTATTTTATCCTTATTTACTTTTTGCACTTAGCTGCAGTGGCACAGACACACTTGTGTCAGTATAAAAGCAATATACATCACTTTTCTGTACAAGTACCCCCAAAACCACCATTGTACTATTACAAATATATCTACACTGGAAAATAGCCTTAAATATACTAGCATGCAAAAACTGCAGTACCGTAAAAATGGTATTTGGGTGACAGGGACCTATTCCCACTCTACTAAATTACTGCTTCCTTTCCAAGTTATAATAATGCTGCAAGACTGCAGGTATCAACTAAGCAGTGCTTTTCAAACAGTATTCAAGTAGTTCTGTCTGATATAACTATGTACAAATCTAAAGGACATGCATATATTTGTGTGTGTTACTAACTCAGATCTTAACTCCAACATCCAACCAAAAAAGTACTGTTATTTATCTCAAGTACCCGTCTATGCCTTTCTCTGTCTTTGCACTTCTCTCGAACCCAGTCAATGGTATGGAAGTCATCATATGTTCCTACTCCAGGAATTGGCTCATCCAGAAGATCCAGTAAATGTGTTGAACTGTTTATATTTCCTCCATTTGTCATTGTATAATGAGTTCCTGCAGCAGAGAAACACAAGAATGAATTAATTCTGCAATAAATGAAGTATTCAAACTATGTTCATAACACAAAAATTTCTGAACAACTAGTTAAGACACTTTCCACAATATGCGTGTTGTCTCGTCATTTAGGTCTCCCAGTGTTGCATGCCACTCCTTTTTACTGTCATTCAGCTGTAAGTTAAATCTGTACATTAGTGACTTCATGTTTTCATTGGTTAAATAGGAATGTACTAGCCAAATTATTGTTCTGTTTTGTGTACGGACTCCAGGAAAACTTCAATAGGAGCAAGTGGAAAAAAAGAGCAGCTCTGACACACATTTAACTTGAAGTTTATTTCGGCTTATGAACTACCAGAGGAAAATCTGTTTGTACAAAAACAAAACAAGGATGATTAGCTAGAAAGTTCACAGTACCCTCGTATGTTACCAGTTATTTCTAAATATACAGTCTATTGATTACCAATCTCTCCTACACACCTAAACCAAACCTAAAATACATTATTAACAGATTCTAAGTGCAGCAATAAAAAGCAACAAAAAGCCAAACAGATACTCATATTTTGTTTTTATTTATTTTTTTCAGGTAAGTCACAGAACAGTCCTCAGTCATGAAAAATCAGAAATATTGTATAAAGAAAATGTCTTCTGCTAATTTGTCATCACTAGCTAGTTTCTTCACAAGCAGCTTGCAGAGCAACAGCCCCACAAATATTTATTTCACTGATCAGAGTAAGAAGAGCAAGAGGATTACTGAGAATTTTTCCAACATTCTCTGTCCATCTCCATTCTCTCTCATTTTCCATCTTCAAAAATGATACAGGTTTTACTTTTTTTAAGCTTTCAAATGTCATAAATTCCATAATATATTGGCTTTTTTTCTTAGTTGTCACTTGTTTGACTAAGAACAAAATAATTTGCCCAACAGTATCCAGCACACCACAGTAATCTCTATTCATAAAGATGTAGGCCCAAGTTGACCAAGATTTCGATCAGTTCAGGTGGACATCAGAACTCATTTCACTAGATTGACACTGGGATGTTTAGACAGGTGGGGATTTTTTTAAGCTTGGGTTTTTTCTTGGGTTTTTTTGGGGTTTGTTTTGTTTGGGTTTGGTTTTTTTTTGTTTTGTTTTTTTTTTTTAAATTCCAGGCTTCTTTAATTGAGCTTCTTGGTATTGTCAGCAGAAACTTTCAACTAACCAAAAGACCAAAACAAACAAACAAAAAGCTTGTCAAAGGACCTACCTGCAAACTTCCAAATGCTACAAATGCTGAGTTCACCAGCCCAAGCCCTCACAACAACTCACAATTAGATTTATACGTAAGTAAAATGTGCCTTTTCCTTTCAAAAATGTGAATTCTAAGGTCTAGAAGAAGCAGTGTGACACCGGGCATTACACTCTGACGAAAGTGGTGCCTCAGTCATCTATTGCTTAAGACGCCGTGTGGATGCCAGCTATGTAACACATTGTTTATTCAGACGTTTTCTTAGTGGTGAAAGACAAAACGAGAAAATAATACAAAATTCATATTAAGACAAAACACAATCTATAATTTTCAAGATACACATACAACTATTATTACAAACTCTATAAAGATTAAAAGTACAGAAGACAATGCAAATGTAGCAGACAGCTCCCCAATAATACCAATACCATTCTCTTATGTGAGACTGGCTGCCATCTTTAGCTTAATACTTTTTTCCTCAGTCTATGCCATACTAAATTCCCCCTCATCTATTTCCCATAGCTAAGCCCTCTAAATCTCTTCCCAAAGCTGCTGGTCTCTCTTAAGGCAGACTTAAAGAAGTATTACCTATGCTTCCATTAATAAAAGGCTAACAACAACAACAACAACAACAATTTAAATCAGATTTGCTAAGAGGTGATTGTGAAAACCTTGTTTTAGGATAAGGGATTAAATTCTCTTGCCATTTCCAATTCTCCCAACTAGAAGTCTAAGATACGTGTCTGGCTAGCTGAAAGGGCAAGGTAATCTTGTGGAAGAGATAAAAAATTCACACTGTAATAACTAGTTTAGCTCTCAAAATTAAGACAGTAACAGAATACATTATTAAAATATTATTTTTACATGAAATCAACTTCCTTTGCAAAGCCAGGGGACATAAATTAACCTCACCCACAGCTTAATTATTAATCTCCTACAAAGTTACAATGTGATCACACAGTTTCCTGAATCTAAGTGAGTAGGGTAGGGCAAAAGTTTGTCTTTGCTCTGGAGGAGTTGGTTTTATGCCCTGCTATATATGAAGCAATATCAAACTACAAGGAGCATGCAATCCTATGCTACAGAAGGCAAAGGAGAGTTGAAAGTTATAAATGTATCACAAACAGTAACAGATGATTTTATGCATATCACAATGTGCTGAACTGGAATTCCCTGCAGGGGATTAGCAGACATGCCATCATCAGAGATGGCACCATATTAATTGCACCTGACCCATAGCAGAACTTGGAGTAGACTACAAAGGATGGTCATTGTCTAGATACAGTAAAAATCCCACTGAAACTATCTCAGGTTCCTACTTTGCCAACAGTTGCTGGCACACCAAATACTGGAATATAAGTGATTACTGTATGATGGGGAAGAGACACAGAACAAGATATGAAGCAGAAGAGGAGGTTTTGTTGAATACAGAGCTGCTGTGAATGCCTGATGCAATGGAATAGCTGTAATCTTGTACTAA
This sequence comes from Falcunculus frontatus, assembly GCA_013398115.1. NCBI lineage: Eukaryota > Metazoa > Chordata > Aves > Passeriformes > Falcunculus > Falcunculus frontatus. Next base: position 123,054 of record VZRV01001949.1, read on the forward strand.
GTGAGAAAACAGGCAGCAGTGAGTGCGGTAGAAAGGCATCCTTACAGAGGACCATGAAGAGGACAACTCTACAAAATCTGATGCTCTGTATCTAAGATGCAAAAGTCTAAGATGACATTCTCCTACTAGTATAATGATCTATGTAGTATACAACTATTCTAAAGGAGATTTTAGAGAAATATACTTTTACTAAGACTCAACACTTTTCCAAGCTTTCACTTCTCTTTCTACCTTTCCTTCTCTAGCACTTCACACAGCAAGATGCTCCTTCCAGCTCTGAAGATAAGGATTCTCATCAGCATATATAGACAAATTCTCACAATTTACTCCCAGTTTCAAAGTGTCATTAAATGTATTTTCAACGCAGTTAAGTTTTGTTAAAACCCTTACCAGAATACAAATATTTCATCACAACATTCTAACCATCAGGCAGGAAATCATCATTACATAGAAAAATTGTAGCACTTAGCAAACATTCAGAAAGCGCTTCCCCTTCCTTCCTCTCCCTCTTCCCCAGTCCTCAAGTTTCAAGATGCTTTCTCAGGCTACATTCATTTCACCAAAGTAGAAGCAGTTTGGGTCTTAAAAACCACAACAAGCACTTAGTACACAAGATGTATAGGCACAGCCTCTAGCTACAATAAGAGAACACTTCTGATGTTCATATGTAGATACCTTAAGCCATTTCGGAGCTGTAAAGTAAAGCCTTTTTGTTACATATGAGTTTGCTTAAGTTTTTATGAGACTGGGGAGATAATGGTAAAAGTGGCATGCAGAACTTTTATTATTACTGCTATTCCACACCAACCCGAGTTACTAGAGAGAGGGAAACAGCAATATACTGATCCTCTTAGAGGCTTAGTACAACTCATGAGAATCCTTATAAAGCAAACGCAGTCCTTCCACACTTTGCAAAAATAAGGCAAAATCACAGAATAGTTTAGGATGGAAGGGACCTTAAAGATCATCTAGTTCTTGGGCAGGGACACCTTTCACTAGACAGGTTGCTCAAAGCCCCATCCAACCTGACCCTGAACACTTCCAAGGATGGGGCATCTACAGCTTCATTGGGCAACTTGTTCCAGTGCCTCACCACCCTCATGGTAAAAAATTTCTTTCAATATCTAATCTAAAACTACTCTCAGTTTGAAGCCATTCCCCCTTGTCCTGTCCCTACATGCTCTTGTAAATAATCTTTCTCCATCTTTCTTGTAGGCTCCTTTCAGGTACTGGAAGGCAGCAATTAGATCATCCCAAAGCCTCCTCTTTTCCAGGCTGAACAAACCCAGCCCTTTCAGCCTTTCCTCACAGGAGAGGTGCCCCAGCTCTCTGCTCATCTTGGTGACCCTCTGCTGGACTTGCTCCTTCCTGTGCTGGGGACCCAGAGCTGGATGCAGGACTGCAGGTGGGGTCTCAGCAGAGTGGAGCAGAGGAGAAGAATCCCCTCCCTCACCCTGCTGGCCACACTGCTTTGGATATAGCCCAGGACACATTCGGCTTTCCTGGCTGCAAGTGCACATGGCCGGGTCATGTCCATCTTCTCATCCACCAACACTCCCTTGCACCTAGTCTTGTTGAACCTCATGAGATTCCCACAGGCTCACTTCTGGAGCTTGTCCAGGTCCCTCTGGGTGGTATCCTATCCTTCAGGAGTGCCATCTGCACCACTCAGCTTGGTGTCATCTACAAATTTGCCAAGGGAGCACTCGATCCAGTGATCTATGTCATTAATGAAGATATTAAATAACACCAGTCTCAATACCGACCCCAAAGGGCCACCACTTGTCACTTATATCCATCAAGACTCTGGGCCATTGACCACCCTCTGGATGTGACCACTCAAGCAATTCCTTATCCATCTAATAGCCTATTCATCAAATCCATCTCTGTCCAGTTTAGAAAGAAGGATGTTGTGGGGGACCATGTCAAAGGCTTTACAGAAGTCCAGATAAACGATATGTGTAACCCTTCCCTTTTTCACTGATGGAATTCCTCTGTCATAGAAGGCCACTGGGTTGATCAGGCAGGAACTTTGGTGCAGCTGTGCTGGCTGTCCTGAATCCCAACATGCAACTGCTGTGAGCTGCTGCAATCATAGACTGCAAGCTTATAGACAGTAAACTTCTAGACAATAAAAGCAACATGCTTCTTCAAAAAAGGAAACTCCTCTGGGGGATTCAGTCACCGTAAGTCTTGAATGAACTACCTTCTAGAAAGGCAGCTGACTTTTGTTATCCTTCCATGCATGTAATTCCAAGCCTTGAGCACAATCCTTTCTCAGCAATCAGCTCTGGTATTGCTGAAGAACTGCTTAAACTGAAGTCATTAAAAAAAAAAACCTGCATGATGTTAAAAGAAAAAACTGTAATAAGCATTAAGGTTAGCAGTAAAACACTGTACTTTGGGACACCTGATGAGAATGAAGTACAACAAAAGCAAAAATGCCACACAAATGAAACCAGAATAAGAGAAGTGGATTACAACACCATAAAAAAGGTTTTATCTCTGAAGAAGTGAAGGATTTCTTCTTCTCCTTTTTTTTTTTTTTGTAATTTTAATGAGAATGTAAAAAATACAATCCAAAATTTCTTGAGAAGATACTATGTCTGACAGAAAATAAACAGTCCTTACCATACTGCTCTCCTGCACTTCCCTTTGAACATGAAGTTATACTCAATGGGTGTTGGGTCCCAACACTGATCCAACCTCCTGCTTTGCCTAGCTAGTTTCTCCTGATGAAACCACGAGGAAAAAAAATTACAGAACTAATATTTTGCTACACTCACAGAAGCTGCTTTATATATCACAGATTGCTCCTTGCCTTTTGTCCCTCACTAAGGCAAGGAATATCTCTTCTTTCATATTTTATAGATGTGCCTCACACAAGCAGTATTCAATCTTGATTGATGCTGGAACTATGATAAACATGACAGAAAGCTGATTTATGTAGATTACAGACAGCATTCTTGAGGCCATGCACAGTATTTTTAAAGGCTGCCTTACCTCCTGCAGCAGTAATCCCATACTGCTTTGTCTTTTTGCAACTCAAGAGATTTCTTTCAAATTTGAAAGTAACCCTGGGCAACACGCAGCTGATGAAAGGTGTGTTTTTTAAAGAAAAATATCTGGTAATTTATAGCTAATTTATTTCACACAAGAAAGGGGTTTTGCAACATACATGATGCTCCTGATTCATGCATAGCTGTTTAACAATCCTCCCCAACTCCTTCCTTGTGGGCAGTGCTCCTTCTTTTCTCATAAAAATAATGAGAAGAGAAACATCAAGATTTAAGACAAATGCTACATCCTGGGTAGTCAAATGATGCACGACAGATTTTTACGTGCTAATCCACCATGTGATTATTTGAACAATTACCCAGTATCACCTACAGAACAAATCCTCACACCTACACCGTCACAAGAGAATAAGGTACAGAACTGAGACATGAACAGGCTTCTCAAGAGGGTGGCTCTGATAGTTAACAAGGGACCATAACCTTATGATAAAGCTTAAGACCCCTTCTATATGCTGCACAGCACACAACATCCATCTTCTGAATGCACATCACAAAACACACCATTGTCTCAAACTGAGCCTATATTACCTTATTCCATTTTAAGAAATGAGACATACCTCTCGGGACATAATTACACAGTAAGACTGAGCTGATCTAATTGACTGCTGCCACACAAAGATCTTGCTCCCCCTATTTGTCCCTGCCATTCTTGGTCACACACTCCCACTCACCCTTGGATCAGCTCTGTCACCCTTGATCTGACTGCACAGTAAACCAAGCCAACATGCTAATCCAACTAAGCAGACAAAACTAACAACAACAAAAAAATCTGCCATTAAATGGAACTGGAATCAAGTTTCTGTGCTGTTGGAGAAAAAACAGAGCCAGTACAAGGGCAAGAACTGAGAGAATACATGGGGAGCAACAAGTTCACCCCCTTCCACAGCAACAAACTGTCAGACTAGTTATCCTGAAATACATAAACGCACCCTTGGGGTCTTGTTAGACTTTAATTACAACTTTCTGCTGGAAACAACTCAAAAATATAAATATTAATGTCCAGACACTATACAGTAACCTCTATTTCATGGAGTTCAAAACTCCCAAAGGTTTAGAAACATTCCAGAGTTGTGAAAACAACAACAGATAAACAATGTCAATGCTGTATTCAATGGCAGAGCAATAACAGGATCTAATTTCTCAAAGGTATTTCTCTACAAGCTATGTAATTGCTAATTCTTACAGCAAGAATAGTTGCTGCTGTTCGCCCATCCCTTTTTCTAAACAATGCACAACTACACAGCATTCCCTCAGCTGCTGTTCTTATGGCTGACAGCAGTGCAACATATCTCATTTAGGCTACTCCCCAGCAGTGTGAAAGGAGGAGGGAAAAAAATAAATGCACCTCTGTGAGTGAAAATGAAGCTAGTGAGATTGCAGTAAAGGCTGGAATAAGCTGACAGCTTATTATGGCTGACAGCAGTGCAACATATCTCATTTAGGCTACTCCCCAGCAGTGTGAAAGGAGGAGGGAAAAAAATAAATGCACCTCTGTGAGTGAAAATGAAGCTAGTGAGATTGCAGTAAAGGCTGGAATAAGCTGACAGCTTATTATGGCTGACAGCAGTGCAACATATCTCATTTAGGCTACTCCCCAGCAGTGTGAAAGGAGGAGGGAAAAAAATAAATGCACCTCTGTGAGTGAAAATGAAGCTAGTGAGATTGCAGTAAAGGCTGGAATAAGCTCCCTCTGACATGACCATCCAAATCTGCTGAGTGTTAAAATCAGCAAGGGCTGTAGCTTTCCTGGAGGCCAGATAACTAATCCAAGGCTTTGCTTCACCCGTGTGTCCTTGGGTATTACGTGGCAAGGGGAGTGGAGGCAGGGAAGCACCCTGCGTGCAACGCACACCGTAAGGATCACTTATGCTTGTAACAAAGAAGATTTGTATACACGAGGTATGTGTTAGTGCCTCAGCTTCTGTCTCCATATTTAGACCTCAAAATATGAGGCTTTCAAGAAACAATCGTCAGTTTATTTAAATTTGTCTGTAACCACTCAAAAAGAGCCATTAAGCACTATTTCCTTTTCCTGGCTAAAAGTAATTTTCAGATTTCAGAATCACAAGCACAGCACACAATGCCAGTGTTACTCGCTACTGTTGATGATTAACGATGCTAAAGTCTTTGTAATCAAGTAATACATTCCACTTTGTGTGCAACTAAGGATTTTCAGCATATCTCTTCAGTTAGCTCTTCTAATTGCATCAAAGGCTTTCAAGCACAAATTGGTCTCTGCATTACAATCAAAATGCATATAAAATTGACACAACTATATATACACAAACTGAAAAAAATCAGCTGGAAAAAATCTGATAAATGGGAAACAGGAAGACTTGGAACAAGTTTTGAAGAACAAGGAAAAGAAATAAAATGCTTTATCAAAGTACTGCATGATAATACCCTCCACTTTATCTGCCCCCCAAAGAGATCTGGGTTTAAAGATAACCTTTTAAAAAGTAGAAATCAAATCAATGTTCAACAGTAGCACCTCAGAGTTAAACCAAGACTTTGGAAGATTTGTGTCCCCCACAAATGGACAGGAAAGGAGGGGAAAAAAAACCAACCCTGAGCTTTGGCTTTTCGCTTTAGGTGAAACAAACATTTCTGTTTCTGTGATGCAGCACCAAAAAAATGGACTTATTTTTACAGATTTCTTCTCTTGTAGTCGTAAAGGCAGACGGACTATGTTTATTTAATTATGTCTATGATGAATAGGGACCTCAGATATGCAAGTGGAAAGTTATTGAGATCCTCCCACTTCTAAATTTACAACGTATATTTAAGATGAATAATGAGGGAGGAGATGAGAAAAATAGAAGGTATAAAAATATATAGAGTTAGATAAATCAAACATAACAAAAGGGAAGTCATCTATGATCTAACAATGACCAAAGCCATAGGAGTCAGAACAAGAGAGATTTAGGTAATTAGATTTCTAAGTGCCACTGCTGCATGTACAGAAGAGCAACTTATCTTTATGTTGTTTTAGAGGGTAAAGTCAAGATGCAACAAAAATAATAATTCTGCTAATATGATTATCTCAATCAGACCATATTCAGGCCCGAGGAGGGCATAATCTTGGTCTGTTCATTAGCTTTCTAATATCTCAAATAAAAATACACCAAAAAATTAATTCCAAAATTGAGAAACATGCCTAATACAGAACCTTACCAGTTACACAGCACATGCAGACAGATAACCTGTAACTACCTAAATGAACTGTAGTTACATCTGATGGTACTTTATTTTAATCATCAAAGGCAAATATGCTAAACTCATAATTGAAAATCCTTACCCCTCTTTTATACTAGGAACTTAAAATCGAAGCACAGCAGAAATTCAGTGCCATAATCATGCTGTTTCTCCAACTTACGTTTTTTCTCAAAGTATTCAAAGTTAGAGAATGATAATAATCTTGATCACATTTTCTGTTGTGAACAATGTAATTAATCTAGAAATCAATTTTTTAACTCTCCCTCTGCTACTAATAAAATTTTGGGGTCAAGCTCTAGCTCTGAGCATGTGTACACAACTATCACATCCATTTACTTCAAAGGTCACAGAGGTAATGACTTTTCATTTATTACTAATTCTTAAACATAAGAGGCCCTCAAGCAGAAATGCACCCTAAAATACCAAAGTATAAGTTTTATCACTTAAGAGGATCTGAACTGGCTCAGTATGCATCTGACTCAAAGTCTTCCTAGGATATTATTAAATATTCTCTGTCCCACATCTTACAGTAACAGGTGAGGCTGCAAGTGGCTGAGAGGTTTCCCCAATGTTACAAGAATGGTGCAAGAGAAGTCGCACCTTCATGACTGGTGACTGGTGCACAACAAATGAAATTGTGACTTATTTTGTCTCCTAAAAAAATCAGGTTTACTAAAACTACATCATCAGTAAATCTGGCATGTTCTTTATATACATTAATTTTCACATCTCCTGGCTACTGACTCAATCACAGATTACTAGTGAAACAAAATTTCATTAATTTTTCTTGAAGACTTCCAATTTCTTAAATCTAAGACATGTTTAAGTATATGTAGAAAATAACTGGGAGTCAACAATGCTTGTGCCTACTGAAGATCAAGTCTTGCTTGATCTGGTAGCCTGGCCACTATACATGTACTGCTATTGCTCAGATTTCAAATTTTTAAAATGTGGTAAAATGAATGCTTATTTAGGAATTTTAAAAAGAGGGGCAGGGGGAAGGGAATCAAAGAGTGTGAGCATGTATGTGAATGGCTGGAAGAGAAGCAAAATACTGATCATTCTGAACTTTCAAAGGGGTCAAGGTAGTAAAAATGAGGCAAAAATAAATCCAAGGGCAACACAAGTAATTTATTTACACAACATATGTTCCAGTATATGGTTTGTCATATGAAAAATTCTTACCAAAATGTACATGTCAGTTACTCGGGATATATGCAATCCTAAATCACAACTCTTAAACCCTTTCTGAGGAGTAGTATTTTTAACTCTTTTACCTAGTAGAGAAGGGAGCAGAAGCGAACTGCGTTCCTGAAGTTTTATTTCAGTGTGTCAGCGAGGATAAGTAGGTCTGGAATGATGCATTTAGCATCACATAAAAAGAAGTCTTAGGACTGCACAAGTCAAAGGAACTCCTGGTACGAAATAGTCAATAATATCTGCTTATTTTTTCTAAGAGATAGTAATGAGTAATCAACATAAAAGATAAACATGATTAATAAATACATATTTTTAAATCTTTCCATTTGATGTTTCACAGTGTATTTGCACTGAAAAAAAAATCTTCTTAATGCAAGCTAACGGATCAGGCCTTTAATAATAAGGTATTATAATACTTTGTACTTCATCTCACTGAACATTAGTGAAGGCTGTTAATTAAACCTTAAAGACCCCTGATGATTTAAACAGTCATTTCGTAATTGCTGAGGTATAGCTACTTTGGGTGAGGCACTGCAGTCAATTAGTGCAACAAATGCTTTGATGTTAAAAAGCAATTTTGCATGACGTGAACATTACTCTGCAGGACATAAGAGCTGTCAGTATGTGAATAAGGGAAAAAATCTCCCTGCCTTTAACAATTAAGTCTGCTTTCTCAGAATATCTTTACCCATATTCTCTGAGCTTGTTATTATAATGCTCTGAAATCTTCATGACAGGAAAATAAACATCTTGGTAGTGCACAAAGTAATGTCAAGAATTTACTTTCAAGTTCTGGTTTTGTCTGCTAGCGTTTTAAGCTTTATTTTAATAGTTGAATCACAGTAACAGATTACTGAGGCATTGTAAACCAGCAGGAAATACTCACAAATTTTGGTTACATCTATGGAACAAACTGGTCTGGAGGCATCCTCTTATGAGACACATACACTTGAAAAATTCAGACTTCCAAGAGATTATGGTGACACTAGTCGGGTTTTGTTGTTGGTTGGTTAGGGCTTTTTTTAATCTAAACTCACTATAGCAAGCCCAAGAAGCACCAATAACATTTGTTCTGAAACACAGTATTAGAATATGGGAAGCACAAGCCCTAAAAGAATTCAGTGAAACTGCAAAAATGACAAGTCACTACTGGGAACTGTCTTGCTGGTTCCCAGCACAATGGAACTACCTAGTTTAATACTCCAAAGTTTCCATTACAGTACTTGCAAACATGTTTAAGAGCAATACTGCAGTGTGCCAGACTCCACTTTGCAGTACAAATATCTACTTTTTGTATTGTAAAAATCAACTGAAACCTGTTAATGTCCAGGAATATATAGCTGATCACATTTCAATGTCTAACTGTAACTACAGAGTCTGAAAGTGTCATGTTAGGGCTGTTCTGCAGTTCTCATATTTAAATCTATCTACAAATGCAAACTCACAGCATGGTTGAGGTTGGAAAGGATCTCTGGAGGTTATCTTGTCCAAACCCCCAGCTCAAGCAGGGCCACCTACAGCTGTTCTCCCAGGACCACGTCCACACAGATTTTGAATATCTCTGAGGAAGATTTCACAATACCTCTGGGTGAGCTGTTACAGTGCTCAGTCAACATCGCAGCAAAAAACTGTTTCCTGATGTTCAGAGGGCACCTCCCGTGCTCAGCCTGTGCCCATTGCCTCTGGTCCTGTCGCTGCGCACCACTGAGAGGTGCCCGTCTCCACCTTCTTTGCACCTTCCCTTCAGGTATTTATATTCAGCCTTGATAAGATCCCAAATGCACATTCTGCAAATCTTCTAAGAAAATACCTGCCTCAGTTTCTCAGAAGTAGTTCTAAAATATGACTTAGAGAACTAACTAGCACCTGCTACATAATAATGACTTGGGCAGCGTAAAATTTGCCTGTCTAAAATAAACTGTATTGGAACTTGTTGATGCTCTTAAAATATGCTGGAGAACATTTTAAGAATTATAAAAAGACAACAATTAACCTTCTATGTAAACTACTAAAAGATAGAGAAAATGTTAGATGAAAATAAATTATGAGCTAATTTATTTAGAGAAACGAGTTTGCAAGGACATGCAAACCAATAAATTACACAGAGAAAAAAAATCATTTTATGTAAATTATACCTTTATTCTCAGCCTACCTCCTCTCCAATGCCTTTGCTAGCAGCTATAAATGCTGATAACATTCTAATTTTAGATAGGCCAATTTAAACAAAAGTAGGAATTCACTACGTTTATTGTTTTAAACACCACACTGTGACCATGCAATCCAAACAAGAAAACATACTTACATCCTCAGAATTTGAAGGCATAACTTTCTTTCTTACTACAACTTCTCAGGACAAAACCAAATCTTTATAGAATGTATTCTGCTTTAAATTTGCAGTGAGAAACAAAATGTAAGCTCAAAAGAGGACTTTTTCCCCCTGAACACTGATAACACTTTTTCTAAATCTGCTTCCTTACAAGCAACAGTGTAAAGAACCTACCCTAAAGTGCCAGTTCCTTATGAGTTCATCAATATTTGCTGAGCTGACATACTGCCACTGCAGAGCTTTCCCTTCGCGTATCAAAGACGGCAACAACCGGTCAAGTCTAAAACCAGGTACGGAAACTTCAAAGCGAGACAAACACTGTTCCTATTCACGTTAGTGGAAGGTAGGTAAATATGCTATTTAATAACTCTAGCTAATTTGGTCACAGTCAAAGACAAATACAGTTTTTGGAGGCTTTTTTCCCTGCACGAGATAGCTTTATTGATTAAAAAAAAACACACACAAAAAAAACCCGAGAGAGAGCGAAAGGCAAGCCTGCCACATATCGAAGATGGAGTCACAGGGCGATGAGATGTGAAGCAGGACTGATCTGCCCGCAGAGAAAACAATCTCTGACAACACAGGAACCAGCAGAACTGAATTCCCCTCCTACAAAAGGCATCGGGCAGGCGAAACAAAGCAGTGCGATAATTAGCAAGCCTTTACGTCCCTGTTTCAAACGTGGACAGCGGTCCGGCACGTACAGCTATGCAAACAAGTAAGCCAAACGCCAATCCGGCATACCTCGTTTATGCAACTCCCGGAGCGGAATGCCGTCTCCTCCCCCTCCATCGTAGGGCAGATACGGATCGGAAGAGACATCCATGGACGTGACGAAGGCGAGGCCCGCCTGCCGGCTCAGGAGGGCCGCGGCATCGCTCAGGCAAGGGCGGCCGCGGGGGCCGCTGCCATGTTCGGCCGGGCCCGGCCTGCGCCGCCGCCGTGGCTCTGCAGCGCCGGGCTCTGCGGAGCGGGCTCGGCCCCGCCGCTGATGTCAGCGCGGGGCGGCCCCGCCACCTGCGCCTCCCGCCCGCGACACGGACGCGGCTCCGGCCGCACGGCACGGCGAGGGCACGCACAGAACGCCTGGCGGGCGGGAGAGGGGGGGAAGCGCCCGCTGCAGCCCGCGGGAGAACCGCCCACGCCGGGCCGCGGGGTCCCGTCCCCGCCCGGCCGAACGGCGGAAGGGATGCGCTCGCACAGGTGAACCCGCCAACGCTGCCACCTTGTCAACAGGTGAACGCTGGGGCCCGGCTCAGAAAAACAGGCAAACCTGCCCCAAAAGAGCTGCCCTTAGTTCCCGCACCTTTCTGGAGCCACGCCTGCTGACACTTGTAAACACCTATAATGTCATTTTATCTGGAAGGCAAGATTCATGCATTGCTGGGGGCTGGGGAGAAGCCTCTTTCCCAGGCATTTTATTTACTCTTTTCAAACATCAAAACGATCACCTCCAAGAAACAACAACATAACCTGCCAAAAACTAACCCCTCTGCTCCACAGGATCAGCTCACCCCATCAACCCCCTCTCCCCCATTCACATAGAACCTTCAGTCCTACAGCAGTGACTGACAGATTTGAACATGTCATCAAAAAAATTAAAACAAGAATTATATATCTAACTATATATCTATTAAATGATTATATATCTAACTAAATTATATTATTTTTATATATCTAACTAAAATAGTGTAGTGTCTCTTTTTTTTTTTTTTTTGGTGATTTTTTTGGTATTACAACTGTGTAACATCTATACTCACACTACAAAGCTTGGGGTGGGGGTGGAAGAAAACGTAATAAACACAAGTCCATACTTAGTTTGCATTACTCTACACATTGACAAATTGGTCTGAGTCCCTTAAAAGTCACAGGCTCAAAATAGGCAACAACCCACATGAATGCTAACCAAGGCATTCATGTGATGCATCATCAAGCAGTGGCTGTTACAGCACTGGCAAAGCCCAAGCACTTCAAACAGCCGGTATCTAAAGACAGGAAATCTTAAACTGACTACATGCTTCCATTTGTAGCAGATATTATTACATATTGAACCCATATACTATTTTATGTTTAATGTATGATCTTGTCCTGGTCCTATCTTGCAAATGCTGATAAGAAAAATTGATAAGAGAGCTATTTTACATGAGATTTCCATAGTCAGTCCAGTGGTAATGAAATACATACAGAAGGTATACATATTGTTTTTCCTTTTCTTCCCCTTCAGCAAGCAGCAAAGTTAAATACATTGCATGCCCACTACACCAAGGCCCAGCTTTAGTTTCATTCACACAGCAAACAAGGAATTAATTTTATTGTGTATGCCTTTGTGCCTCTCTAAGTGTGACAGACAGTTATTTTAGTTTTCAAATGCATTAGTTTCTTAAATCATTTTCCAAGTATGTTCTTAGGGAAGTAATTTCTTTTAAAAGCCAATCGTGTGCTGCAAATGATGATTTTGAGGACAGAGTAGGACATAAATGTTACATTTACTTCACAGGCTTCTAAATATACTAAATGTTAAAAAATATGGCTCCAATACAAACATTGAGAAACAGCTGGTATCTCTATAGGTGGAAAAACAAGTGAGAAAAGGGAGGGGAAATGAGTATACAGCAAAATATATTTCAAAACCTTAAAGACTACCTTATCTCCAAGGCAAAGGGAACCCTTGAGCCACAAATACTTAATTCTAAAAACTACACAGCTCCATTTGCTATCATCTATACAAACAAATACTTTTTAAAGAGTGGCCTCCCACAACCTTTTCAACAAAAAACCCAGCATCTTTAAGATCTTTCACATCTAAAACTTTCAGAGCCATTATGCATTAACACCACTTATTTTTGCCTGTGAGAAAACAAATCTAAGTACCTCTTAACTTTAAATTATCTATATCCCTTATTTCCAGAGAAGTACAACAGAAATCCCTGAGCATTCTCAAATCCTTACCTCAACAGAACATGGAAGTAGCCTGTAATCTTATTGTAAGGCTCTAAATAAACAGTCATTCACAGCAGGAAGCAATACAACAGTTTCTGTAATCTGAAGCAAGAATTAGTACAGAATGAACTGTTAGTGCATTTATTATATGTTGATTATAGATGACAACACTATAAATTCAACTTCATACTTGAGAGAATACGAAATAAAGGATATAAAGGACTTGTATTAACAAAGTCTGGAAGATTACCTCTACTTTAAGAGTTTGATGTGGTTACTGAAAGCCTGGACTGTCTTAGAACTGATAATAAAAATCAGTCACAGCAAAGAAATGGCTCACTTTTTGGCCTAAACCTGTTCATTGGACTAAGACACATGCAAAATTTCTGCACAAGACTGAAATCCCGTTTGAGTTGGAAAAGGTGAAGGATATAACTTGGTGGAGAGCATATCTGATGAACTGTGGATAGGAGAGAAAGTCACGACAAGAAGTCTGCAGTGTAAAACAGATATGACTTTATATTCGCTACATGAAATTTCAAGAGACCACCTAATATTAAATTGCAACAGCTCTTCACTGCTTATAGACTGGCTGCCAAATACAGTCCTTTGTCTACTCTTAAAAAGCAAAGCAGTCATTTTCCCTTCTCCGTTACCAGCAGCTCATGTTCTCATTGTTCATACCTACCACCACTGTGTGTATTCCCTTTCCTACAATATCATGAAAGGTGATTTTAGTTTTTGTGTTGTTTTGGTTTTCTTAAGAAAGAAAGAAAGATACTATGCATACTAACCTGACAAGCAGGTTTGTTTGGTTTTTTTTTTTACTATCTAAATGCCTATACAATTTAATCTTTCCAAATTACTCTTTTTCTACGTGATCTGAAAAAGTGCATGGCTTGAACTGTCTGGCAATTTTATATTCCAAACAGTATGTCAGTTATTTCTGTTGCGAAGTTCAGAAAATTCCAAAATTACAGTTAGTGAAATGGTGCCTCTAGCTAGCTATGTATTTTGGGTATCATGAAGTACAAAATATTATGAACACATTTTGTAAGGCCTAAAGTGAGTTTAACAATAGTCTTATTTCAAACAGCTGAGAGCCCCTTGAAATTGCCAATTTACTATATAGAACAGCCCACATGTAAACAGCAGGTTTGTATAGCAGCTGGCTTTCCAAATTTCATTGCAGTAATTATAGACTTAGGTCTCAATCCCAGAAATCCTCCATGCCCAAATAACTTCACACATCTGAGTGCTCCCATTGTTCTCCGCAGGCACGCGCTGTGGTTAACCGTAACTTAGATGCACCCGTCTTTGCAGAAGTCCAGTGTTCTGAAATTTTTGGAATGCACACAGGTGACACACCTTTAAGGCATACTAAGAATGACAAAGACACTTTTATCCTCTCTCCACACCTTATCTTTTCCAGTTCAGGGAAAGAGAAGAATCATATTCAAGACAAAGTATCTGACAATATAAGAACAACTCAGAAGTTATACAAACCAGATACACCCAGGGAAATGTGTTTTGAAGGGACAAAACAAGGCCAATGAAAAGAAGGGGAGAACCACAGAGCTATGACAGCCTACTTACCCAAGACTGGAGGGAAGACCTTAACTCTGAAGCACTTCCTACCATTTCATATTAAAAGGTAAGCTAGGTTTAAAGAAGACTGCCAAGCACCTTGTTACATACAAAACAAACATGCTCTCATTTCCCCCAATTACTTGGTTTATTTTAGTGACAGACTATGTAACTTTGTCGCACCAGATAATGAAAATTAAAATAATGTCTTTTATGAAATTAAAAAGTTTGAGGATGCTGAATGATTTCATCAGCATAACAACAGATGCCAAAACCGTGACTGTTAATTAAAAACGTTAGTGTAACTGATGCAAAAGATTTTTGTGACCCTTAACCGTCATTTTCTTTCCTATTCTTATTCAAAGCTAAATCTTCTCTTTCAGCAGAACTAGAAAATAACATTCTCTTGAAAAATGCTCCATATAGAGCACTTACCGAAGCAGCTACCATCTCCAACCATTCTGAAAAGAATTTAACTCACATGTGCCTTCTTTTGCAGAGTGGGCATGAAAGCATCCATTTAGAACAGAGTGCCCAAAGTATATATAAAATGTCTCAAAACACACTGTGCCTCATTACTCCTCCTTCTGGCTTTAGTCTCCTACCTTTTCTCCCAATTTCTTCTTTCATTTACCCTTTTCTCAAACCATGCAGCCAAATTAAGCCCAGGTCTAACCCCTCTACCAGCTTGACTTCTCTTAATGTCTCAGTTTCCTATCTTGCAGCCCTTTTAGCCTGACTTTGTTCATTCCACATAAAATCATACAACTTTCTCATATGGGTCACACAGAGCCTGCTGTGAGAATATGAAAGATGAAAAAAAACAAGCACCATTCTCTCAGTTCTAGTACCCAGACACGGTCCAGGATGATGTAACAAAGATGCAACCACAGAAAACAGGGAGGAAGGGAAGAGAGAAAAAAAACCTACAGTTATACATAGCTTCAAACTGATACACAGTAAAAAACAAGGATAAATTATTTTAGAAACATTGTAAATCAGTCTTGAACTTCATTCCTTCATTAGCAGTATACAGAATTCTGTCCTTGATCAGTGTATTAGGCTATATATAGAAGACTCTTCTAAGCTGTTACCACTGCCACCTCATCAAAAGCCCCAATAAGGTGGACAGATAACAACAGGAAAAATTTTACACCAAATGTAATGTAAAAGCAGAAGAAAACAAATTTATAGCATATGCTGTTGAGTAGTTGAAGGCAGATGGGGTTTAAGCAACACAGAAGTCAAAGAAAACCCAGAGGAAAGTGCATAGCAGTAATACACAATAAGATTTTTCCCTATTTGCATTTTATTATACAGAAAAAATAGCTTCTTAATCACAGTTTCTTTTTTTCATAATTGTTTGTTTCCCACACATTAGTTACTTAATTTTGCTCCCAATCATTTCACCCACCAGAGAACACTTTACTCCAGGTTCTCACCTAATAAACTCACTTTTTCACTGGCCAACCACAGGTTTTTGAATTATACTCCTTCAGTTTTGTATCACTTCCAATGGTGCTTTTATTCACTGTCCAGACACAGAAGGTGGTAGCTGAAGTCAAACCCAACCAGCAAACAGAATGCAGTAGAACAGGTCATATAGCTGCAAGCATGTTGTGTAATCAATTCTGAGGCTGACTTCCTCTCAGGGAAGCTGAACCTTCACTGCCAATCAGGGAAATAGCAGTAAAGGCTTCCCACTGCCATGCAAAACTTTAGGGCAGAAGAAAAAAAAAGACTTAAAAAAGGGTAAATAATAAAATCATTATGCAATATTAACACCTAAGACCAAAAATAAACTGGGGGAAAAAAAAAAAAAAGCTTGGTCCCTAAAGACTAGTTTGACATCTTGGCCCAAAACACTGAAAGCAAGACTAGTCTCTCAGTTTTCTTTTCACTTCTTTTTGGGCCTGTCCGTAACACTACTTAATGTGTAACCCAATGAGGCTGGAAGAAAATACTTGACGTGGACAGACTACATATAGGTACCAGCTCTGAGAGGAGGGTGTTAGTTTTTTTAGTCTTTGGGGTTTTGTTTGGGGGTTTTTTTGGTGGTTTGGGTTTTTTTTTTGGTTTTTTGGTGGTTTTTTGTTGTTTTTGGTTTTGGTGGTTTTTTGCTGGCTGGGGTTTTTTGTTTGTTTTTTGGGGGGGGTTGTTTGGTTGGTTGGCTTTTTTTTTTCAATTGATCAGTTTTACATTGACATTAGAAGTATCTACTTCTACTGTATTAATCACATGAGGAGGACTTGGAAGAAAAGCAAGCTATTTTCTGCAAACAAGTTGCTCTCTCTGATTCTCTAAGAGCCTCTAAACTACATCCTATATTTTTTGTTATTTTGTTTACAGGGTAGGCTTTTACTAAGAAAAAAAGTACTGCTGCATTTTCACTTTTGCATATGTGTTCTCTTCTCACACTCCAATCTGCTGAAGCTGTAGTTACAATGCA
This sequence comes from Falcunculus frontatus, assembly GCA_013398115.1. Lineage (NCBI taxonomy): Eukaryota > Metazoa > Chordata > Aves > Passeriformes > Falcunculus > Falcunculus frontatus. The sequence continues at coordinate 139,849 of VZRV01001949.1, forward strand.
TCAACAGGAAGATTTGGCATCCTTCCCTGAAGTTCACTTCTCCTCTTTCTCAGATTAGCCAAAATTCTGCTAGGGAGATTGTTCTATTTTTTCTCATACCTAAATGCATATAAGGATATAGGTCTTAATCTGCTCCACTGCCCTTATTCTGTTTTAGGGTTGCTTACCATTGGCCACTATTTCCAACTTGGTGTTCACAGTATAATGCAGGGGATAAAATTATAGCACCAAAGCATATTCCTCCCTAGAGGAGGTCCTGTTTCTGGCCTGGGTCAGCAGGAGGGGCATGACCAAGATATTATGCCATTCAATACCACCTCACATCATTGCTGGGGCAGCGAAATGAGACTCTCCCTCATTTCCAAGAAGAAGGGTATTCCTTTCCAGTTAGGAAATCATGGCTGCAGCAGGGTTCAGTCAGGTCAGGCTCTGAGGTGAGCTTCTTGCATGTGAGTAATTCTCTTTTTTGTATACATTTGTTATTATTACTGTTGCTGTAACTGTTCATTTTCTTATCTCACTGCTGTTTCCAGTAAATTGTTCTTATCTCAAGCTGTGATTTTTGCCTTTTGTTCCTCCAGTTCTCCTATCCATTCACCCACAGGGAGTGGCAGGAATAGGGGGAAGGTGGAGCAAGCACTGTGGTTTGGAAGGTCTTGGTGGAGAACTAAACTGGGGAGTACCACTTGTAAACCACAACAGCCATATATATTAAGTTTACCTTCCATCTTAGAGAATATTACATCTTCCTCATAAATAAATAAGCTTTGTGAACACAGTGCCAACAGCAATTCTGTATGTTGTTAATACATAATATTACACTATGCCAGGTATGTTTGAATTCCATTAAACTATGGGCTCAGTACTTAGAAGTGGTCAGAACAAACTTACTCCGTTTCTAGGACATGCCCATCCTCCAAATGCTGTGGGAAGTCCTGACCCTTCCCTCAAATTAGAGATACTAGAATGGGTTCAGAAAGGTCAGTGAAGAGGATCCAAAGGATGGGATAGCTACAAGGTCCAACCAAGCAAACAAAAAGACCTTAACCTGAAAAAGAGATAACTGAGGAGAAGAAAAAATAAGTAGCAATGGAAATAAAAACTTCACCACCTGTTCTAATAACAGTGACAGCACCATGCAATTCATGTGTTAGTCCTTGTTAGTTTCTACAAGCGCAGAGGCCACTACAAGCGTAGAGGCCACTGCATGATGGGCTTATCAGGGTATGTGTATTTGGCACAACAAGCAAGTCATCCTAGTTTCAGGTCATCCTGTCCTAGTTTCATATCAAACCTTTTCCTATCAACAGCAGTTTCACTTCAATAAGCTAATAATACTCTCTAAAACTTTTTGTATCAGCAGAAATATTTTCTGCAGCTACAACTATAGATGAAAACTAAAAAACACAAAAGAGAACCTAAGCATTTATGCCATACAAGGGTAAATGACAAGGAGATCCACGTGCCAGTCCATGCTAACACACGGGCCAGTGTTAACCTAGGTAAGACTCTGGCACTTATATCTGCTCTCAGCAGTACTTATACACGGATTTAGGCTCAAAATAAAGAAAATAAGGTGGTGCTTTACATAAAATGTAGCTAAGCTATGATAGCTTGCAAGGGATGGTTTGGGTGCTAAAGAATTGTGTTAGTGAGAAAAGCTCAATTCAAGAAAAATACAGTGAGAACGACTAAAAATTAAAACCCACCACTCAGAGGAGAGAGGCTGTCAGCCAGAAAAAAACTGCTATACAAGTACTCTGGTGCATCTCTCTTACTCTGTTCTTACTCTTCCTTAAGCATTGACTTTTGACCCCTATCAGAGACAGGATGCTGAGCTAGGTAGATTTGTGGTTGGACTCAGTACAGCTGTTCTTGCTTTTCAGGGACACTATAATATCCTCTTTCAGAATAATATTTCTGTTTAATCCAAGCAGATGAAAAGCTTTCACTTCAAAATGCTGGTAAGCAAGAATATTCTCAAAGGCAGAAAACAAGAGTACAGCCTGACATCAATTTGGTTAAAATCCTATCTGCCTTCTTTGGCTGACATGAGAGAACAAATCAAAACTAAAATGAATAAATGAAATATTATTAAAGTAGTACCAAAAATTGTCTACTTAGTTCCTAAAGATTTTATAGACATATTATACTGAATTATTTTATTTTACATTTCAGACTCATCTTTCTACACATCTACATATATGCCATCACACTTCCTCTGTTTGCATTCCTTCATTTTACACTATTCACACGGTTTGTCTGGAAGCAGGACATACACATACTACCATGACACCAGGCTGTCAAGTTGGTAACAGCTTCCTCAGCAGCATCTGTTGACAAAGCCAGTGTGCTTTAAGCACTTCAGGAGAGCTGCAGAAGGAAACCAACAAGATTATATAATATCAGAAAGATGTGAAGAATGGATTATTAGTATTATCATTCATCCTCTGCCAGAGCATCAGGCTCGTGTCAAATAAAATTTTGTCAGGAAGGACTGGTGAGACCATACAAGGACTGTTGGTAGGGCTGACAAACAAGTCCTCAAAGACCTGACCATGGTATTTATGAGAAATTGAAATAATAATTTGCTTTCAAACATTTAAGAGAACAAGAAACTACTCGGTTACTAAAACTGCCGTCATTTCCATCCCCCAGAAAGCCTAATGACACACCAATCCATTTATAATCTGAAGGCCTAAACTAATGCTGTAACACCACTACAGGCTGTTCAACTACAACAATACCAAGTGAATTTACATTTTGGACAATAACTACAATAAAAAACCCAAAGAAACAGACATCAGAGTTCAGGAAATCACTAGCATGATAAACAGATACTGAAATTCACTCATTCGATAATGACATTCCTTAACTAAGATAAAACATTTTTTCCTTAACCTAAGACGCTTGCAGTCAGTAGGGGTGGAGGGAGGGGTGCTGACAGCAATTTTTAAATCCTTGAAGAAGAACTTTGTTAATTAGCCCAGTTACCCATGTAAACATAATGTTTAACAACTTCTGTTCCAGCTACGTGGACAAAATCAACTTCACACATTACTAAAAAAGAAGTAGAAGAAATCATGGCTTGATACTGTCAGATAGCTTCTGTTTAGCTGCATTACTAGTATGAAGCACAGCAAAATGTCTGCAGCCTAAATACAACCCAGCACAAAAAAGTAAATTATAACTAGTTACTGACAATTTAACAATTTAATTCTATAAATTAGCTGTGCCTCATGCTTGCCCTTGTGATCCCAGCAAGTCACATTATCTCATGCTTCAACTTGTATGGCATCATTTGGAGGTGAATATATTCCTTACTTAAGAATGACAGTGAGCTCTTTAATGCCAATATTGCTAACCTGGAAAATAGGTTGTATGTAACTTAGGAAAGAGATATGTCAAACTGTCATAATGACTGTTCAGTCCAGTCGGTTTTATAACACATGGATGGAATGGATGGATAACAAAAACAATGCCAATGGTGCAAAATTACTTCAAAGCCTCTTCTTCATATCAGCTGTGAATAACAGGAAGAATCTGTTAATGCAATTTCCAAATATGAAAAATACAACAGGAACTTAATTTTTTTATATGGGAAGTAAGCTATTTTATTATTTTCTTTGTATTCTTCCTTCTCTTTATAAAGGGCAATAGCAAAATAGAAACAAGCATACATGTGAAACAACATCACATGGTGTTGGAAAAGATAATTAGCTCTCGCTTGAAAAATTATCCCCCCCTGTGGTACAAACTTCTTGATTATACTGAACCACCTGCAATTGCTGAAAGTTGCATTCTCTTCCACAAATAATGCGATAATATTAGTTCACTATTATAAAATTTTTTATGTCGGTATTTAAGGCACCAAAAATTGATTGTTTGGGTCTCTCTCTTTAGGCAAGGGACTCCAAATCATGGGTAAGGAGGTTTTAGGAGAGCTGCAGCATTTTACACTATGACCAGCTGGCATATCCTTTTCTTTTTCAGTGGCAGTGCTACCACTGCAAGGAGATAGTAGCAGCTGTAGCAGCAGCTTTTGAATTACCAGTTTACAGGTTGTCATACTAAGGTTAAGTATTGCCAATTTTATGTTAACACCATATGTCAAATTGTAAACTGTCTCCACACCGAACTCACAATATAAGCAACTAAGCTCCTTCAACTGAAGCAGGAATCTCTATAGCTACCAAAAAGAATGCATGCTCATTCAGTACTCAGACTCCCACAGACAGATCAAAGTACCTCGAGATGTAAACACCAGTGAGGTCATTTGTTTGCAAACCATTTTTACTGCAAATAAGGTTTAATCATCTTATTTCAGTAAGTGTCTTGAAAAAATTGCAGTCTGACAGCAGTACAAAAATCTTCCTCCTACTGAGCTTGCCCTATACTTAAATAAAAACCAGTGAAAATTGATGCAGTACTCTCCGATCATATAAACAGCCCTCAATTCTGAGCAAAATTATGGAGACCTCTCGCTTCCACTTCATTGGTTGGCTGGCCCTGAGTCATAAAAGGAAAAAGTTTGAACTTTTGAAGAGATTTGTCACACCCTTCAAGCCCAGCTAATAGACAAGAATTGTGACTCTCTCAAACTTTAGAGACAGGCAAGGCAAATTACTGCTGAGAGAAAAAAAACTGATTAGACATTTCACCTTCTTATCACTTTCCATAGTTAAAATATTAATCTAATAATATACTTCCATTCTGGAGATTTCATTTCTGCTTAGAAAGAATTCTTTTTTTCCTCTGCTAAATTGATGGGAAACAATGAACTATCCTAGTGTAAGATTTTGTTTAAAAGCTAAATAGGATAACTCTGTAAAATTTAAATCAGTAAATATTAGCTTATACGATTTGACTATTTAAGAACTAAAAGCTTTCTAGAGCTAAGTATAATATGTTTTAAATGACTTAGCAAGAAGCAGGGCAAACAGTCTAAAAATAAAACATAGATAAGGCATGATAAAAATTACTTCCACAAATTGCATATATGGATGTACACTCTCTGTACAAGCTCTGGTAACACGTCTTCCATACAAAGAGGCAGATGCTTCCATTTCAGTATAAAATCATCGTACTCATTTAGTCAGCACTTTAACAAAGAAAAACACTAACTTCAGTACTACAAAGTTTTGATAAGCAACAAAAGCAAGTTTTGTTCAAAGCTGACAGGCAGCACTCCTCCAAGGCAACGCTTTGGTACAAGCCATCCAAGCCTCCACAAGCACAGCAATGTAATTATTTAGCATGTTAAAATACACTATGCTCAAAGAATTCACAATTTCATAATACCTACTTGTTCTCCATAACACTGCCACTTAAAATCTGTCCTTTGTGCAAAGAAAACAGCTACCGGAGAACATAACAGGCATACTACATATGTAATTACTATATGTATACATGTATTTAGTTTACAATACTACATCATCACAACTTCTGTATTTTCCTCAGATGAGACAGTAAAGGACAGGTCATATACATGCTTTTAGATGGTGCTAAGAAGAGCAAGATTGCTGTACAGCATTGGTTTTAAGACAATGGTGATTCCCCAACATGGAACTGTCCACAACCTTTCAAATAAGATGACACTAAAAAGAAATTGCTATCAACTACATATTAAAGAAACCTAAAAGTCTAGGTGACAGGACTTTCTGATTATTGGTTTCAGTTAATGTTCATTTGTTTAGTCCCATATAGTACCAAGGAATCTCTCACATAAGACAGGGAGTATATAAGGTTAGCATTCTTTCCCGACATCATCCAATTTCCACATGCTTTCAACAGAAGGCATATTCACCACTGTGTAACAGCTTCAATGGCTTTCTAAACCTCAGTTAAGTACTTAAGTATGAGTGGTAATGTGAATAGCAGTACCGTGCCGCTTTACAGAACTGGTGTCCTGAGAGCCAAGGGACTGAGCAGTAAAACAGTGAAATAAACAGACTTCTGTTAACTTACTATCCTCTGAATGAGGGGGACAGACTAAAATTACTTTAGAAATTCCATATTCTTAGCCTTTTATCTACATGATATACGTGCAGCTTATGGTTCCATTTTCATCAGCTGAAAAAAGAAGAAAGATAAAGACTATTTCTTAATCCTTCATTTTCTCCTCATTGCACGATCTCGATTTTTTAAAAAAATCTGCAATTCTGTATTTTATTACATAAACTGTGAAATGTTGATGTGCACTCTATTGTCCATGGCAACTTATCCAGATTGCATAAATTCAGGTCTGTGCTCATTTGTACTACAAGCTTACATTCTGCAGCTATGCAGCTTTCAATTTAACCACCTTATTTCCACAATCATTTTAACAACAGATACACCATTATCATTTTGCTAATGTTGCTGAGATCCCAGTCTTATAAATTTTTCCAGCTCCACAAACTTAAACCACACTATATTTTTAAATAGAAGTCCTGATTTTGGCAGGGTTCGCCTGCTAGAGCTAGACCTAAGGCCTCTGCATTCACATCATGCTCTGGAGGGCCTGCAGTGCTGAGCAGCATGAGATCTTCCAGTTACTGAGATGGCCCTGCCCTTCCTTAGGAGGTGGGACACATTCCATATTGTGAATTCATCTTACTTGCACTTAACTGAACAAAAAAATGGCTAAAGGATTAGAGCATTTAAATAATACTAATAATAATACAAACAAACCAAACAGTTGATGCTAAGTGAGTAAGAGAGAATTACAAAACAGGCACATGCAAGAAAGCCCTTGTTTTGTGTTGTCAATGAGATTTTCTGTATTAAAAACACAAAAGAAAAAACACTTGACACATCTGGACACCTAAGGAATGAGAAACATGGATGTTCACCTCCTGAATGCAAGTTTATGTGTAATATTTTTCAAAGTATGTTACCACCCTAAAAAGAAAATCAACATCAGATTCTGATCTACTACTAAGATATTTATTGTGATTTGATGTACAATAAAACATTTTCCATGTATAGAGACACATAAATCACCATTAAATAGGGCTTATTACTACTGCTGCCTCTTACAGGGAGTCCAGAATAGGGGCAAGCAGACAAGTCATTAGAAAAAAATTAAAGTTCCAGGAAAGAAAATACATTCACATTTACGTACCAACCCACATCCTGATACTTCAGTGTTACAACAAGACGGGAGCTGCGGGCATGTGCAGCAATTAGCATTGATTTTGACAATGCAAACAAAACAACCACTTCATCTGTTTGGACTCAATTTATGGATCTGATTTCACAACAACTAAAGGGCAGAACACTGGCTATGAAACTATTTATTTTACTGTAAACTCATTTCTCCTTCATGCTTGAAGTGATCGAAATGATTTATATGAACAATAACCAGAGCAGCTTCAGACTTTCAGTACAGGTTGTAAATATTATGTTAGACAAGCAAGGCACTCGCTTTATTAGAAGTGCCATATACTTAGAACAAAGAATTATATATAGAAGCCAGTTGTTCACTTAAGAATTTCCCAACTTGTAAGCACCGGATCTTAGCATGCTGGAGTTGTCCAAGTAATGTGCCAGAAGGAATATGGAGATTGAAGGTGTGCTGGCTTGTGATATCTGTGTTGGTATACAAGTTAAACAACTGCACATTCAAGACATATCTAATTAGATAGAAGGAATACAGGTGAGAAGGATGCTTATAACAACATGGCACAACCATCTAGTACAGTGCCAACATCCAACTGCTAAGTGCAGCAAAGGGAAAACATATGGCAGAAGAGACACTGCAGGGAAGGAAAACAACTAAATGCTAATGGGAGAAGAAAAGAGGAAAATGAACTAAAAAACCAAAAAAATCCAAGAAGCAGTGTTTGATTTTAAACCAAGTAACAGGAAGTTACCAGAGTATACATTTAACCAAGTTTAGTATCTTTAACAGAAATTACTTACTTTCCCTTCTTCAGTTCACCTCTGACTACTGCTAAATGAATGTTAATGTTTTCACTACATTAACTGTTTCCTTAAACTAAAAAAAAAATAAGAGAAAGAGCTTCCCAATTCTTTCATCTTTGTATTACTTCAGTGCTTTTATAGCGCTCACAGTAGAAAGTTTTCTTTGCAACTTTTTATCTAGTCAAAAATTCAACTCATATTGTGCTTTCTTTAGCTTCTAACACCTCTACTTTTGGCTTTTGCCTCTGTTTTACAGAGGTGAAGCTGAATGAAGCAAAACAGATTTATCTCTAGAAGTAATGATTAAAACAGCCTGTTAATTTTTGCATCAAAGAAATTGAAGAGGGTGAGACTTCCAAAATCCCATTGCAGAGAAGAAAGACCAGGTAGCTGCAGATTAGCCATCCCTCTACCTGACAGCAAGTTTTACATTTGCCAGCAGCATGCTAATATCTGCCTCTTATCTGAAGTCATCCCACACAATGTAATTGTTAGGCAAGCACACAGAAAAATTTTCAATCCCTTTCAGGTTTAAGGAGTCTCTCTGAAGGACAGATTATCTTAACAGAAAAGGATCAGATCTGGTCATATAAAACCAAAACAAAATAAAAACCAACAAAAAACCCCCACCACACATAAAAATACAACCCATAGGAACTTTTAAGCTGAAATTAACTTACCAATGGATGCATCACCATCCAAGAGATTGTCATCTTCAGAGGTCTGAAAATCCATAATTACACCTGCTCCATCTAAAAGCTCCTCATCGCTGCTTGCACTAGTTATGCTGTTGTAACTGTTTCGATAGTAGCCTCTATGAAACAGCTGCTCAGACTCCATTTAGCTGCTTTATAACCTGTATGTATATATATAAAAAAGTTATTTTCTATTTGAATATTCAAAAAAACTTACAAAATTTGTATCAAAGTAAAATAAGAGTATTTTGTGCTTTGGGGAAAACTTTTAATGGTGACAATACTACAAGTTACAAAAAGGTAGCAGCAATACACAACAAATTAATCTGATTCAAGAACTATCAGTTAAGAGAAAGAACTTCATTAAAGCCTTAAATGAATCCACAGCTTGTTGATATCTTAAACACTTTATATAGAGTGAAAAGTCCAAAAGGACTATAGAAGAGCTGAAACAGGTTACAGAAGAGCACGGTGATGATGGAGAACAAAATAGCTTTCCTTCTACAGGGCAAAAAAATGGATCAGAACTCTTCAGTCTGGAAAAGGTGCAATGTAGAAGATGACACAATAGATGTCAGCAAAACCACGAGTTGTGTGAAGAAAGCCAAGAGCATCAGCTGTTTTTCAGTGGGCCCTACATGACATAATCAAAAAGGTAAGGTGACAAGCAGAGGAAAAGGGGGCTAATTCTTCATACAGCATGTAGGAAAGTGGTGGAATTCTTTGCCACTTTGCAGAAGAATGCAAGGGTTCATAAAGCAGTGAGACACACTGACAGAACAACAACAACAAGAAAAAAAACAAACCAGCATCAAAAGCTATTAAACACAACACCTCCAGTGGAAATGCTGGAGGCTTGGAGAGCATTCTGGAGATGTGCATATGCTTATTCTCTTCCCTAGAGATCTGCTATTGGCAAGACAGATCTCTTTGACTTTATCCATTCTTATTTCTTAAAAAAATTATTTACAACTTAAAACATATTCTCTCTTCAGATAAATTTCTTCCATTCATCCTTATGCAAACTTTTTTCTTGATCTTCTAATATTTTACAGGCACTGAGAAAAGCTTAATGGACAGCCAAGAACATTTCACCCTGACATATTAGGAAGCATATGCTATTTGAAAATACAGTTGCATCTCCATTGTTTTACCTAAATAAATCAGATCACAATTTATAATTAAATCAGAAGCTGTACTTGAAATTGTTCAAAAGATACTAACTTTTCACACAAAGTAATTTTTTGAATTCACAAAAAAATGGTACCTACAAAGACCATGCCTCCCAAAATGTCAGTACACGAACAGACTATTTCACTACTGTGTTCACAGAAAGTCCTGTTAGTATCCCTTTGCCAGTACCAGTGAGGTGTTATCATAAATGGAAGCCACACAGCATTGCTAAAATAAGAAAATGAGAATTCCTAGAAGTGTTTCCACTCACTGCATCTTTGTTGCCTTTCTCCACCTGCTTCATGCACCAAAACTGTATCATAGACTCATCTGCCAACTGACCTCCCGCTCAAGTGAAATTTTTATTTTAAATTTATATGATTTTTCCTACATTCTGGTGAGATTTGCACGGACAGAACACTCTCCTGCCTTGTCCATAGAAGTATCACTAGAAGACAAAAAGCACAAGACACAAAGAAACCCCTGTAACACAATGTAAGGTTCTGTCTACTGCATTCTTCTCCTATCGTAGACCTGACTTTTTTCAACAGTTCTTTTTTCCTGTTACTTTAGTAATCTTTACTATTGGGCAGAAAACAATTGGCAAGGAGGAGAATGCTAACTGAAGGGTGGCCTATCACAAAAAGTTGTTCGTGAATTTATCAAAACAATTAAGAGGTAGCAAATGTAGACCCCAAAAGCACTACTAGTTTTGTGTCAAGACCAGGCCTCCAAACTGAATTCAAACTGCTCCAAGAACTCCTGAAGATCCTTACTGTGAGTGTCTCTCCTGTAAACCACAGGCGGAAACACAATTACCAAAGGCAATTACTTGAGCTCAGAGGGAAATGATTCTATGGTGTTAACTGACCCAAATTAAGGAAGCACGAGCACTGGGTTCTGTTATTAGCCATTTGCTGTTGTGTTTGATGCATACTGAGGGCATGGCTGAAGTCTGCTTAGTCTTTTAATTACAGCACCAACTTTCAAAGCCACGTACAGTTTTTTAATCTAATAAAGAGATTTTCCTGTAATATTCTCAGCAAAAATATTTAGTACAGTATAAAGACAGAACATTGTAAATGTATCTTTTAAAATAAAAGACTATTTTATTTACATTAAACTCCACAGCTTCAGTTAATTTTACTACAAAGCTGCTATTCAGAATAAGAGAAATAACTCTCCCCTTGGATAAATGTCTCTTCCTAGATAAATATCAGAGCAATAGATTACAGGTATTAAAACTTCCAGTATTTGAGAAAATGCTTTCAGACTGGGCTACAGTGGAAGGCGAAGTTTCATCGGTGGGTCAGCAGCTGACAAACAAAAGCAACGCTCTGCAGAGCCAGACCAAGCACACAGCAAAAATCCCCTGTAACACCGCTCCACAAGAGTGATTCCATAGGCCAACTCCTCTGGCACACACATGCCTCCAATTGTGTGACAGACATGATACTACAGCCCTTCTCACTTTAAATGTGTCCTGCTGTAGAAGTATTGCTGCTGACAGACCTCTCCAACAGCCAAGCGAAAGCTCTAATATCAAAACCATTCATTTTGAGGGCTTTAACCAAGACTTCAATTACTTCTCTGCATTCCCAGAGAGTCAAGTACCCCAAGTGCTTTGTATCTGACTCCATATTACAGATCCTGCCTCACAACAGCATGCAGCAATGGAAGGAATACAGGAAACTAAGACCAGGAGAATGTTAACTGTTCAATAAGCTTCACACAGGACTAAAATTTTATTTAAGAGTATGTCAATCACTAATGTGTCCACCACTATCTGTAACTAATGGCAGGGAGGACAGTTCAAGTCAACATACAACAACTTTCCTTGTGTGCCTTAAAGAAAAAGGTTCATTTAACAAACTAGGATAAAAGGCTAGTGATGCACCAGCTTGAGCTGTGTTAAATACTCAACATAACTTATAATGTATGTTCATGTGACCTAAAACACTGCTAGCAGGTGAGAGATCTGCCTCACTTAAGGAAAAGGAGTGATGTGGGCATGGTGAGTAGACTCCTCCTTGGATACAGATTGCTGGGAGCATCAATAATAAAGAAAATGAAGAGCCAGGAAAATTATTTCTATTGCTACAACAGCCAGAAGAGAACCAGTACTGTGACTGACCCACTCTGGTGCAGATTATCCTTAGTGAATAACTGGAAGAGTATCTTCATATAAAAGAACCTGCACAAATGCTTGTGGAGTTGAGAGGGGATAAATAACCATCCAACTTGCCATTTTTTAATGTCAGATCCATTCCACAGACTTCCTGCCCTACCCAAAGAGGCACTAAATGGCAAGTGGGGAAAAATGAAAGTTACTCAAGAGAAATTGCACACAGGAAAAAAAGGTACTGACTGAATGCTAGTCAAACTCAATCTCCTGGAAAAGCAAACAAAACATTCTACACCAGGTTCCCAATAAATTCCAGTTACAGCAAATATTTAAGCAATAAACCTTTTTTTCAACCTAGACTATTGTAAAAGTCCAAGGAAAATTATAAAAGAATAATGAGAACATTAAAGATACTACCTTTAACTTGCTTCTACAAAGCACCACAGTTTTGAAAGTCTACTCCAAATTTCTCAAAAAGCAGACTCAAAAATGCTTCTGATTATCTTTGAAAAAACCCAAAAATATTAAAGCAATGCACTGTAAGAATAACAAAAAAAGAAAATGCAATCAATAATCAGGAAGCTCTTGAAACAGGAAAGAATTTCCCTCAACTCATGCCCAAGTCTTCTATGAAAAGACTGTAAAGCAAAAAAGGTGCAAGTAACCTGTCGCGCTTCTGTTACTGAGGCACTTCCAGGATGTCCTGACCCACCAAAATGCTTCTACAAAAGCAGATTAACAGAGAGGCCTCTGGCACTAAAAAAATTAAACAACAACAAAATAACCAAACAAACAAGCAAAAAGCCCCAAACCAAACTGAAGAACAGAGAGCTAAAGCAGGATATCTTACCTGTTACAACTAGAGATAGCAAAGACAGTAATGAGCACACGGACATAGCATATTGCGGAAAATAGAATTAAATACAGTGCAGGCAGGAAGTACGTTGGTAAAGGAGAACAGTGGACAAACAGCTACATTAACAGCAGAAAAAGCATATAAAGGCTGTGCAGTTTTCAGCACAGTCCAGTAACACAGGCATTTTTCTGCTCTCCAACATCGGACAACCTACTTATCTTTCAAGCTCTACAATTAAAAGGTCAAGTAGAGAAGCAAGTCAGCTGAGGGAACCACTTCCAGTCCAGAGACATGTCTATGGAAAAGACAGAGTAGGCCAGTAAAAAGTCAGATTTACAAGACATTTGTTGACAGTTGATGCAAGCAATTGGTAAATCTCCAGAATGTGCTCTGTTATCCCATAAAAACACTTTTCTGTATCTCAAAGGAGTGGCAGGAAAAAAAAAAAAAGGCACCTTAGCCTTGTTATTTCCCCAGAAGGGGGTGGAGTGAAAACTTAAAAGTACTCTTCCAGATTCCAGATTACAAATTTGCTTTAAATAGTTCAAAGTCAAAAACAACTAAAAAAACTCAACAACAACAAAGAATCCAACAAACACAACACAGAAAAACCACAATGACTGATCTTAACAAAAGAGTTCTTTCTCAAACTAAGAATCCTGATTAATTAAAAAATCAGTGTAAAATTCATTTTTTCTGTTTAGTACTAACAACTAAGCTAAAAGGCAGTCATCTGTCCTCTAACTCACATAAATCTTCCAACGAACCCTACTTGAGTATAGCACACAGTGAGAATGCTATGCACCCATGAGGCAAAAGGAGATGAAATTAAAATTATCAATACAAGCTTTAAACGTAAGAATATGTCTACAGTAGAGAAAATGCAGTGATAGGAACCAAAGAGTAATTTGCTGAAAAATTTTGAAAATAATATAGAATTTTAAATGGTTTAACTGTGAAGAACTTTCAAAAGTAATTATTTATTATAAAATAGTCAGGCATTCTATATATATCAAATTCTTTTAAGTATCCAACTACTGTAGACTTTAAGAACAGACAAATAATATGACAGAGACATTTCCCACACCCATGCTTAAATTAAAATTTTAACACGTATCCATGGATGTAAGGGGGTCTATGTCAAAACACATGCTCAAAAGATGAAAGCAGAATTAAGCTTTTACCACTGAATTCCAAACCTCCCATGTTACATTAATTTAAATTCCTGCATCTTTTTTAGTTTTTAAATAAACCTGCCCTTCAGAAAGAAATTTTAAACTCAGAAATTACAAGAATTTTACAATAGTTCTAAAACAAAGGCCATGCTGTGGCCATTCTTTCTCTTAGTCTCACCAGCATGAAAATTACATTTCCATTTTCACCACAGACTCAGCATATCTAGCTTTCATTTATTTGCTCTGTCTGTGACATGAAAATATTTAAGCACGATGAGAACATCACTCATCTTCCAAACTCTACGTCTGGAAAATGGGTGAGTGAATTGTGAGGAATTTCTCACTGTATTTTTTAGACCACTAGCAGATTATTTCTTCGCAAAAAGGCACAAAAAAATCTTAACACTTTAAGTTAAGCTTTGACCACAAAAATTCTTAAGGATACTCAATAACCCAAACTGTTAAAATTTAGGGAACGCATATGCAAACCTTTATAGAAATACATACACAGATCATTCTCTGTAGCACTCAAAAAATCCATCAAAAACTTTTTTGCTTTACTGTGAGGGTGGTGAGGCACTGGAACAGGTTGCCCAGAGAAACTGTAGATGCCCCTTTCCAGGAAGTGTTTAAGGCCAGGTTGGATGGGGCTTTGAGCAACCTGTCCAGTGAAGGTGTCTCTGCCCACGGCAGAAGGGTTGGAATTAGATGATCTTTAACGTTCCTTTCAACCCAAACCTTTCTGTGATTCTATAACTGACTTCAGGAAAGGATCTTGGTCAATTTTTAGGTCATCTTTGGAAAAACAAAGTTATGAAGGAGCACTGCCAGTTAACTGAAGCTATTTGAGTTTAAAAATAAAAAAAATCTATTTGAGTTTATGTAGCAGATTCCTAGGTTGTCTTGGAATAGAAGATAAAAAGTCAGTTTCCAGAAATATCCACAGGTAAAGCTTAGACTAGTTTCATTCACAGCTGCTTCCAAAATAAAACTAACACTCATAGAGGAAAGAGACATACTCAAATATGAACAGAACCACATAGACAAAACTACAGGAAAAGATAATACTTGTAAAGTACAGTCTTAGCTTTAAAAATGCAACAAAACCCCTCAGTATTCATATTTACGTTCTATTGAATCTTACCAATCTTAGTTAAAAACACTTAACATAACAACAGCCCAAAAAGCTTCATTTTTATGACAAATACCAGTATAAAATATCATCACTATATACCCGATCTTAACAAAAGCAGAACTTATAATAAATACTCATTTTGATAGTATTTTTTATCTCCTCAGCTTTAAAAAAAAAAAGAAAAAGAAGCCAACAAAATACCAACTAAAACCTGGCAGCCTAATTACCGTATGAATACCGAACTCATGCTTCTGGTCATATGATGCCAAACACTGAGGGCATTGACTTTAGTTTGTACAAAGTATTCAAAACCACTGCGTCTCCGCTCCCTAAAATGTCGTAACCAGAAAGACTGTGGCTACCCATAGCTGTGAGAGCTGAGGAATTAAACCCACGGGCACAAAGATGTCAGCCTACCCAATGGAAGGCATTGCTTCTTTCACTGTCAATTACTAATGTGGATACTTTTTAACAGCGTTTCACATTCAGCAAGTTACTAATGTGAATACTCCGACAGAATTCAACAAACCTGGCTGGATTAGCTGAAAACTCCAATTTAAATTTACTAATCTAACCTCATTTATTGATACATTAGAAAAAACTCGGTTATTGGAGTTGAAGAATAGTCTCCCACGCAGGTACAGTAACAAGCAGCTGTGTGAGTGCTAAAGTCTTGGAGTGGTTTTCAGTCAACAGTTTAAAAAGAAGGAGAGAAAAAACAAGAAAAAGAAAAGCCAACAACATAATCCCTTAGCATGAACCTGAACTAAGTACAAAAACAAGTACGACTCAAAAGCTTCAGCTTCACAGGCAAGTACTGATCCTTAGTCAAATGACAGTAAACAGCTGTGTCCATGGCTGCTGCTTTGGAGCAAGCCTAAAATACATGTAAGATACAGTACTAGTTCCTAAACTAATGGGTCAGTACCTATAGCTGCAAATATTCAGTCCAAGAATGAGGAAGAGTTCCCTTGGCAAAAAAAATCTCTGGTGTCCCTTCTGTGATCATATTCAGATGAGAAATAACATTGCAATTTGTTAAGACAAGTGAAAGGTAAACCCCGTATTTCTCTTTTGAAGGGCAGGAACTATGACTGCAGTTTCCATTGCAGACAATGTAACTTCTGTTTGTTGAGTCCTAGGTCATGATGCTCATTTTCTGTTTGATGAAAAGACACTGCAACAGTGTCTCTTCACAGTTTTTAAAGGTTTTTGCTCCTTTTTAATGTGGACTTGTGTTGAAGTCATCTGAGGGTTATACAATGGAGCAGAGCTTTTATACATCACCAGAATGACCAGAAATCTTGTTAACCATACTACTTTTCTTCAACTTTTCAGAGAAACGCACTGAGCAGTCTCTAACTATGTGCACAGATTCCTAAATTTAGGGTCACACCTGAGTTGAGAATCTTTCAGATAATTTCACTCAAGTTCAATATAAGTCAGGGTTGTCAAACTGGAATCTGAAAAAGCACCATTATCTCCAGTTTAGCTCTAAGCATCTTCTTAATAACAGCAGCTACCACAGATTCTTAAGGTCTGAATTAAAATTTCTTTAGAGACACATTAAAGCCCCTAAGATCAATGAAAAAATCCTATAGAGCTTTCCAAAACACAACACAGGCACAGGACCACTACTTGTGAAATCTTGTGGGGACCCCTGGTGGTTTCTGGTCCTTACTCTCCCTACTAACAATTCTCCAGCTTCAAAGGAGTGAAGGAAACACCAGCTAAAGAGGAATATATCCACTGTACTCTTTTAGAAGTGACAAGCATTTGGTCACCAGAGACAAAAAAAGGCGGGACACTCCTCTTGGTATGGGTAACTGTAGAATCCCAGAAGATAAGGGGCTAATGTGTTTGTCTCAAACACTGATAGCTGGATGGCTGTGGAGCCAACCAAGGATTATTGGTACGAACAGACAAGGATTGTTGGTACTAATATGCCATGAGAAAGAACAAGATGTGGCTGGAGAAGGGGCCATGCAGAGGTAGGGCAGCATTCCTCCAGGACAAACATCCTTGGTCTAGTTCCCGGAGACAAGCACTAAACAGTACAGTGCAAGCACATGAATGAGGCCAAGGTGTGGGCAGGGACTGTAGAGAGGGATCAAGGCTACACAAGACCCCTGAAGCCCTCCAGCCCATTTCCAGAAAGGTCTGAAAGAATGGACTGCACTTGATGGGTAATTTGCACGGATAGCAAGACACCTGCCTTCAGGGCGAGGAAACCTATCTATTAAAAAGTACCCCCAGTAAGCCCAGGCAGCACCCCCAGGACCCTGGACATCTCATCAGCTGGACTGATGCTGGAAGCAGGACTAGAGATCTCTTTTTTCTCTTCTCTTTCATCCTATCCCTTTATCCAAAACCCACCACCATGCACTTATATAGAACAACATAGCAACTTTTCATGCCAAGTGTGTAATGTACTAACAAAACTTTCTGATTGTTTGCAGACCCTCTGACTTTTGTTGCTCCTTTTAACTATAAGCATTTATGAATCTGGAGTGCTTCCTTCCCCTTAAGGGACGGACATCACAGTAGCAGAGGGATAAACTGACAGATTCAGTATGTACTGCTATTTAAACTTCAAGGCCAGGAGCCCTGACAACAGGCTTGCTCTGTTTCTTGATCTGCATCCTCTCAAGCAACAGTGCTAAGGCAGCAAGGTGAGGAAGGATTGAAGTGATCTGTGATCAACACCTGGATCTGGCTCATGGCTGATATCCTTTGCTGAACTACACAGAAGCCACCTCATTTTTCTAAAAACAGCACTTCCAACCATAACTGATAATTTCTGATCAGTGGCCATTCTGATCATTTTCAAAGGATGAAATAAATACATAAATTTATTCAGAGAGACTTGTGAACCTCTGATGTAAATAAACAAGACTGTTAATAGCCTGTTCCTGCTTTTTAATAAAAACAGATATTCTAACCAAAGGAGATTTAAAATAAAGCAAAAGGCAGTGAAGCCCTGTATGCACAAACAGCACCAAAAGAAAGTATTTACTAAATCAAGTCTGTTAGTTCAGAATGCAGAGCAAGTTCCCCTCACTTGAATATTCTTCTCTCCAGCTGTAAAATCTAGTTGAAAGGTTGGCAAGGGCATCCCATAAAATTATGTGTATTTTGTCAGGGTCTACAAATGGTAGATGAGTTTCTGGCAGGAGACTCCGGAGAGAAATTTACTGTTCAATAGTGGTATCAAGTTGAAAACAAGACTCAAGGTGGGTATTTTAGGAGGAAAAAAAGCAATTGGGTTCATGTATTAAAAGTCATGAGACTATTAATATTACAAAAAAAAAATCACCTACAGTTTACTAAAAACTTCTAGCTAACAGACTGCAAAGAAGGTGAACTATCTTAAATGTGTTACATAATCACAGAGATGAGGTCAGTTCACTCAGTTCACAGATCAAATTTATTAAAAATAATCTATCCTCTACCTATCCAAAGAAACAAAACATTCTTTAAAATTTGTTAGGAATAAACACTGAGATTTTTCTAACTGTGGTAATGACAAATATTTAGTTCACAGATTGTTAGGTCTCCTCAGCTGTCTTAGAAGCCTTACTACCTAATTAAAAGAATATTCACATCTCAGCACAAAACAAAAGAAAACCACTAAGTCTGTAAGATTGATAACAATTTAACGTTGTCTGCAAGACAAGAAGCAAAAAGTCAAATAACAGTTAAAGAAATCTTTCATTTTCTTTCCTATATCTACTCTGGAAATTTATAGATTCACTTTTCAAAATCAGAAAATGAATGTGTCTGGAAGCATATGGAGAACTGAATTTTTTTCCCAGCATATACGTGAGACAAATTAAAAGCAGAAATCTCAGGGGAAAAGCTGCAGTAGATCAAAAACTGCAGATAACACATCAAAATCCAACAAATCTGGTGGAGAACACTATTTTGAAGAGTGGAAGGAACTCAAACACAAACTTATCTTTCAGGAAAACGAGTACTTGAATTTAAACTGGCAGGCTGTCAAAATATTAAATCACCCCTGTAGCTCTATCTGGAATTTAAACAAAGTACTGAAGTGAAATGTCATTTTTACTATTTCAATTAGGAAATGTTTCTTCATTATACTTTATTGCAGTAAGAACACGCAAAATGCACATTTGAGTACTTCATCTCTTTTGAACTTTTTAGAGAAATTTATCAAAATACATCCAAAATAAGGGGAAAAAAGTAACAGCAAAGGTTATTTTTATCAAAGGGTCTGTGCTTCAGGACTGAACTTAAGCCACTTTTTCATTTATTACTCCTCCTTATCCTCACAAAGTAAGCACAGTCTACTCCTGCAACTAGAAAGCCTAAGGAAAATGCTTAACAAACAAAACAGCTGAATGCCTAGGAAGTTCAAGGGGAAAATACCTGACTAGACTTTCTGTAAGTTATTAAAAGTAACTGTTGGTACCCACTATGAAGTTATAAATTCTGTTCTTTACATTCCTTTCCAGGAATATACACTCAAGACTACTTACTACATAATACAAACTAATAAGGATACTCCAGATGTAAACACATTTGTAACCACTTTAACAGCCTTGTCTACAATCCTTTCTATTACGCATGAAGTCTGTGAATTACTTTATCAACCCTCTTCTCCAGTAAAAAAAAAAAAAATCAGTTCATAAAGTAAAATTACTGTCTCAACAATTTACATTTTTCAGTATCTATGTTTTTAAAACAGAGCACATTAGCCAGCAGAAAAAAAATTTTATGCATTTACAATCCTCTTAGCATAATCGATTTAAATTAGCATTGTTTTGTCTAGACTTTATTCTCTCAGATGACTTTATAAAGGCTTCCAAAATTCAAAAAGAAGTTACAAGTTAAACGACTCTAAAAATTTGTAATTGTCAACTTTCTAGTATTCTGAGCATCTTCAGTTTCCAAAGCATGGCATATAAACAAGCACGAAGTACTGTATTGCAGAGCCCCCTCATTTGCAAGCACAGGTAAAAGCTGGCCTGACACCTGAACAACTTCAGCAAGTCAGACAAAAGAGAACCTGCACTTTTAGGTTATGACATAAGGGAACAACTGAAACAAGGACAACAGAATTAGGAACTTGCTCACAGATGTTAAGTTGAAATGTTAAGTTTTGGGAAAATAAGCAGGGAGAGTACAAAAGCAGTTCCATACACATGATCACTGCCACTGCTGACAACCGTTGGAGTTTATTGGGTTACTGCAGCTGTCAAAGTGCCAAATCAAGAAATTTAGGAACACACAAAACAGTCTGAGAATTAGGAAATTAACTCAAACTGGCACTATCACTTCTGGCACAAATCTCTTCAGTAGTAGAGCTTCTATTCTACTTTTTTAATTTATGACCAAGTTAAAAATATCCCTACTGCCAAATTATTATAAGACTTTACCCTAAAAACTTAATCTGCACAGTTACACCTATCCACATGCATATGAAGTCAGCTAAATAAGAGCAGGAAAAAACTATCTCAGTGTTCCTAGAATGCCTTTTGGCAATGGCTGTGAACTTGGAACAGTTGTCCCGGCTCTAGTGCTTACACTCAAGGAATGCAACTCTGCTGTTCAAGACAAGACACACACACACAGACCCCAAAGCAAAGGCAGGGGAGCCAAATTGTCTATTTAGTGAACAGGAGAATATACACTATGCAGCCAGACCCATCTGTTCATAGAGTAACCAGTACAGTGGGTTTTCACTTGCAGGTTACTCAAACATCAATTTGCTACAAATGTTTGGTGTGCAAGAGAGCACAAGAGGAAGTATAAATATGGTCATGAGAAAAATGCTGACAAATTCATAGCATAAAGTGGTTCAGAGCAATGCAGTCACAAAGAGCAAAGGCCAACAGCTTCAAGTGTCTTTCCCGGTCAAGAATTTGGAGAGGTTTGTTCTTATTACAAGGTGAGAAGAGGGGAGGAAGCACGGGGGATTTTACCTAGGATTACTTTAACTTGCAAGTATGCTCCACAGAGATAACAGTGTAAATAGTAAACCACTCAAAGAGGGCACTATAAAATTTGGGCAAAGAAAACCTTGGAATACAACAAGTAAAATACGTTTCTAGAAACATTACAATACACATTGTGTAGGACATCTACTACTGTCAGGCAAAGAATTTTTAGGACTGACATACCACATACCAATACTAAACAGAAGCAAACAAGAAACAAGCTCCATTTTTCTGAACACCATGTAAATTCTGTTTTCACGTGTGTTGCAGAGAGATGCGGAGACATTGTGTTTCAAGATGTGAGCTTCAAGCTACCTGTAGTTTTCCCAGAGCAGAACTCCCTCCCACTCTGACAACTTTGCAGCAAGTTTACATCTGATTGTCAGCCAAAGAGACATCAAATTTACAGCAGTCAGTGAAAGACTTATCTTAGCAAAACCAATAGTGACAGCTGGTGAGTTCTCTTTTACTATGCTTCACAAAGGTATGTTTCCTATAATGCACAAATATTTTTTTTTAATTTTACATTACAGCATATTGACATTTCCTTAAATAGAGAAACAGTTTTGATGACTATCTGCTTTCAAATCTGTCATACCAACGCATCCTTCATTCAAATAGCTGTATCTGCAAAGAAGTATCTCTGTTGCTAAGGGATACAGAACATAAACCCCTTCACTGGTCTACCAAAAAGAAAAGCATCTAAAAGCAAAAAGCACCAATTCACCTGTCAATTTCTCTCCACTCTGCACCAGAAACTTCAGAGGTCCCACATCCTCAAAAATGAGGTGCGAGTCCTCATACCCAAATGACTACCATCTACCAATATGTTGTCAAAAATATTTAAACATCTATTCTAACATAGGTTAGGGCCAGCAACATTTAAAATTTGATTGTAAGGCCCTATTTTACCTAGTTTAGTTACTTTAAAGTGTGACACAGCAAATTTACTATGCTACACTGAACATAGTTCACTATCACCACATGATTTTCCACTGTCACATTCACAGCCATTCATTTTAGGTGAGAATTGATACACACTTATTTTATAGCCATTTGCATGGTTTTGGTTAGGGAATGAAAGAATTTTGGACAACCAGGGAAGATAAAATGAAAGAATGCAGTCAGTATTCAGTTTTAACCTCGCTGACCTGAACGCCCATTTAATTATGAGGCTCGAACAAGAGCTCATTACCTCTCTCCCTTCTCTAAGAGCGGCCCTACTAGCCAAACCCGTGAGCCAACATAAAGCGAGCAACTCATGCAGAATAATCCTTCCAGCGCCGGTTACGTGGGGAGGAGACCCTGGATATTCCCAGCCGCAGAGCCCCTCGCTTTCCGTATGCGCAGGAGCGCTGCCGGGAAGAACCCTGGGATGGGGTGACAGGGTGTAAACATGCTGTGTTTACGCTGTGCCAACACGCGGGGTATTGCCCCTCTCATCCCGGCCTTTCGGAGGAGGCGCACGGACGAGGTGAGGGGTCCGCCAGGAGCCACCACGTCCGTCCCTTCCCGCCCCCGGCCGCCCGGAGCCTCTTCGCTGGCGGGGGCGCAGCAGCCGCTCGGCGGGCGGGGGCTACCGGCTGCCTGCTGCCCGCTCCCCTCCTCCCGCCGCCTCGGCCCCGCTCCCCTCCCGTGCCGTGTCCCTGGGCCGCGGGAGAACCCGAACCTGCTCTGCCCTGCCCCGCCCGTACCTGCGCGGGCGGCGCCGCCGCCCTCTGTTCCCCGGGGAGGCGCTGGCTCATCCTCCCTTCGAGCGGCAGCGGGACACGGGCGCAGCCCCCAGACCCGCGGCCGCTCCGCCACCCGGCACCGCCCCCTCGGCCGGGGAGGGCGGGGATTCCCACCGCGCAGAATCGGCGCCCGTCGGGCCGCCGGGGTCACCATCACCGTCACTGCTGATTCTGCTTCCCGCGGTCCGCCCGACGCGGGTCCGTCCCTCGCTCCCGCCCGCCCGCGGAGGGGCGCGGCTTCCCGGCGGCCCGGGAGGGGCCCATGCCGGGCTGCTTTGCTGCGAGGGCGGGTTGCGGGCCCAGGGGGAGGCAGGACAGCCCCGCGCTTCAGAACGGGGTGGAAGCGGTTTCCCAGGTAAAGGAGGCAGAGAGATGCTGGGTACATCGCGGCACCGTTCGGCTTCGGGCTAAACTGCGCCGCCTCTAAATTCCAGGCGCTGCGGGGGCCCTGAGAGCTTAATGGTTTTACCTACGGAGAAAACCCTGGTATCGGGCTGAGCACGCAACTCCTGGGTACTGCCAGCCGAGGTGCTGAGGCCAGTGTGGGGTTCGCTTAACACACAGCGAATGAAAGTTCCACCAAAATGTGTCAAGAGGTGGATTTTTTTTTTTTCCCCCTGAGGAAAACGCCCGCTGGTCCTTTTATGCGCAAAGCTAACAAGCCCAGAGGGCGCCGAGCCCTGTGCCCACCGGGTGGTGAATCGTGGAACTCGGACTGAGAAAGCGCATTGTGATCACGAGGCTTTTTGCCCGTAGGTGCCATTAAGGCGCGCTTTGGAGTCGGGAACGGAGGAGCCACAGGTGCAGCCCGACCCTCCCCGGTAAGCGCTGTGCTCAGCCCCGCCGGGGCACGCTTCCCCCTAGGAACCCCGCCCCGGGGCCGTCCTTGGGAAGACACATACCGCCGGTGCCGGGCTGTGCGGTGCTGTGGGTCGCGGGTCGTTCGTGAAACACTTGTAGCTGTGTTTGGGGGTTTTCCCCCCAAAACGCTGACAGCCGCGAGCCCCGCCCGTCACGTGACGCCGGCCGCGCGTTACCAGGGTGAAGTGCCGCTAACGCGGAAAGGGCGGGCGGGCAGAGCCCCGGCCCCGCCCCGGTGCGGACTCGCCCAATGGGAGCCGAGCCATGGGGCGGGGCCG
>VZRV01001949.1:163912-225278 GCA_013398115.1 Falcunculus frontatus
CCTGCCCTGCCCTGCCCTGCCCTGCCCCTGCCCGTACGCGCGGCCGTGGCCTGGCCGTGCGCTCTGGTCGGTCGGGCTGCCTCGGGATGTGACTTGCGCCGCTTGCCTGCCTGTCTGTGGTGGGTGAACTGACTTACTGCCCTGGGCTTGAAAAGACAACGCCCTGTCAGCGCTGATGTTCTTTCTCGGGACGCCTATTTTTCCCTTGCCACATGTAAAAATAAGCTATCTAACTCATAAAAGATTATATACCTGCTTTGACTGAACTGTAACTTCTCGCCCACAGGCTGGTTTTTGACCATTTATATATGCACAGAGCAGCATGCAATAGAGCAGCCCTAAGCTACACCTAATGTAGCTGGTTTAACTGTAGAATAGCGCTGGTTGTTTCATTAAGTAGGGTAGGAAGAGAACTTCAGTAAAGTCATGCGAAGTTAAAATTGTGTCCTACCTGCTGTGCTTTTACTGTTGCCCAAAAGAGAATATTGAAGTTAATACCAAGTCCTTCTTTTGTTTAGAAGTGCAACTTTACATCAAACTATCTTTATGTACTGTAGGAAAAAACCCCAACCTTACAAAGATGCTGCAGGCCTGTAATTTTAACTTTTTCCTTTCCTGGTAGCTATGCTTCATCTTAGTAGGCTTTGCATCTGCTCTTTTGCAGAACAATTACTTCAGATCTCTCTTGTTTTGTCTTACTATGCTAATCAAGCTTATTCATTTTAGTCTGCTTTCGTGGTATAGGTCCTGTTAAGCAGCATTTGTGTCTAGTACATGGTAATTCTGTAAAAATAACAAAAAAAATTATCTCAAATTGAGGAGAGACCCTGATTGTGAGACCTGTCGTGTGTGAAGTATGGATCTAAGCTAGTAGGATCTGTTGGAAGGAACCTGGATACAGCAAAGCATAAATGCTATTAGTTCTTGCAAGTGAGGCTTAAATGCAGAAAATCTTAGGACCCTTTTGTCTTTTTCAGCTTATGGAAACTTCCTCAGGATATGGAAGCTCTTCTTGCTGTAAAAATATGGTCTTTTAGTCTGCTGTAAATTTGCTCTGCCATTTGTCACTTTGGTCTTTGTTTTGCCCTTTCCCTTTGCTGTTCTGACACATCTGTATATTGCCATAGCTTCCACTTGCAGTTCCCAGTGTCCTGTTTTTACCAAAGTATTTTTTAGTAGAGAACCTTAAACACCATCAAAATTCAGCTGAGTACTCCTTTTAATCTGAAAAGGTAGTCTAAATGGTCAGATAGTACATTAAAAATAGTGATTTGTGCTATTTTGTAATGATTTGTTTTATATGCAATATGAAAAAAATCTTTCAGTCGGACTTAAGACCACACCTTTCTGTACTGAATAATGATTCAAAATGTGATGGGGTTCTGTTGAATTCAGTCCATTTTTGGCTTCATTTAGTGATAAAAAAACTAGATTTAGTGCTTCTTAAGAAACAATGCATAGGCATTCCCCTCACCCCCACTGTATTTCTTCCAAGTAAAGTTGAATGAAAGATTGTCAACCAAGTGCTATAGTTCTATGACGTTTGTGTGCCAGCTGAATTAGAAGCCTTGGCACTGACTGCACTGATTTATTTAAAGATAAAACAGATCCTTTTTAGTCAAAATGAAAGATGAAACAGGTTTTAGTTATGCAGCCCTTTTTGGCCCAAAGTGAGCCAACTGTACCAAAATAGAACTGAGACTAAGAGTAAATGATTTCCAGAAAAGCAACTGAAGAGACAAATGGATCAACATTGTGAGTAAAAAAAAATACACCATGACCTGATCAGGCTAGATCACTAAGTACACATAATTAAATCTGCTTGTGGTTTTTTTGTGGGGTTTTTTTTTTTTTCCAGTACTCAAGTAAGGATGCCTTAAGACGAGAACTATGGATAAATATATCAAAGTACGGAAGATTGGAGAAGGATCCTTTGGGAAAGCAATACTTGTCAAAGCTAAAGAAAATGGCCAACAGTATGTTATTAAAGAAATAAACATCTCTAAGGTGAATGATTATTATTATTATTATGAAATTCCTGAAATTATAATTTCAGGAATTATAAAATTCTTGATCCATTCTTTTTGTATTTCTGTTCTCACAAATCATTATTTTCCATCTGAAGATGTCAAATAAGGAGAGAGAAGAATCAAGGAGAGAAGTTGCTGTTTTGGCTAACATGAAACATCCAAATATTGTCCTGTATAGGGAGTCATTTGAAGGTAAGATGAACTAATGCAGTAGAACCTGAAGTAACGTGAGTGACTCTGTGCACAACTTACTGCATTTAGTCTAAAAGTCAGGGAGTTTTCTCTCTTTAATCAGTATTTTTCATACCTTTATTACTTACTTCAGTTATTTTCCATTGTATTTTTTTCACAGTTCCCATCCATGTTTAAAAATAATTGTAATTTAGAGAAAAGGGCAACAAATAAACAAATATTCATGACTATAGCTTATATGCATCAATTTTGGTTGATACTTAAATGAAAGATATTCTCTGGTTTCTCCAGACCATAAGTCTCCTTGAATACTTGTGTATACCCTAGCAACTGGGATGCTTGTATAGGTTAAATTTGCATAGGTTAAATTACAGTCTAAATTTGGAGATTGATAACCTAGCAAGAGCAGTTTTAGATCCAGTTCTGTTGTCTTAGAGTGCAGTCTTCAGTAACTGCAATCATATCATAGCTTTCAGAGCTGGAAAAATAGATGGGACTGTTTACTTCGTCACGCTATGAGGGGAGGAGAAATAAAATTCTACATTGTCTTCACAGTGACTGGGCAGTGAATGTCTTCTTGGGAAATGGGCAGAACAGAAAAAAACAGAAAAAAGATTCCAAAAACCTATTATAAAAGTTTAAATATTATTAAAATATTATTAAAAGCCCCCTAAATATTATTTGAAGTGCTGTTTAGAGATTCTGGTTTCTTCTCATTTCCTTCCTTTCTGCTGACTTTCTTATGTCTTTCACCTGGGGCTTTCACTTTTTCTGTTCATTAAATTAGATTTTTGTGACATGATCATATTACACAGCCACACTTCTGGTTTACAAATGCGGGCTGCTGTCTTCTTTGTGGCAGAGGCCTGTTTTTTAACACTGCTTTTTTTCTTACAAGGTAGATCCACAATTCACAAGACTTTGTGTCACATCTTTATTGCTAGAAGACATCGACTTTGAACATACTGAATATAAAGTTAATAAAAGAAAATTACTTCATTATTCTTGTTATATAGATGTGCAGGAAATCCAGACTCCTAGAATCATCTTTTAAAATAATACTAATTAAAGATAATAAAATCACCAAATAGAGAAACAGCTTTAAGGGTTTGATGTTTTGAAAGGCAGATTTTGGAAGCGTTCTGTGGGAGTGAAATTTAAATGAGTTAGATGATTCAATTTATTTTAATTCAAAGTTTTTTAAGTGCTGTGACTTTTTCATAAAATAGGAGGTTTTTTTCTTTTGAGCAGCATGTGACTGATTCTCTGCAGCTATTCATCTCTTCTCAAAATCATGCCTAGTATGTGAGTAGTGTAGTTCTTATGCTTTTGGCAGCTTGTAATTTGCTTCTACCTAACCTGTTTTTTCATCAGTAACTGGGAAAACCATAACTTTGAATGAAATGTGTTGTATTTGTTCATACCTCCTACTGGAAACTCGCATGAGGTTTTTTGAAGTCTCTCCAGATTTCATTCAAAAATGAGAAAATAATGGTTTCCATCTCTCATTGTCTGCTGGAAGTTCTCTTACTGTTCTTTGGACTGTAATAAACTACGTGTCTAGTATGACAGCTGATGGTTGTTGTGTTCTGGCAAGTCCAGGTAAAATTCCAAGAAAGAACAAGGCAAATAGAGGCAACTTAAGATCCCTATTTTTAGGGTGGGGGATCTATACGATGTTTGAAAGCAGTTTGAATAGTGGTTTTATATTGCATTCATAAAATGACACCTTTAATTTCATAGTGGTTTTGAATGCCATGTTGGGCCACTGGTTTGATAGATGTAATTCTTTTCTTTCCCTATCAAAATAGTCCAGTGTTACCACAATGGGAAAATTAGGTTGTGAAACTCAAAATAATAAAAATATTTTTGCTTGGAGTTTGAAAAAATGGACTAATAAATTATATCTGAAGCTGCATGTGAAAAAGTAAATTTTTCGTTGCTTTTTCTGTTGTGAAAATATGACTGTTGTGAAGATATTTAGAGAGTTAAGTAAATAAGGGTCTTGTTTTTGTCTTTCTGAAATACTTTGTCTTTTACTTTACAGAAAATGGCTGTCTGTACATAGTGATGGATTACTGTGAAGGAGGAGACCTATTTAAAAAGATAAATGCCCAGAAAGGAATCCTGTTCTCTGAAGATCAGGTAACAGCAAACTGCTGCTATAGTGTTTTGTTGCAGGATACTTTTTCACGAATTTTAAATTTTTTTGTTCAGGTGATAGGTGTGGTTGCTTAATCTAAAAGGAGATTCTCTAATACTCATTCTTGTTGCCGTTGGTCAGTGTAGTATCTTAAAAAAACCAGACCAAAACAGAATCAAACAAAAAAACCAACTGCACAAAAAATCCCCCCAAAAAACAAAAACAAAACAAAACAAAAAAAAAAAAACCAGAAAGAAAATACAGCTGGAAGTCCTGGGTATGTTACTTGAGATTTTGACTGTATGTGTAAGGGCCTTTTAAATAAGTTGGATCTCTTGTGAAGGAAACCAAGTCTGAGACATAAAAAATACTGAAAGACAACATGAATATTCTTCAACCTTTGAAATAATGTTTTAAAAGATGTAATGGTATAGGATTTTTGTATTGTAATACTGATTTTCATATGTCATAAGTATGAAATAATATACTTTGTAAGTATAATAATATGAAATATGGAGTTGGCATCATTCAAAAGTTCATTTTGCCATTAATAAAAATTTAATATTCTGCTGATATACTTCCAATACATTTTCTTTTTCCACAAAACTGGTTATAAAGTCATTTGTAGTGAAAGAGAAGTGGGAGAGTTTGGAATAAATGAGAGGATTTTAGGTACATATTTTATTAAATTAAGTAAAAGTAAGTTATGAAGAATTTAGGGTGGTTTTTTTTTTTAGCATTGACATGTTTCTTTGCTTATAAATTGTTTCTATGCTTTTGTGTATGCGTCCAGTAGGATCTCAATTTACTTGGGATTGGAAAGCCTTAGTAGTATATTAGATCTAGTTTTAGTATTTAGAAAACAGTATTCATGAAGCATTTGGGATGTAATTTGTAAAATTTCTAATTTTTCTCATTTGACCTCACTTTTACAAGGTGGACTTCAAGTGGAAAAGTGAAAATTATGCCTTGCATTATACTGTCGTGATGTCATCTGTGTACTTCTAAGTAGTGAATGTAAAACTTACTCACATGGTGAAGTTCTTGTCATTAGTCACTTTTTAAATTGTGATTTTTGCAAATTTACCAGAAAAGGGCATTGTTGGCTTGTTCATAATCTTCTAGTTAGACGTTTGTTGCTTTTCTCATCAAAATCTACTTTTTAATATTTTTCTTTTTAAGATAAGATACACAAAGTTACTTTATGTAAAATAAGTGTTTCTGTGGGCATCAGTAGGGCTTTCTATGACTCTTGGTCGATTAAATGAGTACAAGAAGAGTTGTTGTATTGGTTACAGCAAAAGTACAATCTTCTAATTTTCGAGTTCCACATCTTAGGCATTTTAGCCAATCAAATCCATATTGCATACTTCTGCTAAGTTTATAATACATAATGAAAATAGTAGTCTCAAGCTTAATATCCAATTTGGGTAATAACCATCTTTCATTAAAAGGTTTGCATTATACTGACAATGCTATTAACGTTTTTAATTATTCTGTGGGATAAATGAAGAGGGTAAGGGGGGGAAGGTAAAATCCATAGTTATAATTAAAAATCTGATTTGATAACATCTTGTAAGTGGGGAAGTTTTCAGATAAATGATGAAATTGATGTTGTATTTTCTTTT
Organism: Falcunculus frontatus; assembly: GCA_013398115.1. Classification (NCBI taxonomy): domain Eukaryota; kingdom Metazoa; phylum Chordata; class Aves; order Passeriformes; genus Falcunculus; species Falcunculus frontatus. The sequence continues at coordinate 169,906 of VZRV01001949.1, forward strand.
ACGAATAGATTCTGGATTGGTTTGTACAAATCTGTTTAGCACTAAAACACATACATGATAGAAAGATCTTGCATCGGGACATAAAGTCACAGGTATGTAGGTGGCTATTTTTCAACTGAATTGTCTTTCCAAATGATTGCATTCATATCTTGCTAGTTTGTTTATGGAAACATTTCTAATACTGGAAACACTTCTTCAGTCTGCAGGAGATTTACATATTTGTACAAACAGATGAGGCTATTTGATGAAACTACAAGTGTTACTCGTATTTATGTGTGGAGACAGAAAAGGTTATGTTTGACAATGTGTAGTAGTGTTTTCTCATTTTAATGAAGCAGGACTTGTGTAAGTCTGGTGTTCTATAGTAGTCAAAAACAACAACTTCAGGGGGATTGAATGGTAGGAAACTTTCTTCTTCTCAAAACATGTAGAGAACAAAAAGTGTGCAATTGTATGAATATTTTAATTAACGGACTTCTTAACATTTCTATATCAAGAATATATTTTTAACCAAAGATGGAACGATACAGCTGGGAGATTTTGGAATCGCCAGAGTTCTGAACAGGTAACTCCTTTTTGATGCTGTTTTTCCTCTGACTTAATTTAAATTGCTTTGGTCGAGGCAAACACAATCAGTGCACTTCATGTGAGTTAACCAGTTAACATCCATCCTTATTTTTTTCTTAGTACTGCAGAGTTGGCACGCACTTGCATAGGAACACCGTATTATTTGTCGCCTGAAATATGTCAGAACAAGCCTTACAACAATAAAAGGTACTAATAAGGATTTTATTAAACATTTTTGTAAAAATAAGAAAAGTAGTTCTTTTAGGAATCTAAAGCTGTTTTAATCAAATGATGGTGAACATCTGTTAGTTTGTCTCTTACCCAGGGAGGTACCGAGTTTCGCTGTAGAAGTGGGATCTTAGTAGGTCTGCAGTAGAAAGCAATGTCATGGAGAGATGACTTAGCATTAAGCTAAGTCAAGTTCTAAATCTAGTTTTGTTCTTAATTGTGGCTCTACTTTTGCTTATCTGCATGCTGGTTGTAGTGCCTTCATTTATGCACTACCAATGTGAAACTCTATTAATGATGAAACACAGTAATTTGATTATCTAGGCACATGATGTGCACAGATGGGTGGCTCAGCTTGCTCCAGATAGCAAAGTCCTACAGATACCTCGCTTGCACCTTTGCTGCCCTGGTAGCAGCCTGTACCTGGTAACAGTGTCCCAGGTGTAATTCAATGTGTGTTAATAAGTTACCCTTCCACTGCACTAAGCTGTTGCATTCATTACTGTGAGTGCATAACACTTAATTTCAATTGATTTCTTAGAAGATAAAAATTGTTACAATTCCTTGCCCTTAATTTCTTCTACGTGGGATTTATTATCCTGTGGTGTCCTAACCAAATTCTGTAATGAGTGAGGGTAAGGTTAGTTGTTCCTAACAGAGTAAATGTACTTTGAGAATTGTATTTGCTGAATTAGGTGATGAGTTTTGTTTGGTTTTTGTTTGTTTAATTCAAAGACCTCAGGCAAATGTATGTATTTAAACAAAAGAAGCCTCTGTCCATATTTTGTCTAATTTCTGTGGCTGAGATGGTTCAGATGAAAAGTTCTAAATCTGAATCCAAAATAGCATCATCAGAGTGGCCTTATTTTGGTTGGTGGATTAGTTTTGTTGGTTTTTTTTCCTTGAGGTTTTGCAGGGTCAAAGAAGTCCATACAGGGGAGCTTGTACACATGCAAAATCCACCCTTTTCCTCTTCAAAAATAAACTTCACAGATATAAGTTACTTGGCAATGTTAACTTAGAGCTAAGTTTTAAAGTATGTTCTCTTTGCTTTAGTGATATCTGGGCCCTTGGTTGTGTTCTCTATGAAATGTGCACACTTAAACATGCGGTGAGTAGAAACTTTGTGTGTCTATAAAAGAACAGATTTCAACCGGCATTTATTTCTGATGTTACACAGATATATTTCAGTTGATGAAAGGCTTTCATGGTAACTGTTTGAAAATTACTTTGAGCATTTTCATCTGCACTTCCTGCGCCAACCAACATTTTTCATTGGTGTTTTGTTTCATGCCAGTCTCTCAGATACCTTGGCACTTCTGTTTTTAATGGATTGTATTAGCTGAAAAAATCGTTAGGTGTTGTAATAAAGGATACTAAGAATAGTGGGTGATTTTTGTGGGGTTTTTTTTGTTTGATTGGTTTGGGTTTTTTGTTGGTTTTGTTGTGTTTTTGTTTTTTGGATTTTTTGGTTGATTTGTTTGTGTTTGTTTTAGTTGTTTTTTTTTTTAATCCCGAAAAAAGCTTGAATTCATTGAAAGTCTGAATTTGGATTCAGCTTTTTTGCAGATGGATTAACGTGTTTCTGTTTAGAACAGGAATAGTGCTTAGAAAAAACTCCCAAGGTGGAAGAGTTGCCTTTTTCCATTTTTTTCTTCTCTCTATGTGTATGTGTAGTTTGAAGAGTATGTCTTCATCATCCATTTTTCAGTTAGGAAGGGAAGAATTTTTTTTTCTGTCCTGTTTTTGGATTTTTTTGTGGATTTTGTTTTGTTTGGGACTTCTTAGTAGCTATTTTTATTAAAAGAAAAAGATTATAACAACATGCAAATGGAAAGAAGTATTTTCAAGGAATAAGGATTTAATTTCATTTCAAGCTTTTATAATTTCTTCTTGCTTGGTCTTTTATGTGGCAACAATGCTGACAATGTTGAATTTCTGAGAGTTGATGGCAACAATTTGTTTTCTGTAAGCTGGGTGATACGAAGTGTTTTCTTTTTATTGTATGAAGGAATTGAAATGGTGTCCTCTGTTTCCTGAGCTTAAGCTGAAGTCTGAGCATTCCCTTGGATTTCACACTGAATGAGTGTGAATACTTTGCATTCTTTCATTTGAAATGGAGGTTTGCTCAAAAAGGCAGAAGGCATGTGGTGGTTCAAAGTCTTTGGAAGAGGAGATCAAGCAGATAATTATTTTTTCCTTAGTATATATCATTGTCAGTCTAGATCTGGAGGGAAATAATTACTTGTTAGCAACATTTGTGTCTCCATGGTGTGAAATACTATGTATTGTGATGTATTTTTAATTGAAATTTTAATTGGAATACTTGGCAACAGATTATTTTGGACTGCTGGTGTTGACCTTGAAAATGTGTATGTTGAGGCAAAGGAAGGTGCATTGTTAGTTTGTTTTCCTCACCATCAGTATGTGCAGTCTTGCATGTGGACAGACAATAAGAAATATGTAGTAACTGTTTTCTTCCTTGTGTGATACAGTTTGAAGCCGGTAACATGAAGAACTTGGTCCTGAAGATAATCTCTGGACCTTTTCCTCCTGTTTCTATGCATTACTCCTATGACCTACGTAATCTGCTGTCACAGTTATTTAAAAGGAATCCTAGGAATAGACCATCAGTAAACTCCATATTGGAGAAAAACTTTATAGCCAAACGGGTTGAAAAATTTCTCACGCCAGAGGTATGGAGTTAGTTTTAATTCTAACTTTGCTAAAAACATCATAGGACTTTCCTTTTTCTTTATTCTAATGTTAATCTATTACCTGGAAAACTGGAGTAATGGTTGTCTCTAGAGCTCTTACAGACAGTGTCAGTTGAAGAAAAAATAGTTTTACCATCAACTGTAAACAAAACTCTCACATTATTAAGTGTTTGGTAGTTTCCATAAGTAAATCTAAAATGACATTTTCTGAAGTACATTGTTTTGTGTGTTTTTCTATATTGTGAGGAATCACGACTGAGATGATTTTAGATATTCATCTTTTCATAAAATGCTGCTGTCAATGATTTCCGCATTGTTGCTGTATAGAATTTCTTCAATCCCTTTTTTTGTTTGTAATTTGGAATGGCCTGAGAGCCTGTTCTGGAAAATAATGCTAAGTGAAATGGTCTTTAAATTTCTTGAGGTTTAAACATATCATGTGGATATACCCTCAAAGATGTTGCTTCCTATTCCATTTAGAGTCTATTCATATCATCTGATATCTAATAATGTCCTTTTGATATAAATCTAGTCAAAAGAGATCAAGATTAACAAGTGAGTAATAGTACTGATAGGAGGTAAATAAGTACAGAAGAAAAAGGACATGGAGGAAGTGCAGTATAAAGAATTCTAATGGATTCTAACTCACAAGTAAAGAAATGCCATGAAAATGCCATATGTAATTGGAATTTCTGTTGTGTTGAAAAAGACTTTCAACTTACTTCAGATTGAAGTCCCAAAGAAAGGTAAAATTCAGAAATCTTTGCAGATAAATTTGTTCTAAAATTTGTAAAAGTAGCAGTTTGATCTATTTCCAGTAGCTGAATGGATATGAAATTTTTATTTGGAGTTAGTCAAAGTATAATTAGTAATAGACTGTCTCTATCACCAGATGGAGATATTAATTTGTCCTGGATTGAGTATGAATACTTAGCTGGCATGTTTGACTTCGAGGTGCTATCTAGTCTTTAAAACAACAAAAAAAAAAACCCACACAGAAAGCACGTTTTACTAAATGTATCAATCTCTGGTACATGCATATTTAGCTGGAGGTGGTCATTCTGTGACACAACTGTAATGCTTATTTTCTTTCAGTATCATCCATGGCTAGTGCTGTTCTCTGTTTTCTTTAGTCTAAGCTTAAAAGTTATTTCATAGTTGACATCTTCAAGATGTTGCAACTGTTGCTGAAATCTTATTCTTAAATGTCAGGAAATCAGTCTTCCAGTTTTATGTAAATTCTTTCTCCATAGTTACTAAGTTGCATTAAGGAGTGGATCTAAATTGGCATCAATTTTTAAAAAGAAGAGGGGGCTCTTTGAAAGATACTGAAGAGTCAGATTTCTTTTCTGTCAGTGAAGGTGTTATCATGGAAACATCATACTTCAGTTGCTACAGCTTACCACTCAAAAGCTTCAAGATCACTGAAATACCATTAGTAGGAAACAGTTCTCATGTGTAACTTGTGGCTTACAGAATCTTTCTTGCCAGACTGTACAGACTAAAATTTTGCTCTGCCATCAAGTGCAGAGTCCTAAGTTCTGCACTTTGGTTCTTGTGTTGGTTTTTTTCCGGTTTAGCTCCTCAGCATCTGTTGTAACTGACTGGTAGAATCTTAAACAAATCAAAGGAATCCGGGTAGTTCAAGATTCTGTAAACACTATTCCTGAACTGAGACTTTTCATTTATACTTGCTGCTCTTCCTTGAATATTTTTTATTTCTACTATGTAGGTTTTGAGGTGTTTGGGTCAGAACTACCTACAGTGTTTAAGATGATGGCCTATTAATATTTGGGTATTCTTTGTCTAGTCTCAAATTTTTCACCCCAGTGAGACTGCTTTCCATATTTTATTATGCTAATTTGATATGCCTGATAGCACACCATGTGTGATTTTCCAGATATCCACGTATGTGGTCATCTTCCCATCTTGAAAAGGATAGCAATGCTTTAAAACTGCAAACATTTTTAAAGGACTGGTTTTTTTGACACAAGCTATATGAGAAATTGAGGTGAACTCTGGCAACTACTCAGTAATCTAAAATGAATTATGCAAAAAAATTGTGTTGATGCTCACATTAACTTCTAGATTCTTAGCTAGTTCATAAATGAGATAACGTGCCACCCAGAAGTCAGACTAAATTGCTTTTTAAAATTATTTGAGTAATTATGCCAAAAATGTTTGAAAATACTCCAGCTTCCTATTGGTGTTAGTAATACTAGATTAAATGCATAAACTTGAGTACTCATTTGAATTTAATTTACAGTAAATGCTACTAGTTAGATGCTTACTGCTAATGGCACACTTGTCTGAAAATGAGTTCTTCCTAGCTTTGGTCACAAGTACTGTTGACTAACTTTTCAACTTGTTTAGCTTATTGCAGAAGAATTCAGTCACAAAATTTTCCACAAGTTTGGACCACATGCTTCACCAGGTAAGTTCATGTCTACATTGCTTTTGCTTTCATCTCTGTCAAGATTGTATATGTAGCTTTGTTCTTTTCCTGGGGTTTTTTTTGGTATGTTCTTATACCTGACTGTAGAATTTTCAGGAAAAAGGAGAGAAGAAGCAATTGTCTCCCCTCAGCTGGAGAGCTGGATGTGTGTTGGGTACAGATAAGGCAAATACAAACTAGGGGCCTGTAATATATCAAGTGTATTTTTTCCTCTTGCAGTATGCTACACTTCCAAAATTTAAGGAGACAGGAGTAGACTGCAAATAATGGGACTAATTCATATGCTGTGGTTGTATGACTTATTTTTACCCCTTAGTAATGACAAATGGCTAATGAGAAGTATGATTTCTTCCAAAAAAAATGTGGGAGGTTCCATTAGAGGTTCCAAGATAAAGCCCTGGCTTCAGTGTAATTCAGTAAAATTTCTGCTAGTGGTAACAAAATAGATTAATTTTATCAAGATGGTCTTACTTAATTTTACTGGATTAGTTTGCCTTTTTTTCCCCCCTAGATTTCCTTCCTAATTATTTTATTTCCCTGTAATTACTTGATGCTCTGGCAAGTGCTTTGGTATCTTTTGATAGTGTTGCTGTCCTCCTATTCTGTAGTAAGAGACCCCCGCTAACACAGAATCAAACCCACAATATTGGTGTATATTCAGAAACTCTACAGGAAAAACATGTCCCCAAAGGCCATTGAAGCTCTTTGAGAACTCATCTTTTGCTGACATTAGCAGTGCAGGTTTCAGTCCAGGGCTGTTAGTGAAGACAGGCCTGTTGCTCCGTTCCATTAGGAAACCTTTTCCCAGTGTGCGTGACCTCTGCACAGTAAAGCATGGCAGCTGAAATAAGCATCAGTTATCCAGCTTGAAGGCTTAAGATTTAAAGGCACAGGAATTGTTGTCTTCTATTTCTTATCAAACATCAAATTTAGACAAGCTGTTTTGGACAACTGGGTATATACATCAGTTCATGTGAATGGAATGTTAGCAGTTTGTTATGGATTCAGGAGGATGGCCATGCACAAAAAACCTGAAACCCAACTGTGACTGCAAAGCAAGTTTACTTTTATTAGTAGCAGTAGCAAATAATACATACTGACCTCTGGATTCCTGAAAAGCCACTGGGCAAGAGAAGGAGATGGGGCATGGTGCTCATGGAGGAGGGGCAGGCAGGCAGTGCACCTTGAGGGCATCCCCTGGATCGACAGGGTGTGCATCCTGTCCTTCTCTCCCCTCCACCTCAGACCCACATTTCATAGCTCCTCTTCAGGAGTGGAATTTTTCCAGTTACGACATCATCTCATGCCTGGCCAGTGTGAGATGAGGCCACCACAGCTCACGATACCACCTCCATGCTAGGAACAGCTCTGTTGTGCATCGTGCCTCTTTCACAGGTTAAGTTCCCTCTGATTGACCAATACATTGTTTCTCTTTCAAGGGTCACGTTCCCACCAGTTAAACAGTAAAGTTTTCTTCATTGTCTTGTCGATGTGCGCAAGAGCAGACCAAATATGGCAGGGCCTTAGACATGACTTCAGTCCCTGACATGCAGTTCACCCATTTTTCTCCAGTTTTGCTGTTCTAAGACTTTGGGAAAGGGAAATACGATACACTGGTCAGCCTGGATAGCTCAAACCCGGGGTTTTTTTATTGTGGGTTTTTTCTTCTCAGCTAAAAGACCAGTTCAAGAACAAACACTGACTTCGGTTGCACCAGCTCAGAAAATTACCAAACCTGCTGCAAAATACGGAGTGCCTTTAACTATCAGGAAGTCTTGTGGTGCACCTAAAAAGCCTAATGAGAAGAAGCCATTGACTAAAACTAGACAGGTAAGAAGCTAAGTTAGTTAAATTGAACTGGTTTGTTCATACCTTATTTAAATGCTATAAAAATACTACGCCTTCCTTTTCAAAATGTCTTGGTATGTGGACATGCCTCATGCAGCTGCAGAGAAAGTAGAGCTAGTAGTTTAAATGCATGGCTTGCTTCATTACTGTTTGATTATTTATTATTTGTTTAGTTGGTTTTAATATAATTTTTATAAACACCTTCTTTAGGTTTGGATTTTAATTCCAAGGCTGAGTTATATTTGTGTGTTTTCGTTTGCTTTGTTGGTGTTAACCACTCTTGCAAACATTGGAAGCCTGTCAGGTATACCAAGATTATTGACACTGGATAAGAACCTTTGCATCTTTTTTCCTTGTCCCAAAATAATAACAAATTATCAAAATATGCAGACTTTTTCTAGCCATTTCACAAAGCATTGTCAGCCAGAGAAACTGTGTAATTGTAAGAAGAGTTTCCCAGATTTAATTCCATGAGCTAATGAGAAAGTTTTCTATATACCTTCATAAAATACTTCTGATCTTTCTTCCTGCTGTCGTCTCTGTATTCCTTATTATATGAAACTTTTATTTTCTCTCTCTTTATTCCTTAATAACTGCATGATCAAGAGTTGTTTGTGCTACAGCTAGTTTTGAGCTATATGCACTTGCCAAACAACTAGAAACCAAGAGGCTGCTGTTTCAGCAGGAGAACTAGTTCAAATTTTCTTCTGAATAAGTAATATTGTTGTTATTGTTGTTGTGGGGTTTGTTTTGGGATTTTTTTTCCTTCTCCCATAGCACTTCAGAGAACATAATACTAAGACCTCTCTTCATCTGTCAAAATTGTAGGTGGCTAGAAAATGATCCTTGAGATACAAATTATCCATGAGGTTCAATAGTTATCAGAAGTTTAGAGAAAAGCTCATTGATGACACAAGCCTTGTTGGCTCCTGAAACACAGTTTGAAAAAGCAAGAAGGGAGAGTGCTGACTTCTTGTGTGTCCTTATGAGATCACAAGGTTTATGTGTTTTAAGGCTTGCTTGTACAGCCATCTACTGATCTGTGTCATGGGTTCACCAGCCAACATTGATCAAACTTGCCCAGAGACTTAAGGTGGCAGGGGAGAGACTGAGGAAATATCCTCTTCCCACATGGAAGGAGTCAGTAATGCTGCTATTTTAAGACAGTCTTTATGTGAATTGTGCCTGGTGATAAGATGCAGGATAGAAACAATGGCTCCAATTTAATATTCATTTTCTTCTCTGAGTCTGACCTTGCAGCTCTCAGCTGCCTTTTCAGAGGAGCATGCAACAATTGTCTCCTTTATTTAGTAATATTACATTAACATTATATTATTACAAGTCTCTAAAGGTTTCCAACTTCGGCAATACTTGATTTTAAAGTACCCATTTAACAGGATTGTGTTTTGTCAAAGGAAAATACTATGAAGCTCTGTATGTTCTAGTATGGTCAGAAAAAAAAGCTTTAAAAGTAACGATGGCTTTTTTGAGAACATTAGAGTAAACTGCACATTTTATTTACTATAGCTGCTTCTTTAGCAGGTGTTCAGCGGTGACTGTGTTGTCATAGGTAACAGGAACCTTAGCTGGAGTTAGAACCAAGCAAAGAACCAAACAAAAGACCCTTGGATAACCTACCAAATCTTTTCTCCAAATAAGAGAATCTTAATATTTAGGTACCCTCAAAGAGTTACTATAAAGAAGAGATTGTAATGAAGAGTGATACTACCAGAGAAGAAAAATTAAGACAACAGATTTAAAAATCACTGCATTCAGCTTTTGAGATAGAACTTTTAGTACAGGATGAACAAGCACCCCTGGATCCCAGCAGTGCTTTTCACTTCAAACCTCCTGAATAATCAAGTGTTTTAAACTTCATTTAGTGCACAGTCAGTTGTGACTTTAAGAATATGTTTTCTGGTAGAATTTTTCTCTCACTCTGCTGTCGTGCTGTCTCATTTGAAGTTTCACCTTTTATGTACGCATTTCCAACTCCAGTGAAGAAAATTATTCCAGTAGAAGAAAGGAGGAAAATGTTTGCGGTATCATGAAATCATCTGTTTTCAAACTGAGCAAAAGCCGAGTCAACAGCAAGAATGACAAAATACAGCCTTCAAACCTTTCCTCCTTATCTTTTTTCCCAAACATATATACGTATAACATATATAACATATTTAGCAGTGATTTTTTTTTTTTTTTTTTTTTAAATCTTTATGGACATGCACAAAGAATTGGAGCAAAAACCCATCTTGACGGAGACTTGACAGAGTAATGGCTCAGTAACAAATACCAAATTATGTGCTTATTTTTCAGGAACCTTCAAAAAAGAAAAGGGTAGAATTGCCTGAAAAAGAAAAACGCCAGAGAGAGCAGGTAGACCAGATTCTTCAGATTTTTCTTTATTCCCCCATAGTAATTTTAATGAAATATCTTGTGGTGTGGTGTATAAGAATATGCAGTAGTTCGATTTTCCAGTTCCTTAACATGTTTAATCCTTACACATTGCAGATCAGTTTACCGAAGGCAGATGAAATGAGAAGATTGGAAAAAGAAAGGGTAAAATATGTTTAAAATGTGTTAAGAGTGAAGTTCAATTTTTACTTAGTGGTTCCTTGAATTTTGTTTTCCTGTATTGTTTTTTCCTTCAGATGGAACGAATAAACAGAGCCAGGGAACAAGGATGGAGGAATGTGCTTGGTTCAGGTGGAAGTGGTGTTAAGGTTGGCAGCAGATGCAGAAATGTGATGCAGTCTGTTCCCCCCACCTTTGATTATATGGATTGGTCTTCTCTTTTCAGAAAGGTCTGCTCTTGGAGGTCAACTCTTGGGGCTGCCCACTGTTAATCTACGGATAATTTGAGAGAAACTGTAACAGGTCCTCCCTGGCCTTTTGGAGATTATGTACAGTTTTCATTTTTAATGTTTCCTAAATTTCTGAATCTCTTCTCTTTCTGCCAGTAATGGTTTTCATGCACCACTTTCTTATTTCCACACCTGCTTTTGCTACTTTTCCTGTGCTGAGTGTATGCATGAATAGCTTCTTCCACATTCAAATTTGTCCTTGATTTTTTTTGTTTCCAGGTTATCATATTATAGTAATGGACCTCTTTCCCAGTATTAAACACTTGCTTCTAAACATTCCTTGTTATTTAGCAACATAAGTGTTTCTGTATATTGATAAGATGTTCAGGAGGGGGCTAAAAAATTCTGAGTAAATCTATTTTTTTTTTAATGCAGTGTCCTGTTTAGCCATTCACTTTGTGCATAATTTAATCTGATTCCTATGACAGTTTCTTTTTCCCTATTTGTGCATGTCATAGTTTCACGAAAACATAGCTGTCCTGGAAAGTAGTCTCATCAAGTTAGTTGAATATAAAGGTCTGGGTACTTTCACCAGACAGAGCCAGTGCAGGAATTTAAGTAATGCTATGGTGTAAATCTATCTGACAGTAGAAAATAGATTGAAACCCAGGGATTTGTTGTGGTGGTAGTGAGTCTTACAAAAATACTGTGCATAAACATGTTTAGTAGGGTTTTTGTAAGCAAACTTTGACTGAGAAATAAAGCCAAAATGGATAGAGGTTTTATTGCTGTTCCTTGTACGAAAATGAGGAATACACAAACACTGACCAGGTTTCAGTAGCTGCTTATTAAATATTTCCTTTCAAAATAGATATCATCTTTGTATGTGTGCCACACATCATATAAGTAAAGCTTAAATATAAATGCGAACTTAAGCATACCAGACTTTAAAAACTGCAAAATGCTGATTTAATGAAAAAAATCAAAAAATATAATTTGCTTCCTATGTTGTCTTCTTCTCTCTCAAGATCAAACTGGCAGGCACCAATACAGGCTCCCATGCAACATGATATGCATTCATCCTCACATTTGGATGAGAGCTACATGTGTTCCTGAACATGGTGTTTCTGATTAACTTAGAGAGTTTTACTATGAACATATGAAGTGTTCTATTATCGCTACAGCTGCATTGTTATCTGTATTCTCAGTTATCTAGGGAAACTGAGGTCCAGTGAATGTGTCTGTTTTCACCAAGTGTCACTGATGTAAAACATCGTGGCAGATATGTGGAAAAAATCATTGAGATATCTTCTTCAAATTGGATAGCTGAATACAAATCTTACTGCAAGCTGCTAGTTTACCATCATTCCAGGTTTCCGTATACTATTATAGTATTCTTGACTTAATTATCTTTTTGCTTTCTCCATCATGAAAGCAGTATATCCAGAAACTCCCTGACAGTGCTGTTGAATAGCATTGTTCAAGCTTTCCAATAACATAAGCCATACAGCCTCTTATGAAAGCACAACAGGGTCATGCACTGCATGATTCTGTCCTCCTGTTTTCTTTTTGGGTTTATTCTGGCACCTGTTTCTGAGGAAAAGTAGGCAAAGAGGTGGCAAGCAGGGGTTGTAACTGTTCTCCAGACTGTTGATGAGCACCTGCTTAATATCGTTTGCCTAGAGATTGATCATAGTATTTCTTTAGATTTTGGAAACTGAACACTAATAATGATAAGTGAAACCTTGAATAGTGTCTAAAGTAAGAATTTTCCTTCTATTTGTAGAAACTATAGTCTTGTATAGTTATTTTTATTCAGACCAACAATATATCTTTGTATTTGTTTGAGTGCCTGGATTTAGTGCTCTCATCTGGCTTATGGGGAGCCATTGATGGGCATTGAACAGCTGAAACTCAGAATGTGAGATAAATTCCATTGTCAAAGATAGTCTCTTCAAGAACTTCTAAATAGGCAATCTTAAACCTGTCAGATCTGTACTCACCTGTTTGAATTTATATTAAATATTTCAGACCACTCTGGAAGGTTGACACCGTTGTTAAAACAAATTCCGTAGATTTACTACCATGGGCTCTTTGACTGCTTCCCCCAGGCGTAAAGAGAACATTTTTATGCATGTGCTGACAACCTTAACCTTGTTTTGTCAGTTTCACGTCTTCTGCATCCATCCTTGGCTACTACCGTACACAACTGCTTGAAACATTATTTTTTTCATTATTTCCGCATGAAAATTCTGCAGGAGTTCTAATGCCTTGAGAACGACAGGGATAATTTGCATAAAGCAGTAGCTTGTGGTAGGTGTTCCCCTGATCGCAGCTTTAGTAGAGAAGCATCTCAATTCTAGTGATGGAAATCAAGTTATAGGTTGGTGGCAATGGAAGTTCTCAGATAAGTCTGCACTTAGTGCCATTCAGCAAGCCCAGAACTGTGCTCAACTGTTTCCAGCTTCATGAAAAAATGGGTGTTTGGCTACAAGTCACTTGTTAGTACTTCAGCTGGAATTATATCACTTTTTTTGCTAAACTTTGATTTTGCCATGTAATATTGTCTATCTCTGTTTACACTTCAATGGAGTTGTTATCAATGACTTCCAAAATGTGTGACAGATGGCTCATGTATAACTAGACTATTTTTAGAGGAAGCTAAAATGGTGTTTTGTTCTGGATTGCTAACAGAAAAAGAAATTAATTTATCTATCTTGTAATTCGTTAAAATAGGGGCATGCCAGGGATAAAACTAGGACCAATTTAGAATTGTTGCAGAATATGTTAATATTATTACTCTGCTGAAGAGGTAAAAATTGGAAGAGCCTATTAAAACCAGTATTTGAGATTTCCACCCTACCCCTTTTGGTTTCCAGGCACCATATTATGTCGGTGGAGGTGGTGTTGGTCCTTTTCCTGTGTCTTCTAGAGGACGCTATGAACACTATCATGCTATTTTTGACCAGATGCAACAGCAAAAGGAAAGCGTTAGAGTAGCTGAAGAGAGGGAAGCCAAATTGAGGATGAAACTACAAGACCGAGGAGTTGTTGAAAGGTATGGCTACCTTCCGTTAGAAGTTACATGTGTTCTGCTTTAGATCGAAGCAATGAAAGTTACTGTACGTATTTATCTACAGAGGAATTCCACCTGGAACACGTCCAGGAGTTCCTAAGGGACCTGCAGGTCATCACCATTTACCCGATGTTGGTGCAGTTAGGAAAAAAGTGAAAAGATTGAAGGAAGTGTCTAAACAAGCCAGTGCAAACAGGTTGGACTATGATAATCCATGAATCTGTCCCTACATGTTAGATTCTTGTTCTGTGTCTAGTTTCATTTTGTAGTTGGGCATGTCTCAGAATCACTTCTATCCATTGGTATCGTGCTGTCTGTTTGTGTGTTAGTCCCTCACAGACCACAATTCTTTTAGAGCCAATGAAGACCTTGGATTGTCCAATAATGGAAAAAATAGTTTACTAGGCAAATGTACCTAAAGTAGATTTCGGACAAAATTCTTGGCTTAATGTGGTTGCAGATAACAACATAAGCCTCCTCCTTTGCTTTGTTCATCATTCCACTTTTTTTGTTACCTGACAAGATGCTTCCTTCTCCCATCATATTACGCTTCCTGCCTTCTCTGCACGTGAGCGTTTGACTCTGTAGTAATGGAAAGTGTCTAGAATGATCCCAGAATTGCTGGCTCCTGTTTATTGATCAGTGGAAAATTTCTAGGAGCTTTCTTCATTGAGATGTGAATGGCAGGTGCTGTAGTGGTGTGCAACTTCTAATTCAGTATTCAAATAGTGAATTAGAAGATCTAATTCTAATTACTGTAAACAGGGTATTTTTATATATAAAAGGATTGCAAACAAGTACTGATTTTTTTTTAATGTTTTCACTCTTTCAAGTAGATTCTTCAAAACTTCTTTGCTCTCCTTTAGATCTGGTAATATTGCCCAAAGAACTGTGTTCGCAGTTGTGACTAGTAAATGGGAAACTACTATTTTTTTGGAGGTTTAGTACTGTGAACATTACTAACTGAGTTTCCTTGAGGGACAAATTTTCTCCCTCATTATCTAAACTTCTGCAGAGACATTGAACTGTTCCATTGAGGAAGAAATAAATGGATTTAATGTGAGGAAAAGGAAGTGGCTGAAGAAACCATTTGTTCTTGTAAACTAAATTAATTCAATTTTATGTTCTAATATAATATGTGCTTTCAATTATAGATTTTTTACTATTTTAAAATTTGCAGCAATAACATACATCATGCTTAACAATGATATTACAATTCTGAAAGCTCCAAAGTAGATTTTATATTCTTCACAGTGTGTTGGGCTGTTGTGAGATAATTAAAATTCTTCCTGGTACAAACCAGTACTGGAAGGTATCTTTTGCCAGCTGTATTTTATTGTATTTCCTCCTCTTTTTATTCTCAGTGCTTTGCACAATGCACACAATCCCCAGATCTTGCCTAGATTAGGAAACAGTTTGACTCGTACATTTGAAAATATTAGATGATATTTGTCTACACCTGGATAAACTGTTTTAAATGTATTAAAATTGAGAGAAACTATAGCAGAGTGCTGCAAATTATAAATAACATGGAGATTGGGAAGAGAAACCAATTCAGTATTTCTCAAGTACAAGAATTTGGAAGCGCTCAATGAAAACACTGTGTAGAAGTTTCAAAATAGGTAGAGATTGGGGGTTTTTCTGTTTATAAACTGGATTACTGTTAGCCTTAAACTGAGGTGCTGTTTCTTAGCATCTTAAATGTGTTAATAATTTGTATTTTACCTAGAAGCAATTCTATTGTCAGAGCCAGCCTAGCAGTATTTCCATCCTGTACTTTATTCTTTCAGCTGGAGGCAGAATAAGTGTTCATGATGTTTCACTCAGAGAAAGAATTTAAATAACAAGAATTTTGTTAAAGATAGTCAGTTTAGAGTATATTTTGAAGAAGCTGAGAAATCTTCAAGCTGAAGACTTTCTGATTGCACTAATGTAAAGCTAAATATATTCAGCATCAACAATCTTTAAAAATTGTCTCGGGCAGAAGTGCAGCCCAGAAGAAATCTAGTTGAAATGTTTTTGCAAAATGAATCACTCAGCTTTAGAGTTAAGAAAAAACATTTTCATTAAATGTCCATAAAATGTTGAAATAAGATGTTCCTGTGAATTTGGTTTGAGACAAATAGGGCTGTCTTGGTTTGGGTTTTTTGGAAAGCCCCTCTCCTCCAACATTGTAAGGTTCATGATGCGTGACAAACTTCAGCTGTGTGACAGGGGCTTGCACAGATTTCACTATCCACCAATTGAGCTCATATGTAATTAAAAGGTCGAGTAGAAATCTAGTAGTGAGTCAAATATGTGTATACAAAGATTAGCAAGTGTTTGTTTCTTTACCAGTAACACCTGTGTTGGTTGTCTTGCCCTTTCAGAGCAGCTACAGTGTTTGTTTTATTGCATCAAGGTGGTTTTATCTCTGTCTTCCTTTTAATGAGTTGTAGCATATGGAAAAATTTTCATCTCCTTGTTGCTTTGGGGATGGAGGGGCAAAAAAATAAAATGCAAGGATTTTAATTAGTGTGCTAATTATTTATAAATTACTAGAGCTTCCTGTATTGCAAAATGATTCTTTCTTTAACTGCCTCAGCCTAATGGGTTATTGCTGTCAGCATATTCCAGTTTCTTCCTGTTGCTGAACCTCCAATGTTCCTCAGCTAAAGGAGGCTCAGGGAATCTTGAAGCGGCCTCGTCATTCTGCCATTTGTAGAATATATTACACTATTTCTCAGTGTTTTAGGTTTTTTTAATACAAAACTTTTCTGATTCTACTTCTAACGGATTTGTCAGAATCTGGTTCCTCCATGATCTTACAAATGTACTTACACAGTTGCAGAATGCTCAGTTATGGTAACCTAAATGTAGCCTTCTTGTCTTCCCAAGCAGGCCCCTGACCTGGGGTGAAACTTGTCAAAAAACAATCATCTTGTTAGGGCTAATTCTAGAGTAGGAAAATTCCTTCACAGACCCTTTGAAAACAAAGAAAAAAAATCCCCCAAGATTCCCTAAAAGGAATTGCCAGAACACTGAGAATAGTAGCACCGTACTAATTCCCTAAGTGGTAGAAGCTCTTACTGCAAATGTAGGACAGTCTTGAAAGGCTGTCGCAGTATTGACCTTACTGATTGGCTCATGTGATGAGTTCTTGCTCATCTCTGAAGGGAAATCTTAAAGGTGTCTTCTTTTTCGCAAATTATAACAGTAATGAAACAAGCTGAGACACTTTCAGAAACAATCATACCAAGATTGTGTTTTGACATTCATTTTTGTTTTGATGACAAGGATCTGGAAGGACAACAATACAGTGGTTTGAATTTATTTTTTTTTAGTAGTTCTTCTCACTTGCTGAGCCTATTTTCCTCCATTTTTTGGAAGTCTGACTTGTATTTTGGCTGATGAAAGGCATTTTTTGAAGATGCCTTAATCATATGAAGTTACTTTTTTTCCCGTGTGTTCTAGTTAGAATAAGTGCGGGGGGGAGGGCAGTGGGGGTGGTGGTGTTTAGAGTGTCATATTTCAGAGACTTTCATCTTGCTGTGTTGAAATTACTCAGGCAAAAAGGATGGATAGCTGCAGATAGAGCAAAGCAAGTTGAAGAATTCTGGCAACGAAAGAGAGAAGCCATGGAAAACAAAGCTCGAGCTCAGGGACACATGGTATGAAATCTGGTCTTCCTGTGTATTTTACTGTTTCAGCGTGCTTTATGATTCTTTGAAGTAGCATCATAAGTGAAGTGCTGACTAAATATTTTCCTTAAGTATTAAAAAAGAGAGAATGGGATATAACTTTTCTGCATTTTTTTGCTAATTTTAATAAAATTTAACAGAATCATGTGGTACATTTATCATTGCTTTAAACTTATTAACATAGGAAATTATCTTTGTTTGCATGTGTCTAACTTGCTATGGTGAATTTTAGAACATTTATTTACATTTTTTATGTTTATACTTTTGAGTCTTGGTTAAAATCACACTTTATGTTATACAGTAGCTTGAACCTAGAATGAGGTTTGATTAAACTGATACAGCTGATGATCACACATAATAGTGTGTTCTAGGAAAACACATTCTGCTTGTTGAAAAGGTATTATAAAGTCATCTGTATTTGTCAATGTTGACTTTTATAAAACCTTTACTCTTTAGAAACCAAGTAGAAGATAGTGTCATAAAATGTTCTTTATGCTTATGGTTTTAAATTCAATATTCTTCTAGGAAGTTTGTTTAAAACATATTGGAAATGACTGTGTGTTTTGATACCATGGAGGGTTTTACTTTTTGAGTGCTTCTCTGCGCTATTCATATGCAGTTGAGTGACAATATCTTTGTCAGCTGCTGAAATTAAACTGACTGTGCTGGAGTAGCAGTGAGATGAGACCAACCGCAGATCTACAGAAGCATCTCCTGAGTTATACCTGATAATCAGATTATGATTTACAGCCAGGTCTTAATGTCAGGGATTATTTCACTTACAGTGAGCAATTCTTAGGTAATTTGATCCACTGCTTTGATGGTGAAGTATCCTTAGATTAGTATATATATTTTAAAATATGACTCTTACTCTCTAGAACTATGGTTCTGTTTTTTAAAACCTCCAAGACCAGTAAACAATTTTGAAAAAAATGAGCAATTCTTGTTAAGACTGCCTCTTCTTGGAAAAGTCGTTAGTAGTACCTGCTTCCATTTTGTTCTTGACTTCGTTGACATTGATATAAATGTGTGAGTTAATTCACAAT
Source organism: Falcunculus frontatus (assembly GCA_013398115.1). NCBI lineage: Eukaryota > Metazoa > Chordata > Aves > Passeriformes > Falcunculus > Falcunculus frontatus. Next base: position 188,324 of record VZRV01001949.1, read on the forward strand.
GCCCAACTATTCAAGTTAATGTTTCTCAGTTTTCTCTAATGTGTTCAATGAGCCTAAATGTTTTGTTCTTAGATGGCTCCCATAATAAAACAGGGAGGTTACTGAACAGCTAAAAAAGTAACTTCCAGATGTTTCTAACTTACAACTTGAAGCCAGGGTACAAAATCCATTACTGGATTTGCCATTGAAAGCAGAAGTTATCAGCAGCTTACTTCTATTTGTGCAGGACAGTAATTTCACTAGCTGGCAGTTGTTCTCATATAGGGATGGGACTGTTGTTTGGACAATGTTGATCTGAAAGGAGAAATCGTCAGCTAATAGTCAGCCTTTTGTCTGATGACCGGCACTAATTTACCCAGCTTGTATTAAATATAATTGCTGTCAATTTTAATTTTCAACTGAAAGTCTAAATTTGACTCAGTAGTTGAGTTGATGATACTTTCAGACATCTGTTTTTTAAGACAGCTGCTGACCTAATTTGCTGCCTCAATGTAGCTCTGTGGCATTGCAAAACATGAGTCCTGGTCTTTGAAAATTTTAATGTCGGCAGATGAGTAAAATTAACAATCTGCAAGAAAGAAAATCAGTTCTCAAAAATCTTGCTTTCAGTTTCTTTCTTAAGAGCAGTTATATAAATTGCCATCAGTGATGGAAATACCTAAAATAACTTCAATGCTAGAACAAAGAACAATGAAATTCCTTCAGTATTCAGTAAGCTTTTGTAAAGCTCAGGAATGTGTATTAAAAAGTTAAAAATAAAAACAAGTATTTTCTGAAAAGATGTATATAGAAAATACTCCTTTCCATTTTGTATAGCTTAATGCTGAAGCTGAAAACAGCATTTGTGGAGCCCTCATGAATGTATAGGAACTACTCTTCCACAAAATGGGTCCTTTAATTTGTTCTCTGGTCCCATGGTCACTAATCCACAGAAGTGCAGTAATGTGCTATTTCCTTGAGCTATTAATTCTTCTCAGTCTGAGGGATTATTTAAACAGAATATTTGGATTCAGTCAATAACCTCACTGGAGTGTTTATTTACTGATGGCTGTCTACACACAAGTATGAGAAAGCTTAAGCCCCTGGCATTTTATAAGGCAGAAGGTCTATCACATGTATGTATGCTTGCTTTATTGTCTTTATTGTATGTTGCACTAACAAATCAAGGATTTTTTAGCCTGTTCAGCAAAGGCTTCTGGTATATCATTAGTAAAATAATTCAAGTATTTTTTATTTTAATCCAAGCAGAAAACACGGAGTTAAATGATTCTTGTACTGTTCTGTACAGAACTTTCTTAATGGTTGAAATCCTTTTGGTGACAGGTCACAGAGTACATCACATGAACCAAGTCTGTACACTGTATGTGTATAAGACATTTAGCACAGCTTATTAGGTGTAATGCATATATTTAAGTGCTTTATTAGATTTTTGAGTCATCGTTGTTAAAAAAGCTTACTCTAAGAACATAAAAGGATTCCACTTTTTATTTTAGGCTTGACTCAGCAATGGCAGAAATCCCAATCCTGTGCCACCATTTTTATATAATCCAGATGTAGAAAACTCATGCCCATCACAATTTAGGTTTTCTAACGTAACATGAGAAAATCAGAATTGAAGGGAGAAGGCAACTGTCTTCTTAGAGCTCCTGTCTCTCTCTTTGGCTACTCAGAATTTTTTTTTACTGCTGTCATATGTTTCATGTAAGTGAAAAAGGATTATTGGTTAACTTCAGAACATCTGCAAATCTTTGATGGATTTGGTTTCTTATAAGTGAGCCGTTATTGGATAAAGCAGATAATTTCACTGCCCCAGCCACCTTAAATTTGATACCATTAAATGGCAAACAGGGTACACTGCAAAACGTGGCAGATACCTATGGAGGCAGGTCCATTTCTGCAAGAGGAAGGAAATCCAGGAACAAGGAGGAAGAGGTATGCTTGCCGCATGTTTGCCACCTCGTGCCACTTCATCACAAAAATAGCACTATTTTGACCTTGACTGTGCCCAGTTTCCCTGCATGGTTCCATCTGTGTAACAAAATTAAAGGACTTTCTAAATTTCTAGGAATTAATTTACTGTTAATGCACGAAAGTTTGGGTGTGTTTAATTGTTTCGGTTTTTAAAATAATCAAAATTCTAGTTCTCTACATCAATCTGTTTCGAGGATCTTGAATTTGATACATATAGGTATCACTATATCCTAATCCCGTTGTGATAAGTACAACCTTTCCTAGCTTTCAGTAATGTAAATTGTAGTTATAATTAATACTGGGAAACATACAATCCAATTTTCTTTATTTTTATTACGTGAGAATTTTTATGGAGGTTAGTAAATGCTAGTAAAGTGATAACAATAGTTTTGGGGCATGGTTCACCCATCTTATTTTTTTGTGGAATCTGATATATTTTAAGTTAACCATACTGGAGAGAGTTTCCATAGAGCTGAAACTTGTTTCATTTCTTTGCATTAGGAATATTTGGCAAGATTGAGACAGATCCGGCTACAAAACTTTAATGAACGCCAACAGATTAGAGCAAAACTTCGTGGAGATAAGGTTGGTTGAAAAATAATCTTAAATATTTATGGAAGTTGATTGTGGGGTGTATTTTTTTACTCCTGGTAGAAGACTTTTGTTCTAGGCAGTTTTATGTAGAGACATATATTTTAGACAGCACATATTGTGAAAAAAACTGGAATTCTAGAGCATCAAACCTTTCTTGTGGGCCTCACCTGCAGAACATGCAGCAGTGGTACAGGTGAGAGCCCAGCGTTATTAGGCCACCTTCCCTGCAACAAGAGGCACGTTACTTTTTTCCTGACCTATCAAAGCATCATATTTTTTTAAACCAATCCTCTCTGAAAAACCAAACAAATAAACAAAAACTGCACCAATCTCAGAGATGAAGCTCTGTCCAAGTAGACATTGCATTTAAGCAAGGAGTTACTTGGTGAAACTGACCCATGTTAGTCATACAGTCAATTAAAATATTCTGAGTAGGCACTTGTATCACTCAGCTTTTAAATACATGAACTGATGATAATTCCCTGAAGACTTTTACTTTGCAGAGTGAAGCTGCCAGTTCTGATGGACAAGACTCTAGTGAGGAAGCAGAACTGAAACGCAAAAAGATAGAAACCCAGAAAGTAAGTGTGGAGTGGGAGGAGATGGAAGTTACTGTTGTCAAATGTGTTTTATATCTCATGAATTTTCTTACATTTCATTTTGCTATCAATAGTTTGTTCATGTATCTACTACAAGGGGGGGGGTTAACTGTATTGAGGAAACAACTCTGTTCAACTGCTTTATCTTGGTGATTTTGAAACACACTGAGACATGGTGTAGTCTGTCCTTGCAAGTCAAGAATTTTCCCTATTCCAGCCTTTGAGATTTATCTCTAGCGTAGCTTTAGTCCTAATGGCAATTTGGTATAACTAAAATAGCATTTTGAGACTAAAAGGGTAAGGAAGATGTACCTTAGACCACAGCTTTATTTTAGTTAAAGAATAAAGGAAGGCAAAACTCCTTACATGGGCTGACATGGGCTACGTGTGGATTGGAATGTGAGCTATATAACCCTGTGATGAATTACATTTAAAACAGATGCATTTCACAGAAATCCAGTGTTTGATTAGAACTTTATTCCATGTGGTAGTTTTATATCAATAAATATTTTGACAATACTATACATGCTCTTATCTATTCTATGATTTTTTCTCCCATTATCTGCAAAGTACAGTGTAAAAACCAGCTAAGTTTATGCCTAACCTGAAAACTAGAGGTGAAATAGCAAGTGAAGCTTTTTGTGTTGGAGTAAGTTGGTAAAATTTAAACTGAATATTTAATATTTTTTGATTAATGCATTTGGTTTCAAAGCTAATTTTAAGTAGAGATTCTAATTTTACATTACTCTGTTGAAGATTACTATGTACACTAAAAATACAACCATGCGAATCAAGAACTGTAGTTAAATTTTGAGGAGTTGCCATTATTTCAACATATAAGATCAACTACTATACTTGTGTGGTGATTTTGTTAGTGGAGTCCTCCTTTCACAGTCTATACAGCAGTGAGAGAAAGGGAGATGAGTAATCCAAGAATACTCTTTTTAAAATATTCCATGAAATAGGTTACTGATGATTTTAAGTTGGTCTTTTTTTTCTTCTTTACTGTAGGCCCAAGCAAATGCTCGTGCTGCGGTTCTGAAGGAACAGTTAGAGCGAAAGAGAAAGGAAGCATATGAAAGAGAGAAAAGAGCCTGGGAAGAACATGTAAGAAAATAAATCTGTTACGTGCAGTTGAAGTATGTAGGGCCATATCTTTGTGTAACTAAAATACTGTCCTGTGATTTTTCAAGACAAGTAGTTCTGAAATTGAAGAGAGTATCTTGTGTCAGTCAGAATTCCCCAATTAGAAGCCTAATCTTAGGTATGCTTGCAGGAAGACTTCAGAACATAAAACCTAAGAATCATTAGGATCACCCCAACTATATTATTAGTGGTCTGTTAATGACCAAAATGTATTTTATCTTCTTTTACTTTTGTGTGCTGTGGAACAAGTCCAACTAGTAATATTATGGCTAGAAAAAGCAGGATGTGAAGCTGACAAATTGATGTGCAGTAGGCAGTTGTCTTTTGTATGAATGTGTGGCATTATTGCCCTTTTATAAGGATTACATGAGCCTAATTGATAATACGGTGTTTAATGTGCAAAGTCTTTAAGTTAATTTTTGATTTAATTTTTTTTAATTGAATCTATACAGCTGATTGCAAAAGGGGTAAAGAATCCTAATGTGCCTTTTCACGTGGAAGCTACAGAACACAGTCCTATGAATGCACTACAAGAGCCTGGAGCAGCTCTTCCTAAGCCACAACTTCCCGAGAAGCCTGGTGTTCCTGTCATCTCCATGACTTCTGCTTTGAAGGAAGTGGGTGTGGTAGGTACTTTTGCTAAGAGGCTAAAATGAATGAAAAGGACATAAATACTGATTGGAAAGAGAATGTTTAGAAAAAAATGTATAGGTTAGGTAGAAAAAAAATGTTAAGGACATTTGTTGCTTCTAATTAGGGAAAAAAAACTTAAGAAAAAAGGAAAAAAAATGTAAAAAGAAACCAAAGCTTGGAAGCTGTTGAAACACGTCTGTATGCTGAAACTGAAACTCATGTTTTGAACAAAATAGCTTATGATGAGCCCTAGGCTGCAGTTTCCATTTTGATCAGGGAAGTCATGTTTAGTGGAAGACATCAACTTCCAGCATTTTCATCAGCCTCTTGAAGAGAGGCGTTAATGAGTTGGTTACTTGGTGGAAGTGAGCAAATAAATTTTGAATTATAGGCCTACATTATATTAATGATTGATTGTTTTCAGTGAGCTTTAATGTGCTGAATATTACAGAGAAGACAAAGCTTAAGATTCTTGAATCTATTAGTGCTGTCTCTTCTTGTTGTCTAAAAGAGCATCCTGAGTTCTGTTTTCCACACTCTTGGTCCTGATATTGTAAATACTTACATGTTTACCTCAATTGCTTTATGTTACAATTGTGAAACTGACCAGATAAGTGTAACCTTGTACAGTTTAAATTTTTAACGTGGTCTGTCTTAGTTTGAATGCTAGCTTTTGTATCTTTACCTAAACTGTTTCTAGATTTCGGTGTAGTGTGGTACTTCATACTGTATTCAACCCTGAAGGCTATGACTATGGGAATATAATGAAACTTATACTAAAGAGTATGTATAAAATGCAGTGCACTGAAAGATGTCAGTTGATAGCTGGAAAAATAAATCATGTTTGGACAAATACCTAAATCATTAGCATATTTTTTCCACGTTGACAGTTTGTCTCACAGTAATGCAAGACACTGACTGTAACAGACTAAAAAATTGCAACAGAGCAATTGGAAATGGAGAATACGAGCCTTGTACACAGATTATAAATTCTACATTTTTGCCTTCAATATGTAGTTTTCTTATTTACGTATTACTTAAGTTGTCTCTTTTCCTTTCTGTTTTTTCTTCACAGATTATCCTTGACTCTGTGCTTGCCACTTTTTTGGTTCTGTTATAGAATTACTCATTTGTAGCATAGGAATTCTGTGGCATCTTGCTATAGAGGTCATATCTGGCTTTATCTCTACATGTTTCGTGCTCTGAAATCTCATTTGTCTGTCCAAATTGTGTGATTCATTTGCTCATCACTTTCAGATAGTGAATGGTTCAAGGATGGAAGATGCCTTTGAAATTCTCTCTTTGGGACAGAATAAAACAGAATAATCAAGCATTCTGTTTCAGTCTACCTGCAGCTGTCATTGGAAAGGTTTTAGACTATTATGTCTATTACTATTCTCAAGATAATTTTTTTCTGACATGTTCTTCTACTTTCTATTTCATGCTTCTTGGACTTAAAGGATGAACATGTAACTGCTGTCCAGGAATCTGAGGAGGAAATAAAAAAGCCAGATTTTGCAATACAAGTATGTCAAATTATATACAGTTTCATTTAGGTATCCTTTTAAGAAAGGATCCTTTTAAGTGATATATGTTGGTCCTTCTTTTAGAATAAGCGAGAAATTCTGAGAAGATTAAATCAAAATCTTAAAGCTCAAGAAGATGAGAAAGGAAAACAGGAGTCTAAAAATATTTCTGAATCAGCTGGATCTGAAGATCATAAGGAACAACAGGGTGACCAGCCACTTCTGGGAGATCGCAAAAGATGGGAATCTGGGGCATCTGAGTTGGTCGTTCCTCTAGCTGAGTTATCGATGGAAGATTCTCTCTCTGGAACAGAGTGTAAGTATTTTTTTTTTTGTCACCATGGTATTAGTAAATAAGTTTGCCATGTGTAGTGTTTGTTTTTATAAATCAAGTATTCTTTATTATTCTCATCTTGTTATCTGTTACATTTCATCCTCTTCTAAAAAGCAGGTGGTTATGTATTCCCTTGAATAAGGAATAAGACACAGGCTGAGCAGTTAAATGGCCTGCAGGAGATAATTTCAACAACAAACAGTTACCTAATTAAATGCATGGTTACTTTCTTTGTAGGTGTCTTTTAAATAGGCACTAATTTAATGACAAGAATAAAAAGCATTTAAAATATATGAAAGTTTCTTATTTAACTTGAAAATCCTTTTATGCTATCAGTAAAACAAAAAAAAAAGATTTTTTTCTCAATTTATATCTCTTACTTCTCTTGAGCCTTTCTTAGCTTTTTCCTTTCTTAAATCAAAACTGTTGTTCCAAACTTTCTATTTGCCTTTTCGGGGCTTTTGGTTGGAACCCCTTTTTCGTGGTTTCAGTATGTCTTACTAAAAGTCTGTTTCACACGGTAGAAATAAATAATCATTGAGAATGTGACAGACTTGCTACTTTGCATAGTAGTTTTATAGGGCTGGAATGTTAGAAGATCAAGAAACTTCTTTTGCTCTATTTTTCTTTGTCGCTTTATATCCTGTTTTCCTGGGAGGGAGAAATAACAGAAATAAATGTCAAAGGATAGCGAGACGAGAGACTTTCTAGTTTACCGTTTCAGGTAAAGTTCAAGACTATTCCATGCTGGTGTTAAACATTTCTCATACTGCTTTCTTTTGGAGTGTTGGAATTTCTGAAAAGAGCTACTGCTGCGATTAAGCTGCATATGTCAATTGGTATTGAATAACTCCTGTTATTGATTGGAATTGGCAGAGAAAAACTCTAGATAAGCACAGTTTTTATGCCGTCTGACTTGGGGTGAGGTGACATGAGTTCTGGCTTTGTAGCCTTTGTAGGTTTCGGTTTTGTGGAGGTTGTGTGTTTGATTGCTTATTATACAGAAAATGAATAAAAAATTCTCATTTAGAAAAGTTTTCATACTTGTGTTTGTGTCCCAACAGGTCAAACTCTGGGGGAAGTAATTAAGTTAGATAATGGTGAACCTCATAGGAAAGTCTGGGGCAAAAGTCCTACTGATTCAGTTCTGAGGATCCTAGGAGAAGCTGAGCTGCAGCTGCAAACTGACATACTTGAGGAACAAGATGAAATAAATGGTAAGCACAGTGAGTAATTATCTGCACTGCAAGTGCAGTGACAGTTTATCTACTGAGAAAAATTTTGAAGTAATAGAAGTATATTCTTATATTCTCTCTTGCTTTCTACTTCTGGGTGTTGCCTCAGTTCTGAATGTAAGCACAAGCTGATACTGGAGGACACCAAAATATTTCAAACTCAGTGAAGTGGTAAGAAATTAACCAGGATGTGCTGAAAGGAAAGGATCTTCATTTTGCTGAAAAGTCTTGAACTTTGCCTTTTAATAGAAACAATCCTGTTTTTTGAAAGGATGTCATCATCTGAATATTGTATTAGATGCGTCCTGTAGCCTTGTTGCCAGCATGTGACTTATCATATCAGTCAATTTTTTTTTTTTTTCTGGTCAACTGCTGCCCTTTGTTCTTTCTAAGGACAAAATGACTTGCCTTTATTCCAAATATAAACTTGTACTAATGATAATGTAACCTTATGAAATTCAAATTTTAATATTTCTAGCTTTCTTCTTTATAATAGTTGTACTAAAAGGATGCAAACTTTTTTTTTCTGTTTTCCTTTAAAGAAACAAAAATTCCCAACTTACCTTATTAGCCACACTGTAGTTTATTATCCAAACATGGTGAAGCACTGATTAAATAATAGAATCATTTTCTGTTAGGTACTGCAGAACTTCTTGAAGGAGATCATCAGTCTTCATTGGAGAAGGAAGAGAAGGCTTTTTCTCCTGTTGGAGCTCAGTCTTCAGTACCAGTTGGTGTTACAAAGTCTTTTGTGACTGTACCAGAAGAATCTCAAAGAACTACATCCACCCTGGTGCAGAGCAAACCTGTTATGCTGGATGGTAACTCATTTCATCAGTAATTCTAATTACAATCTGTTTATTGAATGCAGTTAGTGGAGTAATGATCCTGTATACTTTTATATTTTCCCATAAGTAATGTGCAGTTTTTTATTAACATATTTTAGGTAAGGCCAGGTGCTTTCTATGCCTGTGTTGTAATCTGATTCAGTAATGTATTTGGTAAATTTCCAGAAACATTTTTTTGTGTGCTGATTGAAAACTTCAGAGTACAAATAGAATTCTAAAGTGCTTCAAATTTTTTGTTGTTAATTTGGTGGGGTTTTGGTTTGCTTCTCCCCATCAATTGTGCCAGAATCTTTTCCTCTATACGATACCAGCATCCTTTTGATCTCTGGGGACATGTTCCTGAGGTTTTTAGAAGACACAGTTCATTGGAACTTTAAGACACTCTTCTGGTATCAGAAAAAACCAAAAACTTTTAGCTCTGGGATTACAAAACTTCTCCTGTTTCTGAAATATGGAGAAAATTATTAAAGCTGAAGGACTTAAGTGTAATCTTAAAATGTATAGTCCCCCATCTTTTCGCTTGGTTGGGATTAATTTTTAATACGGTAAATGGCTATTAATTTTAGAGCCTGATGATTTGGAAGCAGAGGTGTTGGAAGAAATGGAAGATAAAATGCACCAGAGTAAAGAGAATAAGGAGTTTCCTATCACTGTTAATGAAGTGTGGGTAAAAGAGAAAGAGGATACGTAAGTACTCTCTTCTGACCTCTCTCTCTCTGCAGTTCAAACAACTGAGCTCTAACTGAGTTTTATTTGGACATGTCAGTTAAAGTGTTACACTTAGCTAAAGCTTCATTGCTTGCTGCTGTGTTAGTTTTACTGCACTTGGTGACTTCAGTAGACTAATGACCACTTTTTACGTGGTGTTTCCCCTTGATGTGATGTGTTGTAATAGGGCACAACGTGACGGAATGAATGAGGCAGCTTCGGAGAAAGTAGCGCTCGACAAGGTGCAACCACAGAAGGAAGCTCCAGCAGGTCAGTGCAAGTCTTGTGTTCCGTGGCTTGGCAGTATGGGGGGGCTTGAGCCATCCCTTCTCACTTCATTAACCTCAAAGAGTGAGTTTTTATTTGCTTCTTCAGTTCTTACTTCTGAAAAGGAAATTTCTGACGGATTAGGAAGACAATCTGTGGGTATTATGTTTGCCACTTTGGAAGAAAGCATGTTACAACAAAGCTACACTGCGTGTAGATGAATAGGACAGTGGCCCATATCAATACTTAAAAGTGGATGTCAACTTTCTGAATGTTACAGCTTTTTCAAATGACTATTTAAGATGTTATGAGATCTGACTATTTACTTAATAGAAGTGTTGCTTTGTTTATACACATCTCAAATTAATATAGAGCTGCAGCTCAATGTTGTAAGCGGCTGCTAATGACAATCTTTTATCTTTATTGCATAGAAGAATTGCTTGTTCTTGGAGGTCTGGGAGGTAACTTCAGAAAATACACTGACAACCCAGTCAAGTATCATTGGTGATACTCTTCCATCTAATTATGGGTGGCTTAAGCAAACTGGTTGGGTTTTTTTCCCCCTGTTTGGGTGAATTATATTGAGGTAACATCGAAGAAATGTAGTATAAGGTAACAAGCAACAGGTGAAAATGGATGACATCACATCAGTCATGGACTGGATAATGAGAAAACAGAAGGCATGAGAACAGAACAAGCTATAGCTGAGGGTTGTATATTCTCCAAAAGTTAAAATGGGAAAATTTCACATTATAATTGTATTTAGTAAAATTATCAAAAATATTTTAAGACTTTTAAAGTGCTATCTACTTTTCCCTCTTATTGTATAAGAGAAATTAGGTTTATTCACATTAGCTACCATTTCCTTAATTGTCTTAGGGTTTTAATCTAGTTAGATTTGTAACAGACTTTCTTTTACCGCAGCAGAAACTTGTTCCAGTGACTCTCAACAAGCTGAACCCTTATTCCAGAGGGTAATACAGCCCACAGCTGTACCAACAGCCTCACCAGTTCTGTCAGCCCAGTCTTCACAGGAAGAGTCTTTTGTACCTCGTTCACGTTCCATATCACCAGCAAAAAATAAAGGCAAAAGTTCATTGTTGATTGGACTTTCTACAGGACTTTTTGATGCAAACGACCCAAAGGCAAGTTTAAAAAGCTAAAAAGAAATACTTTTTTTTTTCTACAGTATTATTCTTACTTTCTTATTGAAGTTGAATGAGGCCAGAACAGATGGCACAGCTCTTTCAGGAGATATTTGTATCTGTCTAGCCGTGTCTGCCCTGTAGTTCAACTGCACTATGCTTGTGGTATCAGCAAGTCTCATGCAGCAGTGAAAGTCTCTGGTTTCACCATTCAGCATTCTGGGTTCCAGGTGTTTGTGGAGGAATTCTACCCTGAGACATAACTGAGGGAGTTCATGAAGACATTCCTAATTTGCCTTCTCCGTTTTGTGCAGTTTTTTTAGAATTATCACTACCTTGCCATCATAAACATAATCACTGAACAGGGCAGCAAAGATATCTTGTCATTTCTGCCAACTAAGTGATGTTTTTTCCTGTAGGATTTAACCTACTATGACAGCTTCTTTTTGTGAAGCAGAAAGCCTGCAGAACAGTGAATGGAAGTAACTGGTTTCTTGAAGACATTTCCTGACCAGCTTCACAGGGTTGAGTTGCAGCTCACACTCTGAGATGAGCATAGGGTGGTGGAATGTGGTTTTGATATGGATTTAAAATATGTTAAGAGGAGTTTTGAAGCTAGTAGATGAAACAGACTCTTTGAATTACATGCAATACTTGCCTGGATTGTAAAGTGGAAAGGGCATGAAAGAGCAGTTGCTTTTTTGGAGAAACAACAGTGTCAAGGTCTCTGGAAACTGTCACACTTGCAATGCATTTAGTTGTTATGTAGAAAAGGATTTCCTAGGTGGTGGAATGCCACATAAGAAAGAATGTTTCTTCCTTTAACTCCCAGTCTTTTTTTGTGAGTGCATGAAGGAAACTGCTCTGTTGACGATTAATTGAATATTGACTAGTAGCTACTGGTTGATGCATTGCTAGGAACAATATCAAGGATAGTGCTGTTTGCATCTGTGATAAAAAATTCACAGATCCATATATTCACAGAAATGGATTTTTGGCTCTCATTTTAATTTCTCAAGGGTTAGTCTATTATCAACTCCCCTAGTTGATAAAGCTGTTAATCTGGCAGTTGGACAATGATTACAGAAAATGTAACTTGTGACTAGGGGGAAGATGAACATTCTTTGCACCTTATCTGATTGAGAAAGTAGCAGATGTGCTTTATAATGGAGTTCTCTGGTGTATCTATATGAAGTGCTTCAGTGTGTCACTTATTACTACATATTTGGCCTGTGTTTTGGTCAGAATTGTTTGTCACAGCTTCGTTAATACAGACTGGATGGGCAGAGAGCTTGGAGAAAAGCAGCAGGTGTGTTGTTACTGCTGCAGCAGGCTTGATGACAGAGAGCAACACATTCCCTTTACTTATTTGGTTTCAGCAAGAGGATATTCAGTACTTCTGGGCAGTACCTAAAAATTTCCCAAATACACTTCTGCTGCAGCTCTCACCCAGAAATTATGGAAACCTTTAGCAGGGAGCAGGGTAGACAGAGTTCATGTCCTGTCTGTAGGCTAACAGAAGTAAGCTAATAGAAACAGAAGCATTTTTCAAAATAGTTGGAAACTTTCAAATACAGGGTCAGGTCAGTTTTCTAATTGTTCCTTCACTTTCACAGTAGAGGTTGAAATGGGCCTTGAAATTGTTCCTTTGATGGCAGTGCTATGAAACTGCATTGAAGTATACCATAAATGAAAGTTAATGCTTTCAGTGACCAACCTACAAAAATAATGAAGTGTCATTTTAAAAATTATTCCTTTGTCAGCTACTTCAAATGGGCCTCACTAGAAGTGATTTACACAAATACATTTTTTTAAATTGCATATATATTATTTATCTACTGTAGGGTTCCTTTAGTTAGCTGTCAAGGTGGTGAAGAAATCAGCACAAAACCAGGAGCTGTATGTCACTTGATGTTCTTAGCTTTTCAGTCACTGTAACCCATAAAAGCAGGAGGAATGCTTTCCTTTTAACTGAGAGGTAAAATTCAATATGTCCAGTTTTCAACAATTAGAGTGTCTGTGCTGGACACACCATTATTTTTAAATTGACCTTCAAATGAAAAAGAATAAAAGAAGAAATCTCATTTTAAAGTATTTTGTAAACTCAAACTGTCTTTAATATTGTTACCAAGCTTTCTATTGCCTTTGTAGATGTTGAGAACATGTTCACTCCCAGATCTTTACAAACTGTACAGAACTTTAGTTGATGTTCCCAGTGTAGCAGATGTGCAGCATCAACACAATCTTGAAATAGATGATACGGAAGATGAGCAAGCCAAAGAAGGACCCTCTGATTCTGAGGATATGTGAGTATATCAAGTTTATCAAGTATTTTAACAGGCATCTTAGATCAAGAATGTTTTTGTTTAGATACTGTCATACACACTCTACCAGCATGGACTTTCTACCCAGATTTTAAAAATTTTGTCTTGAATTTGTATTTACTTTAAGTAAATACAATTATTTGTATTTACTTTAAGTCTTGTTCCGGAGAATTGAGAAGCTAATGGGGTAAAATGCATAGAATAGCTGTCTGAATTTCTTTCCCAAAATCCATCCAAGGTGCTGTTACGTCTGCTGTCTGCAACTTGCATTTTGCTCAAGCAACTCAAAGTTCATTGCTACTGGTCTTCTTGAAATAAAGATTTCTTGAACATCTCCTTTCTTTCTCTGTTCTGGGAATCTTGCTCATTTATCTCCTCTACTGTTGTATTAGAACATTCTTCAAGTCCCCCATATTCTTTCTGGGGCTTCAAAATCTGACCCTGGAATTGACTATTCCCCACAGCTTGGATAGTCTGCTGTATCTATTCTGATTAGAATTAGATCTTTTTTGCTCCAGAAACATTTTTATCTGGATTGAAAATGTTATATTTGCCAGTGTTCTATCACAGTGCACAAATACAAGGATTTTGAAATTATCTTACTAATAAATTGAATTGAGGACCTACTATCCTTTTATGAGACTGTCGGGTATGTGTTTATCCCCTGTATGATACAATGGTATCAATGCTGTAGTCATGTTGGATTGAGGTCAAAAATAGCTGGGGGAGGGGGGTAGAGGGTGTTTCCTTTTTTTTTTTTTTTCCCCTCCAGCCAGATTGGCTTTTCAGTTTGCTGCTTAACAAAAGAAATGAGCTCTTGGTACAGGGTTTGTCTTTTAAGTATTAATTATATAAACTTTATATCACATTCCTTTAGTATGTTTGGAGAGACAGATACGGATTTGCAGGATCTCCGGGATTCAATGGAACAATTGCTTAGGGAGCAGCCTAGTGAGGAACTGAGTGAAGAAGAGGAGTCTACTTTAAAGGCTAATGCCATGGAATGCATAACAAATGGTACTGAGCTGGATGAAGGAGATGAAAATAACCCCAGCAGTGAAAGTGCTCTTAATGAAGAATGGCAGTCAGGTATAATTTCTGTTACACCTGTTTTATAAGTTATTTCTTCATGTCAAAAATTCAAACACAGAATAATGTTTTAACTTCGTTAACTTACAATGAAGTAAAGCTCTAATTGATGGTTTGTATACATAAGTTTAAAAAAATCAGATAATATTCAGGCTTTCTGAATGTTAAGGTCAAAATCTAAGCAACATTCCGTGTTGCAAATTAAAGCTTGGCTGTTTGTTGGGCAGTGATGGTAAATGCCTTTTTCTCTAAGTTATCTAAAACTTGGCTTCAAGGAAGATCAAAGACAGAGTGCATTGTATGTCTTGAATAATTCATGGCTGTAAGTGTGAAAAAGAAATAGCAATTGACATGACTGGAGTATCTGGGATCCAGCTTAAATTACAGTTAAGTAAGTTAACAGGTGATCAGAAGGAACATGAAATTATTCACCTTGTTCTTAGCCAAAATTAGGTATTAATGCAGTCAGGCTAAAAATGAGACAGATAAATTAATTACCGCTTTCAGCATTTTGCATTAGATATACACAACGTTCTGAAGTCTCAGTTCTGTTTTTTAAATTCTGGTGGAAATAGAAGTATTTTACTCTTGCTGTAAAATTAAGTGCGTTTAGAAATACAATTATAAAAAGATGTAGAGAATCAGTAACTCATCTAAACCTAAGCTTTTGTGTAATTTTTATTGAAGACAATTTTCAACAAATTCAACATCTGTGAATATACCTCTAAGATATATATCTATATAATACATTCCAAGAATTATTTTAAGGTAAAATATACTTAGTTAAGGTCTTTAATTTTGTGACAGTGCTGATGTTATATACTGATAACTTGCAATACTATCTGTTTCTGTGATTCTACTGTTATTGCAAGTGTTAGTGTTTAATACCAGTGTCCTACCTTCTAGAATATTCCATAAGAATTGCAGGTTTCATTGTTGGGGCAGGGAGGAAGGCAGGACAGCCTTCAAAAGGGAACTTGAGACAAAATATGCTCAAGATCTAGGCATTAAATAGAGGATTAGAAATAACCTAATGGGGTTTTAACCTATATACAATTTTCTTTTTATTTTAATGATAATTTCTTGTTGATTTGGCTGTTGATACTTGAATGAAGGATGTGATTTGGTCATCCCAAGACAGGAATATACCTTACACTAGTCACATATAAGAATTGTAAGTAGTTGAGTTCTAATACTAACTGATGGAGTCTGTGATATACCAGGTAATCCTATTTGAAGGTTTCATAGTATATGCTCTGAAATGTAAGAAGTTGTATGTTTTTCCCTGGTAGACAAGTTCTCTCCAAATTTCAATGCTTATTTAAGAAAGTAATTTTTTCTTGCATTTTATAATGGGATTTTACATAGGGATTCTGTCCTGTATTTTTTAAAACATCCTTTTTTTGTTAAATTTACTGAATGTTTTACTGTTACAAACCTCTTTTTAAGGTTTCTGTAGCCTATAAGCAAAATTATCTTGATTTCACTCCTGTACCTCGTTGCACCACTCAGCATATTTAATTTGCTACGCAACAGAGATGCACTTATGAAAGAATGAGGAACTCTGTAGCTAAATTAATACTGGGTTTTTTAGGCTTGCTCCATGAAACAAGATGCATCCCAGGGCAGAAAGTAATGGATGAGTAACATACGTGTCCTTATTTTTTTGCTAGAAGACAGCTGCTTCATTAAGGAGCTCCTTTCCCTTGCGTGGGACAGCCGCCAAACCCTTCATGAGTTTCACCTCAGAAATTTATAGAGTGGTGGTATGGAACTTGACCTACTTTGCTAACTAAATTTCTGCTTTAAGACCATACCTTGTTTCCCTTCAGGCTGAATACCCTTATGGCTAATTGTCAGAGTAGGGATTTAGAGTGGATAGCTGGACACTTACCATTTGGGATTTGGGATTTTTTTCAAGAAAGGGACTGTGCCTATTTTCTTGCACATTGTCAGAACATCTGCCAACATCATCCAGTGCTCCTGAGCTTGCCTGTTTGGTTGCATTTAAAGGATATCTATTTTAGAGACTTAGAAACAATATTAAGAATGTTGGAAAACTGAGGGGGTTTTACTGTTGTTTTCTTTCTTTCTAGATAATAGTGATGGAGAGATTGCCAGTGAATGTGAAGAATGTGATAGTATCTTCAGCCATTTAGAAGAGTTGAGATATAACCTGGAGCAGGAAATAGGCTTTGATAAATTAATTGAAGTTTATGAGAAAATAAAGGTTTGTGGAATAAGTTCAAGTGGAAATATTTTAAGAAATAAGCACCTAGGACTGTTTGCTTTGCCAGTTAACCAACTGCTTTGTGTGACTAGAGTAAAAGGTTTTTTCTGTAGTCTTTTAATCTGTTTTGGCACACTAAAATATTAACAGAGAAAATGCCCTGCCAGTGGCTTAAAGAGAAAAACTTTAGGTTTAACCATGAATTGCATTTAATAAATTTGAACTATTTAATTTTATACCCATTTTAATTTTGGCAACATGGTTTGTTCTTTCCCCCAGGCTATACTTGAAGATGAAGATGAAAATATTGATATTTGTTCAACAGTAGTTCAGACTGTTCTCGGAAATGAGCACAAACACCTGTATGCCAAAATACTTCACCTGGTAATGGCAGACGGAGCCTACCAAGAAGGTAATCTCAGTGTACCCTGGAAATAATGCCTTGTCTTATGTTCTTTCTTGGTCATATACAATACAGATTCTAATATACTTCTAAAACATCATAGTATCACAGAATATAGAACATATCTGTGCTTTATTGTATTGATTGGCTAAATTAATTAAATTTGTCCCCTAAATTAGTTAAAATTTTCCACAAAGGGTATTTTTATTCCTGCAACAAAATGTGCCAAACTTTGCTGACCACTCTGATTTAACAGAATGTACATGTACAGTCAACTGTAACAATAATTGGCTTACAAAAGGTACAATGAAATTGTTTAATTTCTGTAAAACAGTTACACAGATGGGGAAAGTGGAAATCTAGAACAAAACTTTAAGAATCAAAACTCATTTTATCTTAAGAATTAATGAACTTTTAGCTAAAATAGTATTATGCTCTCCTATAATATTACTTTTAATCGGTTGCACCATCGCTCCTTTTCTGAAAATTTCATGGAGCTCTTTATCCTATAATTAGCATTTTTCAGAAGACCTTGATGTGTATGTACCATCCATCTTAGTTGGTGACTCAGTAATACATGAAGAGAATTTATTTTGCTCTGGAGCCCTGCCCAGCTTAGCACAGGTTACAAGGCAGATGGATGGTTCCTCCATCTTTCAGAGTCACTCTTATGAAAAACCACACAGACCACCATCAGTGAGGGAATGGGTTTGGGTTTTTTCGTTTCTCTCATGTCAGAAATTTAACTGCAGTTACGTATTTTTAGATTTCTAATGGTGAAAGTCTTCACTGGAGAGGGGGAAAAAAAAAAGCTAAAATTCTAATTATTTTATAGAAATCAGAAGCATCATATATTGGCTTTAGAAATGTGTATAATGATCACCATTTAATGTATTTCAATTTTGAAAAAAGTATTCGAATGCATGTTAGCCAACACAACTTTCTGCATTTTTAAATTCTTTTACAAATGTGTTGCAATAGCAGTACAAGGTCAAGTAAGTGTACAGCTTTCTATGACTTTTCTATGTAAGTACTTAAGGGGGGAAGTCTTGAAACTAGTTACAAAAACATAATAATTTTTTAAAAGTTCTAATACAAATTACATTTTCCCAATTTTTTTTCTACTGATATAGAACCACTAGGTAAGAACTATCAGTTCCATGTTGTTTTCATGCTGTGTTATAGAAGTATGTCAGAGAAATGTCTGAAAAATATTTTTTCAGCCACAATTTATTGATTTAATGACAGATTTGGAAAGATACACTGTAGTAGTTCATTTTTCAAGTGTTCAAAAGACTGACAATGTAGAATAATAAGAAAATGGTTACTATAGTGTCACCATTTTCTTTTGCTTGCTACTCTGCCTTAAGGATATTTTAAAACTAGTAATAAAAGGTTTAAATGAAAATTTACTGAAATGTTGGCATATAAATTATAAGCCGTTGTCTGAGTGAATCCTATTAAAATGAGCTGACTTTCATCTTGCAAAATGCTGATTAACAAGTGGCTATTTTTATTAGATTCAGTTCTAATTCTGTATTTTACAAATATGTGGTAGCATCCAAAAAATGATAAGAAAAAGTAATTCTTTACATTTCAGACACTTAAATTAAGAAGCCCTATGCTAATAGGGCTGAATAGAGGACAAGTGACAGACAGAAGGATCTTCATGAGCTTCTGTCTCAAAAGCCTTATACTCTTCAAATAAGAAATGTTGGGAAAAAATTACTACTGCCCTTTCCTAAGAGGATTATTCTCACTGAAGCAGACCACTTGAGGTGTAACTATCTTAAAATCACTAATCCAAGATGACACGATGTTCAATATTTGTGCATAGCGCTTTAAGGCAGCTTTGGTAATGGTCACCTCATTGGTGACAGACTTAGTGGATTCTTGTGTTATTGCTCACTAAATTGTGCTTTCTAGATTGTTTTGTAACCCTAGCTTGACTTGTGTCTATGTGTGTCTCTCCTTTTCACACTGTCTCTCCCCCTCTTCTACTTTTTACAGGTAATGATGAATAAACCTGACTCAGGAAATTCCTTAGTGCTTACTACATACCAGTGTCTGAAGTCTGCACAGCTGAATAACAAATTGTAGGGGAGAATGTAACATGGGGCAGGAGAGGCAAGACTTTAAAAAAGATTGTTGATTTTAAGATAAAGAGAAAAAACATGCCTTTTAAACTGAGATACCTTTAGAGTTCTCTTGTGTGGATTTGCATACGTGTTCCTGAAATAATAGGTGCCCAAAATTTAAAAAAACCCACACCAAACAACCAACAGCAACAAGAGCAAAATCAACAAAACCCCAAAACCTCAAAAAACCAAACAAAAACCCCCAAACCTGTAACCTCTCAAATTTCAAAAGAAATAGAGAAAAAAATACCTGTATATATTCTGATACAAAACGGAGACCTATAATTAAAACAGAATTTGTGCCATATGAACAGTTAGCTGGTAAGGTTGAGCAGTTGAAAGCATTACTGTGTTGTGGAAATACATCTGGCTATTCACTTACATTCTTCAAATAGCTTTTCTTTACACCTACACAAAGAAATTATTTTGTTTTTATTGACCCTCGTGGTTGTATTATAATAGTACCTTAATCTAGTGGTCCAGTTCAAGTATTTCACTGATGCCTTTTCTCAGTCTTAAAAACAAGAGCCAAACACGGTTAGAAGGGAAAAAGGGATTTTACCTTGGTATTTATTTTAAGGATCCTTGGTGCACTCCGTCCAGGTGGAGCACTCTGGAATGCACACCAAAATGCACCCCCGTGGGTACCCCTGAAATGCACACCCACAATAGTTTGGGTATAAAATTATAGGCTTTACCAATTAGCATATCTATCAAAGATTCCCCAATGAGAGGCTGAGCGAACTCCCCTCTCTGAGGAACTTTCCCCCTCTGGACAGGCCTATCTTAGTTTACAAAATGTGTTCTAGAGAAGACCTTGGTGTCTGAGGCTTCTAAGATGTTTGGTCTCCTCCCTTAACAGAATACTGGGCCTATGCTACTTATCAAACCTGAACAATTAGAAGTATGTGGGCTAAAAGGCCCTTAAGAATACATAAAAGTTATACAAAAGAGTATATAGAGGGGGGTATATATAAAAAGCAAAAAAAGCATCATGGTATCATCACTTTTATTGTATTTTGAAGCTGAAGGTTTCTGTCACATCTGAAATATCTTGATGGTGTTTCTGAATCAGGGCAAACTGGTACATAAGTCATCATTGAAATGGGGGGGGGGGGGCGGGTTGAGATTATAAAATCCATTTGGAGCTAGAATACTCTTTTTTTCAACATTTTTCTTTTTCCCCTTCCCTATCCCCTTCCCAAAAATCCCAGTTGTTTACCTCTCTTGAATTTTGTCATCTGGTCAATTATGATGTGCTACACTGTTGAACTGGAAGGGGGGAGGTTTCCTGTTTAGCTTTAAAATCTGGCTGTTCTAGTCATTGCTCCAGCAGCCACAGGGGAAAATGAAATATTTCAGCCACAAGTGTTTTGTCATACTTCACATCTTTTGGCTCCTGTATTGTATAGCTTGGTTTCCACCACCCTACAAGCAAAAGCAGGTTTCTTCTGACACACATTTCCTTGTTCCTCGTGTCAAAGCAGTTATACAGGGCAGACATTATGGATTCTGTTGTTTTCCAGTCATCGTCTCTGCATCAGCTTTACTGGTTTGCCCATTACAGTAAGTCTCTTGTTATGAATTTGATGAACTGTCAAATTTCCAAGTGCCCTATTAGAGAAAAATAGGTTTGGGGGGTTTTTTTTTCAGCTACAATCGGTCACAATCTAAAACTGTCAAAAGTTGCTTTTCCACAAAGTAAAAGCAAGTATATATAGATATATATGTATATAATTATTATTTAAACTTTCAAAATATGTACATGATTTTTGTATAATTGTTTTATGGTGTCATTATTAAAATTTTGCCCACTGAAAAGCGTTAATTTTTTTAAACAGATACCAAACTTACTCTAGTTCAGCAGTATCCTGGGAATCTGCAGTGAAAATAAAATTAAGAATAATTAATTGCCTTTAATAGGTTATTTTTTATATCCTTATTTCTTTTATAAACACCTCTTACTTCATCTGATGAGAAACTGTGATCATTGTTGGAAACAGTGCTGGTTCTGTCCTATGCTGCTTCTCATTCCCTTTCCTTCTTTATTTCCTTTTTCTTAACTTCCCACAGTAAACTTTTCACCAGGCTTCTCTTCCATTCCACTTTCCACTGCTGCATAATCTATTCAGAGAGATGATCCTCATGAGCTACATCATCCATGACATTTAGCAAACACACCCTAAAGACTTTATTAAAAAAATGAATCTGAATGCTTTCCTGTCTCGGGTTTGATTTTTCAAATCATACCTTACCCACCTTTTGGAGGAAGAGAGGACTCGGAACCTTTAGATTTAAAGTAATATAGATTAACTGTATGGAAACAACAAAATGCACCAACTGGTGTCTTCTATCCTCTATGGTTTTGAATCCCCTTAAGGTGATACAGTCTTACTGAAGTTGAGGATTGGGCCGTGTTGACTTCTTTTAAATTGAAATCATATCATTATTGACAGTGTTCATTTCTTATGCAGTGCACTGGCTTGCTTCTGGTAAGAAAAATGGACATAATCTGCAGACTGCAAGATTTACAAACAGAGCTTTTTACCATTTAATGATTTGAAAAATACATGTAGATTGTGGGCAGCTTTTCAAGAATAATCTTCAAATCTTCACCCAAGACTGAATATCCTTGAAATGCCTCAAAAGCTAACTTAAAACTGACACAGTAAATTAGTTTGTCTGCTAAAGAAACACTTTCATTTGAAATGTTAAATCCATATTTAATGTGTGCTATAATGACATCACGGACAGTGTGGCTGCAAGATAATTAATTGGTCTGTATGTAATTTATTGAAATTAGTTGAGCGTTTGGCTTGTATGCATATTACATTCACTTTGAAGAATTTTCTGTTGTAATTCTAGTAGCAAATTGAGATATGGAATGGTATTTTTCACACAAAACATATTCTGTGAACTATTGAACATTGATGTCTCTGTCCTCAGACTTGCTTCTTGACCCTTGAAGCCAACTCTAAGTTCACTTGAGGAATGTTTAAAAACAAAACCAAACAAACAACCAAAAAACCATTAGCAGAAAGGAGTAAGACCCCCAGCAGTGAGCTGGTTTGAGCTGAACAGGTACAGTACCCAGAGCACTGATGCCTAAAACCTTTTTTGAAGAACAGAGCCTGAAGAGGCTTTTGCTCTTCAATTTGCTGAACTGTGATGAGTGCATATTTGAAGTTTCTACTAGAGTGAACTTCAGAAAAATATTTTATCTGGTTGGGCAACGTGAACCAAAGCAGAGCACAGGTTTTTCTGTGGTCTGGTAAGTGAATGGCTGATTGAAATCTAGTTCCAATCTACCACATTCCTGACAAGGCTCTTTGTGCTCTTTGGAAATCTGCATTATTTATCAGTAATTCTTGCTTCAGCTTTTACTGCTTCTCTGTCCCTCTTGCTCTCATTTGAGCATAAATGCTGTAAGTTTGCTCAAAGACGTGTTCCCCACTCACGTCATCGTTCTAGAGCTTTACACCTGTGCCCGGATCCGTTGGAAAGCTGGGGAGCCGATGTTGTGCCGGCCCTTGAGCCTCCACCTGCAGCCGCCAGGTGGCAGCGCGCGGGCGGGCGCGGCGTCACAGCCCCGAGCGGCTTCCAGCGCGGCTGGAAAGGTGCGGCCGCCTGTGCTGCGGGTCCCGCGGAGGGCAAACGGCGAGGCTGAGCCACAACAGGAGTTCGTAAGGCCCTGAAATTTATGGGTATTTCCTTGTACAAGGCCATGTTCTGAAAATACCCATGAATACAATTCTTTGTCTGTTTACAAATCTTTACATTCCTTTTTCTACAGGATAGGAGGATCACAGAACCAGAGAATATCCTGAGTTGGAAGGGACCTTCAAGGATCATAGAGCCCAGCTCCTGGCCCTGAACAATCACACCATGTGCCTGAGAGCATTGTCCAAACAATCCCTGAACTCTGGCAATCACTCTGTAACCACTTGCCTGGGGAGCCTGTTCCAGTGCCCAAACAACCTCTAGGAGAAGAACCTTTTTCTAGTATGTGACCTAAACCTCTCTGACACAGCTTCAGGCCACTCCCTTGGGTCTTGTCACTGGTCACCACAGAGCAGAGATCAGTGCCTACCCCTCCTCTTCCCCTCACAAGGAAGTTGTAACTGCAATGAGGTTTCCCCTCAATCTCCTTTTCTCCAGGCTGAACAGACCAAGTGACCTCAGCTGCTGCTCATACAACTTCCCTTCACGGTCCTCCACCATCTTTATAGCCCTCCTTTGGATGCTCTCTAGTAGCTTTACGGCATGGTATGTCCGGTTCCCCCAAATGACTAGATGCAAATTTAAATAAAATACAACATGTTTAGCACAGTTGAAATGTATAGTTGGGCTCTGTATAATCTTCCCCTCTGCCAGAGGCTGGGGTAGAAGCATGCCCCTGACTAAATTACTGATTTGACTTCTGTCTCTGCTAAGAGCACCACATCAAAGCTCAAATAAAGCTACGCTCTACATAGTTTTATTAGCTGTGATAAACCAAAGACAAATACAGAAATTCAACTTTTCAATCATTTTAAATGTTTTTCTTTTCAAATAACTGTGTGCCTTCTCAAGTCTTATTTTACCATTTGTTCATTCATGAACCATGTAGAATCAAATTTAGCATAAAATAGAAATCAGTGGTTACCATTCGTAAACCTTTTTTTGCCTTTTTTATCATAGCAGTTTAAATGGAGCAATTTGTAGAGTTTAAGTAGTAGTTTTAAAACCCATAAAGAACTTCCGTTAAATTAAATTTGTGTGTTAATGCAATTCGCGCTTCAGATGCATTTCCAAGTTGATATGTTTTCCAGCTGAGCTGATGAGTTCATCAATTCAAATTGTAGCACTTAGAATGGTCGGCTTGTGCAAGAGACTTAAAACCACTTCTTCATTGACTAAAGCCTTAATTGAGCTGCTTCCACAAAGATACATTAATTTGCAGTTACTTGTGAGATGTGTATATATATATATATATGTGTATATGTATGTGTGTGTGTAAATATGTATATGAGTTCAGCTGCTACACCTAAATTGCTTGCCATGAGCATCTCTGATCTGGTGCACTCTTCAAGGTTTTATTTCCAAGACAATTTTAAACCAAGTTGGGATTTAGCCAATTCCATTGTCTCTCTTTTTTAAGAACACAATTTAGAGAACTTGTGGAGCCAAAGACTTGGGGAGTTTTTTCACATGAGCTGCACAACAAAAGCCAAAGCCACGGGCAGGTTGCACAGTGGGACAACTCCAGCAAGGTAGCATTTGCTTAGTTTCATGATGGCTGTGACAGTTCTTTCGCAAGTCATCCCTGAGGTTGACTGTATCAAGTGTGAGGCTGGGGCGTTGCATGATTCACTTCTGCTTGGCTGATGGATGTTCCCTTAGGGACTGTAGTCAGCCAGGAAAAAATACAGTTCAGATTTAAATAGGACTGTGGCTTGAGCTGATGCAGACATGCTCTGAGGAGAAGAGAACCAATGAGGTCTTTGACATACCCTAATTTTTGCTGTATCCTGCACACAGTCCTGACAGTAATCTCTTCCCTAAGGGAAGGGATGAAGTATGCATTTTGGCTGCATGCTTGACATAGAATAAAACTTCCTTAAATTCAAATTTTAGGCTAAAAGACTGTGGTTCTATTTCTCTTAAAAAATTTTTAAATCTCAAGCAATACATCAGGGATTGCATACTTTCCTCCTATTGGCTTCCCCATCAGCAGTCAAATGTTTTTATTGTTTGTTTTATTGCTGCTAGAGCTACTCTGAACGCTGTCAGAGACGTTTTGCAAAATTTAGGTATGTAGCCTTTTTCTGAGGTGGTTGATTTGATGGAGATACAGAAAGGACAGAAAACCTGAGGTGCCATTAATGATGAGCCAGAACTGTCTATTGAGCTCTACCAACATGAGCCCTGCTTAAAACTGCTTTTTATAAATTTCTGTAGCTGTTATATTTCCTCTACATTCTGTTTCTTCCTTTGTATGGAAGTGTTTAAGAAAAGACTGGACATGGCACTTACTGCAATGGCCTAGTTGACATGGTGATACTCAGTCAAAGGTTGGACTTGATCTCAAGAGGCCTTTTCCAATCTCATTTATTCTGGAAATCTGTAAAAATTCTTGATAAAGATGTCGGAAAGATAGAAATAAAATGCAACTAATTTGCCATTATTATGGAACATTTAATTGATCCTTTACCCCTGACGTTAATTTTGATAACTTACGTAGCCATTTTAATCCTTTTCTTCAAACATTGTAAGAGGAACCTAAAATATGAAGTTATGACAGCTGAGCTTCTCAATAGAGTATATTTGGACATAACATTAGACATACTTTTATGTCTTTTAATTGTAAGAAATATGAGTATATATATTTTTTTATACTCAGTGGTTTTAAAGCCTTATTTAGTAGGTCTGCAGTTATTGTTACATAAATGAGAATTATTTCAACAGCACTAAAACATCCCTGATGGGATTTTTAGCTTAGTAATATAGCATTTTTTTTCCAGCTATGGAAAAGCCTGGTTGCACTGACCTCTATATCCAATTCCACCTTGGACTTTAGTACATCAGTTAATGATCACAGTGCCCTGAATAGCTTAACTCACTGTATTCACTTAATACTGCTTTGTCACCTTTCCTCAGACCACTATTGCTTTCTCTACATTGGACAATCCTGTTTGTCCAGAAACTTCAGCAAATTCTGACTCCACAGACCACGAGGTCATACATTGCCAGGTGGGAAAGGAAGCACAGTTCAGTCCTGGCCCACAACCTTTGCCAACCATGCAGTGATACCGTAGTAACTACTTTGCTCAAATCCATAATGGGCAGACTTTCCACCACAACCCCCAGTAGGTAGCCATACATACAATAGTGGAGCATGGATGAGCACAGTCATAAGGCCTCCTTCCTCCCAGTAAAATTAAAGAAAGCTTGAGTCAGATCCCATTGTGATTTATTAAGCTTCTCCTGTTCATCACAGTCTGTTCTTTCCCTCTGCTGATGATTATTAGGACCAGCAGAAGGAAATGTTCGCCCACCCTCATGCTTGGGCACGAAGCAGAGCGTCATTGATTAAACTGCTGAGAAGATGGGTGTGAGCCAAGGCACCAGACTCTGAGCTGCAGTTGGTGAGGATATGAACACATCTTCCATTCTGCTTATTCTGCCACAGTGAACACAATCTCCATCAGAAGGATGGGATATAACAGATGGAGCTATAACTTAAACCACTTTGTAACAGTTCCTAAAGCTCATCTGTCAAGGATGGTGCCAGACTGCTTGTGCAGTGTTAGTAAGAGAAATTTATGTATGAACATACAATGTGAAATAGGCCTGCTGAGGAGCAAAAGCTGTGTAGCCTATAATGTTTATCTTGCATTAATCAAGTTGTAATGTATTTACTTAGCACTATTTTTGTTTTCACTTGCTGGCAAAATCCCCACAGATGTTTTATTCTGCCTTACAGCAGTTAAAAATGTGAGAAATGTATAATTGAAATAATTTACTAATTGTGCAGTTGCCTGGCTTATCACACAATAAACCATGTGGGCTTGTTAGAGGGAACACGCTAATCCATAGTAGGACACAAGTCAGATCACTTCCTACAGTCACTAGCTTTAACAAAGTCATCTCTGATACCTCAGCTCAGGTATATTCAGCTGAAATTCAGAAGACTGGCAGGCCTGTAAGATGTGGGGTGTCCCCTATCCCTCCATTCTGCATTTCTGTCTCAGTGGTGTCTGAAGAATATGCTGCTCACAGCTACACTGATGGCCGTGGAAGTTGCAGGTGCCTCATTTCTGGAAATCCAGCTCTTGATGCTTTTGCAGCCTTAGGGAACTGTACTTTCTTGCCATAGGATAACAGAGAGGTCAGAAGGCTTTGTGATTGTTGGCCAGAAGACTGTGTAGAATAATAGAATGAACTGGGGAAAAAAATGCACTAAAAGCATCTGGGAGTTTTTGTGCATACTAGACAATATATTCTATACTCATTTTCTGTGGCTAAGTTTACTGTTACTGAGGCCTAGAAGTAGCCAAATAAAACAGCAGGGAAGCCTTTTCTATGTTTCTTGCCTCCATTGCTCACTAACATTTTTACATTTGCTCACTCCCTCTTCTAATGGAAGCTGAGGGGAAAGGGCCAAGTACAGCACTAATGACGTGAAGAAAAATACTTAAAGAAGCAGCAGGGAGGCCATGGTTTCAACCACTCTCCTTCCCTTGCCCAGGAAAATTTCAGTGACCTCTTGACACCTCCCATGGGAAACTTTAAATTGACAAGAATATTTGCCAAATAAATTTTTAAAAAATGACATTAAAATAGTATTGTTTCTGACTTAATCCTCCTAAAGTCAATGCAAGTAAGTTAAGGTTCCCGCAGCAGCTGTAATGCACTAACCTCAATCTTGATGGCTGGCTATGTGAATGTGTATCAGGACTGATCAAAAAACACTTCCATGCACTCACTAACAGCCACTGGGGAAACTGAAAATAAAAATGCCAAAAATTAAGTTACAGCTTTTTCCTGGATTGTGCTGGTATATTGTTTAAAACTACTATGTTTCATGTTATGCAACACTACCTAGACTCAAAACAATAATTTGTCCAATGAAAAAAAGGGGAAGGCATTTCTTGTTCATTATAATCTGATTGGTTATTCTGCCATGTTTTTGCTGGGGTAAGCTACTAAAGAATGATTGTTGTGACTCTTGGAAAATATTCTGGCTTTATTATATACCAGTTCCTAATTTTTCCTCTGAAATCTAATCATGAGGAATACAGAGATATGAGAGTATGTTGCACCTCAAGTGTCTCCATACCATATTCCCCCACACCCAGAGAATAAATTTGCTACCCAGCAACACTTGCTGGTCATTACTAACTCTGATCATGCTCGTTAATAGTAGGATGAATTCTACTCCAGGAGACAGGTTGCTGGAGACTGGAGATCTGTAGTTTAGTACTAGGAATTGTTCCTTTGCTTCCTGCCCTGCATATTATTTAATTTAGTCTGTAGAGACAAATGCATCTGTGCCAGTCCTTGCCTCATTTGTCTTCTCTTATCTTTCCAGTCTTTTTGCCACAAGTTGCCAAGCCTTCCATGCATGAGGCAACTCTGCCTTCTTGATCCCCATGCCCATCATACAGAAAACGATCAGCACAATAAAGCCCATAAATAAGAATGCTTCCAGAAGACAATACCAGAAAAAAATGCTCACCAATGTGAATTAGCATGCAGGAAAAGACCTAGCACAGGCCATTTGCTGACAGTTCTTTAGAGCACAGCTGCCTTAGCTATATATAAGGACTATGACGTGGATTAAAAATACATCAGTTTTTTAGCACAGGTGTGACCTCAGAGAAGAACTGTGGTAGAACTGCATTAGCAGTTTGCAGGTTTTTGGCACACTTTCCTATTGTCAGTGCCCCAGTCCATCCACACACAGAGTTGCTGTTCACATTTTCTGGGACACATGGGAAAACATTACTTGAAAATGAGTTTGACTATAGCTCACATAAAGTGTCTATTTAAGAGGTATTTAAGGGCTGATTCTTAGCTGGGGGATGGAATCCAGCTGCCTGTTTTCTTTGGCCCTGAGAGCCAGTTTTATGTGATTTACATTTTCAAAGCTGACTTCACAATGAAAGAGATTGAGGCTTGATTTTGAGGCATGGCATGGTTTTTTGGGTGTTGGGGTTTTTTTTCGTGGTAGGGGCATGCTAGTGAGTAAATATTTTACAGCCCACATTCCTAGTTCTACAAAATCAGTGACTCCAGGCTGTAGGACAATATAAGTAAGCACAAAGGCTGGAATTTATTGCTGGTAATGATCTATGAGATAAGATTTTTCAGCTAAGCCAGTGCAGAGTTCTCTTGCCAGATGTGTGGGAGTGAAAGTGACACAAATCTTAAAAAAAAAAAAAAAAGAAAAAAAAAAGAGAAATCTTTGGCAATCCCAGAGTGATTATATAGCCTTGTAGGGCTAGCAGCCTCAGAGAATTCATTTTGTGTCTCAATGTCCTTATTGACTTAGAAGCCAAGTCTCAAGCTTTATAAAAAAAATCCAAAGTAGTGCCATGAATACTCCATAAATCCATCTCACTCCCTTAATCTTATTTTGAACAAAGATAGTTTTGGGGTCTTTTTTTCTACATTCCTCTGTTTATAAAGAACTGTGGTAGCAGAATGATAGTGATTCTGCAAAAATTCGATGGGGAACTTGTCCCTTTATTCCCTTGCTTTCATCCCAATGTAATTAAAAACTTTCCTTCAGAGTCAAGCTACATCATAAATCCTTGCTTTTCGCTCCCGAGATATCATGGACAAAAGCATGGTATATGGCTGGTACGGTGACCACATCCAAACCTCTGCCTACATCCTTTCATAACTGCACTAGAAAATACAGAGAGCCAGAGCTGTAAAGGAGCTTCTGTACCTTTCGGACAACCAAGAGGCCTAATTTGTGCTAATGGGGCTGCAACTTTCCTTGGAGCTGAGATACATTCCAAAAAGGGATACTGTAGTCAAAGAAAATATTTTCCCTTGGTATAAGGATATTGCTTTGACTAGTTTGGAATTAAAATGTTAGTGCACTTAAATGCTGTAACACATTTTAATTTTTTATATCCTAGTACACAAACTCTTACACAACCTATCTCATCACTTATGTATGACACCGCAGCAGAACTGTTCGAGTGTGGCAGAGATGTTTGAAAAGTAAACATCTGATAATCCTACTTGCCTGTCACACAGCTCTGCCCAGCAGGCACTTTTAGTAGGAAAATGCTATTTTAAGGAAATAAATCTCTCTGAAAAAAACCCTAGCTGAGCATGCCTTTAGGAACTAACATGACAACTTTTTTTTTTTTTTGCAAACTATCAAACTGTTGCAGCACTTGAAATTCTAAAATAACTTCATTTAGAATTTATTCTTGTAGATTTTGCTCCGAAAACACATGAATTTCATGAAATTCATGAATCCATGAATCATGAATCCATGTGACATAGAAAGATGTCACATATTTATCCTGGAGCATCTTAACCAGTCCTTGCTCCTAAGTCTGAGAGTGTAACACAGCTACAGACACTTCTGGGACAAAATCCAAACCAACTCTCTCTGCAGAAGAGATGTAGGTGAAGGGATTATGGTACTTTTCAACAGATTGCCTGATTTGGACAGTAGGAGGAACTGCAGGACTCATCATAAAAGACACACAAACCACACTTGAGATACATTATTGGCACACAGCTGTCACACTTCAGCTTTCATGACCACAAAAGCACAAGTGGTTTTTAGGAGTTACTTCTCTGTAAATGCACTTCCAATAAATTCTCTTAGAATAAGACACTTTGGATAAGGTGTTTGTTAAGACCTGCAGAAATTTCTGAGTTTTCATTATGTTGTCATGCAGTTACCCAAAGGGGAAATAAAATCCTTTACATCATGTGTTGTAGAGCCTATGCTCTGAGTGGACGTGAAAATTTCTCATCTAGAAAAACTGAAGGGAATGCTTAATATGTTCTAAAGATTCATTTTGTGTGAAAGTGTGAGTAGGGCTGAGGTTCCACCCTATTACTGACTGGAGGATCCCAAGGCTTTGGCCAAGGATGTTTGTTCTTGGAGGGTTAATTTGACTGAAGGACCCTTCTAGATAAAATAGCACAGTATTGTGAATTCTTCCCTGTACATGAAACTTACTGACTAGCTTTGTCTTCTCACAGGATTTTAGAGAGTGAAGCTGTAGTGTGTTTCTAGAAATACGAAGTATAACAAAAGGCCAAATCTAGGAATTGTAGACCTGACATGATGGATACAGACATCTCCCAAACCCCACAACCTCCTTCTGTCTCTGCAGCCCACATGCAAAAGTGCCTCTGCCTCTCCTCAGCAACTCCTTCTCCTATCTAAAATTGCAATTTTTTTTTTTGGTCGAGTAATATTCATGCCAAGTATCCAGTCTCCACACATTCAGCTTCTTTCGGATACTTTAGTAATGAGGTGTGGCAGTGAAGACTAAGTAAACTTTGATGAATGTTGAATATCCTCTGATATTTTTGCTTATTTAAAAAGAATTGTATGGGCCCTGCAACTCATGTCATCTGTGTGTTTGAACACATTTGGATGTCCAAAGCTCCAAACACTTGTTACAGTGTTCCTCAAAGATAAAACCAGACTTCAGTCATTCCAGCTCACTGTCACTGGAAGTGCTTTATTACAGCTCTGCCTGATCTCAGTCTAGAGTCAGTAACATGATAATTTTACTTCAATATTTATATGATTATTGGTTTACTGTTCATATGAAAGAGTTTTACCCTGTGTCTGGAATGCAGTCTTTGCAAGTGGGGAAAATACTAATAGCTTTTTAATAGCTTACAATTTGCTAACAATATAGCAAACTATTAAAACAGCATGTAAGCATTCCAAAATGTCTAGGGCCGTCAATAATTCTAAAACTACATCCTGAATCACTTACAATTCTTTGGGAGACCAGATCCTAGTGGGGCTAGGAGATACCTAGAGCAGGACTGAACACATAACCTGGTATGCTCTGTCCTCACCAGAATCTCCTCTGTGGAGAGAGCACTAGCTCTAGAGGGGCAAAGAAGCATTACGACCAACTCTGCAGCCCCACAGATTAGGTCTGTAGCTTATCAGCTGCATACAAGGATGGAAAAAGATACTTTGATTTCTTTAAGAATGGATTCTAACATTTCTGCTCCTCTTCTAAAATCTTCACAGCTGTACCATCTAGCTTGATTTTTTTTTTCTTTGTAGCAAGGGCAAATTCAAGCTTGCTGGTTAATGAGATGCAGGCACTATGTTCCCATCAGCATAACGAACATTTAAAGTTCTTGACCAACTACATAACCCATCACCTTATTGCATTTCTACGAGGTACAGCACTGAATGCTGCAGGTAGGTTATGAGGATTATAAGCACCCATAAACACAGTGTTTTCCTGTGACTAACCTGGCAGGAATGTCTTGTAACAAAAAGCTCACCCAAACACTGAGAAGTTGTAACATTTTTATTCTTTAATGCCACAGACACTTTTTCTACTGCGCATTTCCTCCCTGTGACTCAAATTAAGTTATTGCAAAAGCAGAAATATGTACAAAGTTACAATCCCAGATTCACATTATCAGAGAGATCCAGTTTACAATGAGAATATACAAATGATGTTGTACTCAAGCTGGATGCCTAGAACACAGCATAAAGACGTGCTTTCAGTACATTTTGGCTTCTAGTTTTACAACTCATTTCTCCCAACTCTCTCCTCACAAATACCAGAACTGCAGAGATGCTTCTGGCAGGATGCAAAAGCCTGAGAAGTACATTTGTCATTGATGTAGTTCAAACTAGTTCACAACCCAGAAAGTACAGTAAGGACAGCTCAAAACTCAGTTTGCCAGCAAACCAACTGGATCAATATCAACCATGCTGAGCTCCTTATTGCTAGAATAGTTGCCAACAGTAATTGCGCTAGGTAATTTAAAGCTGGTACTAACTGAAAAAACCCTAAAAAACCAAGACACCAAAGCAAAACCAAACCACAATCCCCCCTTAACCCCCTGAAAAACCCCAAAAACAAAACCACAAAAAAAATCATCAACGCTGTAATGAAAAAGGAATGAAGTCATTGAAGAACATCTTTGCTCATTTCCACCAGAGACTGAAGAAAGTTGGCCATGGGCCATCCTTCATGATGTGCTGTACTTGCCAATGTAAAGCCAGCAAGATCAGCATGGCCATCAGCAGTAAACTCTCACTAAAGGGATGTCAGTGGGACTTTTGCATGGCCTTTGAAAGATGATTGCCACCATACCTCCAGGGGTCATTTTACAAGGAAATAAGATTAACCTTTTTGATCTGTGCTTGAGATTTATATTGCATGGGAAAGCCAGGCTAATGTGAACATTACAAATGAAAAAACATGATCCTTTCTGACTAAATTAAAAAAAAACTTTAAAAATATTTTAGTACAAAAATGTAGCTCGAAACAAAAACATGCTTATGAGCCTCCAAATAAAACAAATTCAGAGTATGACTGCCACAAGACACCATTGTGTTTTCTTTCTGATAGGACATAACAGCTCTTGTTCCATGAGTCTTACTATGTTTGAGTCTTTTGCAGTTATCTGAAGACTTTCAGGATGGAATTCACAAATAAATTAAATATGCCTTCATATTTTATTCTTTCAGACCTGCATTTCTCTACATGGCACTCACTCAGTTTTGTTTTATTATTCTAAATATATATAGCACTAACACTACTTTTTCAGGCACATGGATTATCCCTGCCATCAAGGGTAATAATCTTTGGGGACATTCTGTAGGATTAAAGTGAAGATGGGATCTGGTGTTGTTCTTTAGTGCATTAGTGTATTTAGTGCATTAGTCTTTATGTTTATTAAGAATTCCATATTGAAAAATATGCAGTTCTGAAATATCCCATACAACTTATCCATTTAATTTCCTAAGGAACTATAGAGTGAATCTCTTAGCCCCTCTTCCCAATAATTCATTGGCAAAATCTGATGGAATATTTGGAAAGGTATTAAGATTCTAGAGTTTTATAGAAAACAGCGGTCATATTAAAAAAAAAAATTCTAATATTGAATGTCCCTCCTACAGCAAAGGGTGCAGCAGATGTCTTTCTCTCTTCTTGTGAGCTGCCAACTTATCAATTAGCCAGTGTTGCTCAAAGCCAGGCACAGTATTGACTGTCTCACATTTTAAAAAGAGAGGAAAAACTAAGGGTACTTGGAAATGTGCCAGAAACAGGGATTATTGCAGTAAGATTAAGTCAAAATAGAAAGTGTGACTTTTTCAACAGAGTGGGCTGAAGACATGGGGAGAGACCTTTAGGCTGTTTGGCCCAGAGAGGAAAAGGAAGGTATTGGCAAAAGAGAAGGAGTGCAGAGAACAGTGAGTTTACTGCATCAAGGATGCTGACAAAGAAAAAAGGAAAGAAACAGGTGTTACCAGTTCTTTCTGCGCCTAACATTGTCTTTTGCTGTTCTTCCTATTGTCCTTTACTTCTTCCTTTACTCAACAGCTTCCAGATGAAGAGAAACAACATATATTGGAGGAAAAAAAAATAGTTTGTGCCTGAAAGCCAGTGTCAGAAGTACAATTCATTACACCTAAAATGTGTAAAATACAAACAAATATTAATAGATATTATCATTGTAGAAATCCAGCTGGTTGAGTAACTGGAGGGCCTCTTCTTTCAAATCTGTGTTTTTAATGGATTTCTGCCCTTTGCATCATGTACTTAGTAAAATTTGTACAAGGAACTAATGAACTGTGTATAGGGATGGGACGGTTTCAAGAAGTGAGGCCTCCTCATGTAAAAATGTCCAAGGAGTGCAATTCCCTATTTATGGCTGGAAGTGAGAAAGAATAAATACTTCAGTGTAACAGCAATCCTGTTCCTTTCAGTCCTGGCTCCAGAGTGTTCCAGCCTCTCTGAGTCAAACACTTCATGTGTAAGAGGGCAGTGGCATACATCTGCACACACCCCCACAGTTTTTTACATGGATCATATTTGTTTGAAAATTAACTACAGCTACTGCTCAGGAAGTAACATATTTACCTGATACTCTTCAGAGTGTTTACTGCTTTGGCTTGTATTTCACAATGTATTTAGTATTTTACAGACTTTACATAAAACACTGTCAAAGACCAGCTCTGATAAAGGGGTAATCTTTTTATCCTGCTACCCTGCACTTTCATCTTGCTTCCCTGGTACACCACTTGTGTTGTAAATTCCTTTACTCTTTTAATAGATATTTTACATTCCTTAGGCAGCAAACTAAGTTTAGACAACAGTATTTGTCTTGCTTACAAAACTATGCTAGAAAGGCTGGCAAATTATTACCATGAGATCTTTTGAAGAAGCTATGTCCAAAAGTGAAATTCAACTGTGAGATGAGACTTTGTTTAGATTCAACAAGTCTCTGTTTCAAATGCACTGATTATCCTTTTTTCTGCAGCGACAGCACTGACATGGCAAGACAGAGGAATACTATGAGACACAGGAATATTCTTATGTATCAGATGTTTATATCCTTCTATTTATGTTATGATACTCCCTGGAAGGCACAGACATAGACCAGAAACCCATCTGTATCAGTTTTCCTAAACTCCAGAATTCATGGGGGAGGAAACCTTATTTCTTAATGAACTGTACATATTTAGCAGCTTCAATATTTCCACTACTACGACTGAAAAATAAAATGAAATATTAGAGATGCATTCAGTGTGAGTGAGCACTTAGTTGGAAATCCTAATAAAGAGAGAATATCATTACCATTGGAAACAACCAAGTTAGCATATCCAGAAAGTAAGACAGAAAAGCCTGTCACTCTATCAGCTTATCCAAACCTACACAATCCATCCATGAAAAAGGAAAAAAAACAAAAAACCACACAGCTTTTTATACACACACAGAATTCAGTAAGGATGACAGCAAATTTAAAGTTATAGAATATCCTGAATTGGAAGGGACCCACAAGGATCATCAAGCTCAGCTCCTGATCCTGCGTAGGGCAGCCCCAAGAATCACACCACGAGCCTGAGAGCCTTGTCCAAATGCTTCTGGAACTCAGGCAGACTTGTGCTGTGACCACTTCCCTGGGGAGCTGTTTCAGTGCCCAACCACCCTCTGGGTGAAGAAATTTCTTCACCTACTGATTTTCCTAATATCCAACCTAAACCTCCCCTGACACAGCTTCATGCCATTTCTTCGGGTCAGCTTGAAAGCTAGTACTACACACAAGCTTTTGGATGGCTTCCTTTTTCAGTTGCAGTTGACAAGATGAATAGCTGGATCTTAAACATTTGTCTAGCTTTTTCATCACCCATAGACAAGGGGTCTCATCTGATTTAAAAAGAGCAGGCTTTAATTTCTTTTTGTCTTATGGTAATTTGTATGTACCTTAGGGTTTACTTCCCCCTTCATTCCCACAGTCTTGTAGAGAAGTATTTCACACAAAACACTCCAAAAGCAAGTGCATCATCTCCTGAACACAGAGGTATGTGGTTGTGTGTGTGGGGGGAGTGTGTGAAGAGAGGCACTCACCAATTTTCTGGCATCATTTATTTAATTAAGCAGTCCTATCACAGAACCGTTTAGATTGGAACAGACCTCTGAGATCAGCGAGCCCAACTGTTAATCCAGCACTGCCAAGTCCAGCACCAACCATGCCCATAGACACGCTGTATTCGACCTCACCACAAGCGTGCTGCAAGGGACCGAGGGAGCAGAGCCGCACCCGAGGGCAGCAATGGACGTGACACGGCACCCCCGTCTCCTTCCCTGCCCGCGCCCAGCACGGCGGCCCCTGACACCCCCGGAGCTGGAAACGCCGCGGCCTCACCGCGTCCCACTGAGACGCCGGGAGCGCCCAGCCGGGGGAGGCTCGGGGAGGGTCCCTCGCCCCGCACAAGCCCGCCCAGCATGAGGAGTCTCCTTGGGCGGGCCGCTGCGGGCTCCGGGCACCCCGGCTCCTCCTTCTGTAGGGCCTGCCAGATGCAGGCCGGCGCTCCGGGTATGACTTACCGCAGACAGCGAGCGGGGGCAGCCTTGCGAGCGAGTGACTGACCACCCACCCTCGTTCGCCCCCTCCCTCCCTCTTCCTCGTTCGCCGCCACCGCCCCCACGCAGTCGGCGGCAGCCCCAGGTGCCTGTCCGGGCTGCCCCCAACCCACAAGGCGGGAGGGAAGTGCCTGCTCCTTCTGCCCCAGGAAGCCGCCT
>VZRV01001949.1:225608-348742 GCA_013398115.1 Falcunculus frontatus
GCCCCCGCCTCCCGGGGAGCCGTCCCCGCTCGCCCCGTGTCCCCGCAGGGACCCCCGCGCGCCGCCGCCGCCGCGGCGTCCGCCCGCCTGCGGGTCGCTGTTCCCCCGGGGAGCAGGGGAGTATAAAGCACTGAAGCGGGGAGGCGGTCCGGGCGCGGAGCCCGAGAGCAGGTAGGTGCGGGACGAGCGCCCGAGGAGCCGGGGATCTGCTCCCGCAGGCGGCTGCGGGGGCTGGGGGGAGGCGCTCAACTTCGCCCGGTGCTGGGCACTGCCGAGCTCAACAAGCCTTTTTCTGCCTGTGAAGCATCCTGGTGTGACTTCTCGCAGAATGTTTTTTTTTAGGGGGGCTCTTTAGTGGTGTTTGTTTCCCCCCCCCCCCTTTTCCCAGCCCCTCGCTGCATCGGCTGGAGCTGGCTGGAGGCTCGCCCCTGCCTCTGTGGTCGCATACGCAGCGCTCGTGTTGTCCTAACGATATGGCAGTAGCACTTCCTGCTGTAAATCACTTCGCGATAGTTTTGAAGCGCTTCTTAAAGGCGGCACTGTAATGACCCCCCCCTTGTCAGTGCTTGTGGTAAGCTTAAGACCTTGTGAGCTGGAGGCTGTTTTCAAGGCTGAGCTGTGTAATGTGCTGCAGTACTTTTCATAGAAAGGGTAGAAATGTAGTTCACTGTTGGCTTAGTATTGGCATAAATGTAATTCCCCTTGCTATGACCTGTTGGTGTAGGCTCTGTGGTTTTGGACCCCGTTGTAGTTACTTTTGCCATCTTCTTGTGAAAAAAAAGCTGATCTCAAATGTTCAGAGAGACTGGTGTATTAAGAACTATGAAAAGTAAGCTTTATTATTCTGTTGTATTGGGGAGAGCTCTTTGTTCTG
Source organism: Falcunculus frontatus (assembly GCA_013398115.1). NCBI lineage: Eukaryota > Metazoa > Chordata > Aves > Passeriformes > Falcunculus > Falcunculus frontatus. The sequence continues at coordinate 226,483 of VZRV01001949.1, forward strand.
GAATAATTTGAGAAGATAAAATCACTGAGACTAAAATTTATGGGGACTTGAATTTAAAAACCTTAGCTGTTAGAAGTTGTTCAAATATTTTAAATAAATAGATACATTAATGTAGATTGCTATTGCTGTATTCATGTTCCATTTATTGAAAATATCTACTGAATTAGTCTAATGATCTCTTATTTTGCTCTTTGTATGAACATCATTATATGAAATGGTCTTGCTGACTCTTTTTCCAGCTTATTAATGCCTTTCTCCCTCAAAAAATTTTAGAGCACGGTCAGAAGAGGAATGGATGTAACATGATACCCTTGCAGTGCTCAAAACACACAAATTCTGCAAAGATTTGGGGTTTTAGTAAGTAACACAAGGAAAATGGATGAATCAGCTTTGCTGGATCTGTTGGAGTGTCCTGTTTGCTTAGAACGCCTTGATGCTTCTGCAAAAGTCTTGCCTTGCCAGCACACGTTTTGTAAACGCTGCCTGCTGGGCATTGTGAGCTCTCGAAATGAGCTGCGATGTCCAGAGTGCAGGACTTTGGTGGACTGTGGTGTTGACGAACTCCCCAGTAATATTTTGCTTGTCAGACTACTGGATGGCATCAAACAGAGGCCTCGAAAACCCGGCGCTGGCGGTGGGACTGCTGGCACAAATGCTTTAAGGGTCCCCATCAACACTGTAGCTAATTGCGGATCAAAGGACCTGCAGAGCTCCCAAGTTGGACAGCAGCAAAGGGTGCAAGCACGGAGCCCTCCTGTTAGGGTAAGTACCATGTGGTGACAGTATTTTGGTGCATTCCTGTCTTTTCCTGCACCATTTCAAAACGGTTGATGGCCTCTGCTTCGGTATAAGGGCAGTTGGATAGTTAATACAGCAAAACAATGTAATTTTGAGAATTGCTGTAAATTTCTAGCAAAGCACATCAGTGTTGGTTTAATGTTATATAAATACTAATAATTCTTCCTTATTAAAACTCTCCATTTTTAAGGCAAGCTGAAGAAATCCTTAACTGTCCTATTAAAAGACAGTCAAATAGAGCAACATAACTTATGTGGAAAGATTGAATTATTGTTAAGGATAGAGATCTTGTGAAGGACATTTGAAATTTTTTCTAGTTTGTCAACTGCAAGACTAGAGATTTCATTTTGGCTCATGCACTTTCTGAAATGATTTTTACAATCAATAAATTTCCTTTGAGTTAGACATAAAAAATGGTAAACATGAACAGAGAAGTTTTGCCACTAGCTTCTAAGTACCTACATTTTTACTTTCTTTCCTTCAAAACCAAATTTTTGAATTCCTGCAATCTGCTAAATTATTTGCACTCTCAGTCCTCAAAATTTCTTTAATTAGTTTTTCCTTTAAGTATTTTTTCTAGGGGATTTGGAAGATCTATGTACCATGATGGGAAGACATACTATTGCCTTCTGTCTATACTCTAATTCCTTCCTGAGAGCTATGCCAACTGTAGACTCTGTCATACCTTATAATCAGGACTCAGTAGCCTCATTTATGATTATTCATTCTAGAACCTTTGTCAGGAAATGTAATTTTATGAGATGACAGACCTTGCTCTGTTTTATCTAACAACAAAGCAGGACAGCTTCTCTGAAAGGTTTTGCTGCCCAGTTTGTGATGCATACATATTCCAGTTCCTGTGTTTGAAGAGGAGTTTCTGAATGGTTTAGGTGGTTTCTGTCTTGTGGAGTTTATTTGATTTTTATGAAATGTCTTAAGGAGTTCCAGGAAGAGGACTTGAACGTGTTTTTGGCAGGACCAGTCTTTATTTTAAAGTATATCTGAATTATTTAGTTTACTTACCCAGTGAAAGAAGCCTAACACTGATTTTCCTCAGTTGTACTTACCACTGGAATCTCTCCAAAAGATCTTAGATACACCTCCTAAGTTTGCATAAGGATTTTAAATCCAGTTGTTTTTCCATTAGGTGATATTGCTTTCTCTGCTTGCTAGAAATCTCATTAGGTTCTTTGCTTTAGAATATAGAAATTATAATTATCAACCTAGTTCCTGCTAGTGAGTTTTATTTTGTATATGTATTAATTGGTGAGGAGAGAAAGTGATCTGTGGGGGTTTTCTGTTAGTGGTTTGTTTTTGTGGTTTTGGTGAGTTTTCTTTCCAGAACATCAAATCCTTAAAAAGTACTGCAAAGAAGCATCAGCAATATCAAAACCAGTCTGGTCTTCTCCAGAACTTGATGATGTTTATCATGATACCTTACATTTGCAAATGCTCTTCAACTTAAAAGAAAAACCCTTATGATTTGTTTATATATTTTTGTGTCCACCTTTGTAAATAACTGGGTATTTACAGGGGCTGCTTTGCCTCCAAAAAGGCTTCCGGTGTGGCACTGTACATGAGGGACTGTACTTCAGACTTTCGCAAAGCCTTATTAGACAAAATAACTTGAATATGGAATATTCTCTCTTTTTTTTTTAATGTTTTCTATAATATCCTGTTTTGCAACATTTGCATTTCCAGATGTTGCGCAGAGTAGAAAGTGATAACACATGGAAGGCTGCTTCAGCTTATTAGTTATGCTGTACCGTGTGCCATTAAAACTGTGACCATATGCATTCCTCATGCTATTAACTGATACTCAGTGTATATTAGTGATAGCTTTCAGTGTTTTACAGTAAGTCTTATTCCATCTTTGGTTTTGGAGTTTCACAGGCATTCTTCTGCCTTCTTTCCTTTAGGAGACAGGGAAAGGTGATGATCTCATCATTTGTCCACTTTGTCTTGTCCAGAGCTTTTTTTAATAGGAAGCCAGTAGTTTTAAGAACGTGAACCGACTTCAAGAAGGTGGAGATATGAACTACTTTTCCATTTTCTGTCTGAGAAGCGGTTTTGAAAAAAAAAATCTGGAAAGCAAAATGCCACGTTAATGGACAGTCTTGAAGTGAATGCCCTATTTTTTGCTAACTCTAACATAAAGATGCTTGCAAATACAGTTCCTCTCTGGGAGTTGAAGAGGAAAATCTGTTTCTAGATGAGTGGCAGAGTCAGATTTCCTAAACTAATTTTGCTGAAGGGGAACTAGTAAATGAAAGTTGCTGTTATGTTAAATGAAGTGAATGTAGATGAAGGCTGTCAAGTCATAAACATTCTGCTTATACCCTGCAGTAATACTAAGCTCATAAATGCCCTTTCAGAGAATGCCATAATTTTCAGAAAAGGTTAATACAGCATGTGCTGGAGCATGATTTCCTGAACTGTATCAATGACTGTGGAGTGGCCAGCCCTGTTATTGCACAGTATATTGCATTCTCTGTATCTATGTGGTGACACATGGCAATAAACAAACAAATGGTTCTTTGAGTCTTAAAACTAATGAAGCTGGGTGGGTGGTGGGGATTAACAAATCTTGTGCCTAGTGTATCCCCCACTAGAGTAACCTTGTTTCTTTCTGTAACCTCTAGAAGCTTTCACTGCTGTAAAAATGGCAATTTCTCTGTGCACTTTCTTAACCTATTTTGTTCCCCTGCTTTTTTGATGTATAAAGCCTTCTGTGCCTTTCCCTGGTACAGGCTGGACAAAGGCAGCAGCATCCTACTGTACCTGATGGAAAGCTTGTGTTTGCTGTCTGCCCAGCAATTCTGTTCTAGGCAGCCAGCTTGCCTGAGAGCAAATAAAATAGTTATACACATACTGCAGTTTCCTCTCTGGTATGGATGCTAATTTAATGCATTTCTCTTTTTTTTTCAAGATAAAACCTTCAGCTAGGTTGACAGCTTGAAAGAGCTGTAAGAGCCACAGCCTACTGTCAAATCTGCTTGAGACTGGTCATCAGGAGCAAGTTAGTGAGGGCTGTTGAGGGACTGCATGATCACATGAGCCTTGCTTCCTTCAAAAGAGCATTCAGAAATGTTAGGCTCCATCCTTTTATGTTTATGCTCGTGTTATTAATTTTTTCATTTTCACGGGTATGTAAACAAGAATTATCCTAAGTTTCTTATGGCGGTTTTACAAGGGTATGCTTATTGCAAGAGTCTTAAATGTAGCTGTGTGCCTAAGTTGCTGGATGTTGGAGAGCTGTTCTCTCCTTGACAGATTTAAGATGATCCACTTTTAACTTTTTTTTTGAATTTGTATTTGCCTAAGACATACTAATTCTCCCTCTAGTTTGTTTATAGTTCAGATTTCTGAAGTTAGGGCTGTCTTTTCCAGAGAACCTAGGAGAGAGTTATCTAGATAGTCTGAAATCTTATCAGTGTTGTAATAAGATTTTCAGATGTTTTCTGGACCAAATGTAGGCAGGAAGAGCTAAGAGAAGAATTCATATGATCTCCATTAACGAAAGAAAAGTATGAAAAGTTGGCCATTCCTGATAGAGTGCAAGCTTTTGGTGAATAAGAATTGGTGGTGTAATTTGAGTATATTGTACTGTATGTGAGTGGAAAATCTTATCAAGAAATGTTACAATGCAATGTGAAAGTCCTAAAGCTTTTCCCTTTTTTGTTGTTTTTTATTCTGGAAAGCCCCTAAAAACCTCTGGAGATACTATTCTCAGTGAAGTCGACTTGAAATGAGAGGGTAAAGAATTATTGCAGGCTATTGGAAAATGCTCCTTTAGGTGTTAAAGGGGGCTAGAGCCACTGGTATCTGAGCATCTGAGTTGTTTGTGATAGATTCTTTTACAAAGGAGGAGGAAAGAAAAACCCACTAGCAGGAGATTGTTCCATGAGTTTCTGCTAATGCTTAGCAGTGGTGCAGTGTCGTGTAAACCCATACATCCATTTTCATGTTTGTTTAACAAGGAAAGCAATAGTAAAATTTTAAATTCCTGAATCCGTACTGCTGCAGCAGTGGTCATTTGTGATCCAGTAGGCTTGCCTGGGAACTGCTGAAGCAGTTGTAATACCAGAAAGGAAAATAAATGGAGCTAGGTGTTCTACCCGTAGCCATGGTGTTTGACCTTGCCACACATCTTGGGGCAGTAGGGACACTGGGCCACCTTCTGGTCTGTGTGGACTTAAGCAGGTTGGGCTTCTCTGTCAGACTCAATGGATGGTGTAAGCAATCAGTTTTCATTCGTCCTAACCACCCTGGAAATGAGATCTCAGAGTGCAGCTCTCACAGTTTGACCGTTCAGCAGGTTGCAAAAAAATGACAGGAGCCAAAACAACTGCTGCTTTTGGAGTCATGGCACTTGCTGACCTATGGAGATCCTGGCAGAACTTAGATATCAAAAGAAACCTCTTAGACTGGAGAATAACAATAGGACTGAAAATATGCATTCATAGATCAATAACTTTATTACATTATTGTAAATAAATATGGGGATCGCCAAGCATAGCAGCAGGTGTAGATTGGAACAGATGTTAAAATCATCTTGGAACAAGCGTTAGTGGAATAAAATAGTACAAAGAAATGGATCAGTAAAAGTCTGCTGGAGGGGTGTTCTTGGAGAAGGTTCCCATTGTCTTAATAGATCAGATTATAAAGTATACCCATTTGAGGGAAAAAGTAGTGGTAGAAATATGCAGAAAACAGTGGGTAATGCAGTTAGTTCCATGATTGCTATTTGTGATGGTAGACTGGAGATTACTTGATGGTACCTGATTTTGAGCTGAAACCCCCCCCCCCCCCCCCCGACCAAAAGGGTATTCCATACCATATGGCATCATGCTCAGCATATAAATCTGGGGAAGGAAGAAGGAATGGGGGGGGGAAGTTTCCAAGTAACATTTGAAAATCTGGAGATAGACACCTATTCATGTTCTGGAGTGATCATTAGAAAATATTTTGTGAAGTCTTTGTAAATCATATATGCATGCTTTGGTTTTGTTTCATGCTTGCTGAGATACCAGATTCTGCTTTTATGTTTACAATTGCTTGTACAATTTTAATTACTTTTGTGTAACACTGCTGTATCCTATGTGAAACTAGAGAAAATTTAATGGAGATCATAAATATAAAAGGAAAGTAGACTGACTCTCATGGTGTTAATGTGTTTCCTTTCAGACATAAATAATTAGATAGAGAAGGAGGATAAGCAAAAGGAAGAACTGTCTCTGTATCCAAAGGCATTGGGCTAGGGTTGAGAGCTTCCGGGCTCAGTTCCTGGCTTTGCTACAGACATCCTTTATGACCTTGCACAGAGTCACTCAAAGCTCTTTGTGCCTCTGTTTCCCATCTGCAGATATGACTGATAGTACTGTCTTTGTTTGACTCACTATTTAGACTGTATACTCTCCAGGGCAGACATGGACTTTTTCTAAATTTTCGATGTATCCATGGGTGTTTTACAATGGTTCCACAGTCTCAGTTGAGGTCAGTATATCCTGCTGTTAACTCTAAATCACTGACTTCCACATTACTGGAGAACTGTTCATAATCCATTTCCTGTCCCAAAGATGGTGCAATGCTTAGTGTCACATTGTTAAGAGGATTTAATTTTGTTTGGATGTGTAATAGGAAATCGCGTGAATACCTCAGTCAGGAAAAGCCAGACACTTGAAACATCTGTGGAAGTGGTAGTCCACCCTTCAGCTAGGGAAATCTGCATCTGACTGACACACTGGTGTGTAGATTTGAGTTTTGAAAAGAATAAGAAGAGAGTATCTAATGTGAATTGTGTTGATAATAATGTTTAATGTTTAATTTTAATGTTTTAGAAATGTTTAATTCCATACTTTGAACCTGCATAGCTATCTTGAACCTGCCAATTAACATTAATCTGCTTGATAAAACAGCTGCCAAACCAGTGTAATCCCTTTTTTTAGAAAATAATTAGGTTTCGAAGTAAACTAATCCATAAACTAAAAAAGAAGTCTACATTATTTACATGTGATACTGAAATATGAAATCCCTTTTAAATTTGTTTACAAACTTTTTTTGTTTGTTTTTTGGTGTATTAGTGGAAGGTACTGTTGTATAGTTGCTTTGTCTTCATGTGGAAGAGAGGACTGTCTCTATTTCCCTTCATTTTCCAATTTAATATTCCTCCATTTATGTAGATTTGTTTAAAACCAACTACATGAAATAAAATAGTGTCTTATTTTCCTCTGCTTTAATGTGGCCAGTGAGTTGCAGGTTATTGCTCTACTCAAAAAGCTTTGATCATTCAGAAAATTTAAACTTCTGCATAAAAAGTAAGTCTGAAACCCTTACTTTTAATGGGCTTGTGAAGGGAAGCAGGTTTTTTTAGAGGGAATAAAAGTCCTTGAATTTTGTCTCATATTACCACAAAAATCAAATACCAATACAATTGCTTTACATAGGTGATCCAGGTTCTGGTTGGAAAAGTCAGTCAGTAGTGCTGTTGCTGTGTTTCTCTGTGCATAGTGTCCGGCTTTCCGTAATGCGTTCAGTGGCTTAATAGGCATCAGGTATGGTATGGAGAGCTGAAGGGGCTGATTGGGATGGGGTCAGCTAGAAACCCTTCTTCTCCCCTCTCCTTTGACTGAGTGAAATGGTTTTTAATGGAACTTTAGTGTTCAGTGTGTGGATAGGAACTGCAGAAAACAGAAAGCCTTAAACTGCAGCTGTGATAATAAAACTGGAAACTTGTTATGATCAGTTGTTTGTCTTTCTTTCGGTGAACTTCCCCTTGCAGTGCATTTGGCCTTCTCCTTATGATACGCTTAACACCTTCCTTGGTCTTTTCTTTGGCTCCATTGTTGTCCTTTTTTCAAACGTTCTCCCGTCTCAGATCTTACTGTAATACTTCCAAGAAAAAGAAAACATACAGTTTTCTTACCTCTTGTGTCCCATTTGTCCTTGACTGTGTCAGACATAAGGAACAAAAAATAAACAATAAGAAAGAAAATTTTCTGTTGAAGTGTGTGGACTACCTACAGTCTTGTAGTATATATGACTAAGATCTACCAAATATATGAAGAGCATAAAGTATAAGTTGATATTACTGTATTGCCTAGCCTCCAGGGGTTTTTCTTCCTTTTTTCTTCGTCTTCTTCTCCTTTAAATCATTGACTATATTCTCATCCTAGTGTGAGCAAGAATGTGTCTCAGTAATTAAAGCTGAAATATCATCTGGTCAATCCTGTTCATGCATACACCTCGCTACTGCCTTCACAGAGGAAAAGTGTGCATCTGTTAAAGCTTATTCCCTGTCACATCCCTCTGTGTTAGACAGAAAAACTCATCTTGGAAAATCAACAGTGAATTCTTGGGTCAGTTGAACTAGATCAAATTCTTTGCTTTTCTTTTCACATCACCAAATCAGAGTCTTCTTCCAGAGCAGTTTTTTTTTTGGCTGAGAATTGCTGCTTTGAGGTGAGCTGGATTAATTTTAGAAAGCAAGTGGCCCTGAGGTGGGAGAGTCACACATCCATGTGTTCTTTTCTGCACTCCTTATCTTTCTTAGGTACAGAGGGGAAGATGACAGCAGTGTCCTCTGACTGTCAGACTGAACACTGGGACTCATCCTGGTTAGAGCCTTGCTGTACTGAGCATGTCACTTATCCCTTTCCCATGGATATTGCCAGAGTTGCCATGCAGTTTGGATGCAGAACCTGAGCTGGTCAGCACAGAGACAATTGGTTAAGTCTGTTTTCACATTTGCATCCTCTAAAATGTCAGGAGATCTTTGGGACTCAGAAAGATACTCTGTAGATAAAGGAAGTCCCTCCAAAGAGAGAAGTCGAGTCCAGTATTTTGAATGCTTTAGGCATGTGATGCTTATATGCATATATTTAAAATGTCATTCAGTGTTTCCTAGAAACCTACAGGTTTGGATTCTCCGGTTGTAGGAAAAGTGAAACACAGAAGTCAATGTTTCATTTATGGGCACTGTTGCCAAAGTGTCTCAGAATCTGAGCCTGCTGGGTACATGAAAGTCAACTGTGGTGCATATGAGCAATCCACTGTACCCTTAGAAGCTTTGGGCTTTAACTCTCATTTTACACTTGCGTCACTCAAGTGTATGATTTATTGTCCAGATTAAAGTTTTTGTAGTGTAAGAGTATAAAAACTCCAGAATTTTAAGTAATTTCTTGTCTAGGTCTTTGTTCCTAACTTGTTTGGCTCTTGATTAACCCCCTTTGGCCCCCCAGTATAAGCACTTAAATTTTCAAGTATTAAAAAGCCGGAACCTGCAAGAGTGTGTTTGATCTCCTACAAATGAGGGCAAGATTCTCTTGTGTGCCATCCCTCTCACACAGTAATTCTGTTTGAAATATTGCTGATATACTCGGCCTTCCACACCTAATTTTTTGAATATGGTGTAAATTTCTGTTTGGTTTTTTTGTTTGTTTTTAATTGAACTAAAAGCTCTGTTCTGGTGTTTAACTGTTCTATCTTCCTTGATTTTTCAGAGTCAAATATAGGTAGTCCACTTTTATGTTCTGTAAATGTGCAAAGTATAATTTTTTACTTTCTAGCTGGGAAGTATGCTATTAATCATAAATGCATTTTGATCAAAGGTAAGCATTTCAGTGTTGTTGAAATATTAATACAGATATCTTTCTCCTTCTCTCTAAAGTGAAGGACTGCTGCCAGTGCTACTCAGAAGATAAGCCTGGCATCAAATGTCCTGTCGGACTTTGTAACACCTGAAGTGCTCCTCAGTCTTTAGCATTTCTTTGTTAATAAAACTGATTTTATTTCGTGGCATTAGTGTTGCAGAAAGATGAGATAACTCTGCTTTCCTTTTTTTGTAAAGGAAAGATGTGCATATTACCTCTCTTGACTTCCTCTTCTCAGCATCTAAGCTTTCAAAATATACATGTGCACCGAAAGCTTTTTAAAGAACTGAACCACTGTTTTACCTTGTGTGAACCGCAGTTCTACAAGACAAGCTTTTGAAAAGCTCTGATTAAAGACAAAAGTACTCATTTCCATCAGACTTTCAAGCTGCTGAACTCAAGAGAAGGAATGTAGTCTTACTTGCACAGAGGTGGCAGAACATCAATACTGAGTAATTTGAAATGTGTCTCTTCAATTATTCTTTATGGGTAGGCTATCTTAGCCTTTTAGGTTATAGTCTTTATTTTATTTATATTAAAAAAAAAGTCTAAGAATGGATCATTTCTGACTTTAAAAAGTGTTAAAGTGAAAAACAGTCAAAGATAATCAGATGACGATCTGAGTTGGCATATATAGGGCATAGCTGTTCTAGAAGCTTATTTTAAACAAATCCAGTGAAGCTGAGTTCACTGCACTGTGTTAATGTGCCCCTGAGTAGCGAAGAAGCTTTTATTCTGAAGCTGAGCTTGCTAAAAGAAAATCGGTGTGTCACGGACCTTCACTTGTTCATGTGTGCCAGTGCCCTTCTATCTCACATGGTCTTTCTCATGAGCTAGATAAAGAGAGGAGACTCTTAAATCTTATCCACACTAGCAGACTTAAGCCATTTTCAAAACCTGTTTAATTTAACACAGTTTTAAATCCACAGCTTTATTAAGTTAACAAGCCTTCAGCCTTGCCACCAGGTTCTGTAATCCTCTTAGGTCTTGGGACTAAGCAGGGCAGGGATAGTCAATAAGTAGATGAATAGATAATCTTTCAGAAAACAGATCTTAAAGTTGAGAAATGCTGATCTGAATTTCCACTCACTGTATACACTACCACAGTACTTAGAACCTGAGTAATAAGTTGAAATGCCTTTCACTTTGTCTGGGGGGAGGAAGAGTGAATAAAGGATTTTTTAAAAAATGCATTAATTCCTGGTTTTCAACCCAGTAAAATTAGGTTAAATTTTAAATATAGAATGAGGTAGATAAAAATAACAGTTTGTTTCCTTGCCATTGTGCATATGCAGATTAAAATCTTCTTGTGGTTGTTTCACAAGCTATTTTTGAAAATCTTTCAGGCAATCAGGAGTCTATGGACCAGAATTTAAAGAACACAACATAATGCCGATAATGTGGCCTTGGCCACGACTGCAGTCTGCATATTGCTTCTGTTCAGTTTTGGCTCTTCTGACGCTACTGAGCTTAAGCTGTGTCTGTCTCCTGAGCATCACTCCTGAGGTAGTGGAGTTGGAGGAATTAAAAAAGAGCCATATGTAGTGGAAGAATTCAGCCTAACATAAGGATTCCTGCCAGACATGTTCACAGAGCACCAGAGTAGGAACAGAGGAAGTGGATCATAGAATCATTAATGTTGGGAAAGTCCTCCAAGGTCATCAAGTCAAACTTTTGACTGAATATCATTATGACCACTAAACCATATAATGAAGTGCCATATCTACTTGTTTTTTGAACACTTCCAGGGATGGTGATTCCACCACTTCCCTGGGCAACTTGTTCCAATGTAGGATTCAAACCAGCTCCAGGAGATGGAAAGTGTGATGCTATGTTTGGAGAGGGTGCAGAAGAGCTGAGCACACAGCTAGCCTTGAGGCATGAAAGCAATCACTTATCTCATTGAAAGGCTGGGAGAAGGCCTTTGAGAGGAGATGGCTGAAAAGCAGAGAAATTTTGGTACTGATGGGTGATAAGGACCAAAACGGTCAAGTGATAAGGGAGGAAGAGGAATAGTGGTGTTGAATGAAAACAAACTGTGGTGGTAGGCTTGGAACATAGCAATAGACCAATTAGATAAAATATTACAGAGGAAATGGGGTCAAGCAAATTACTCTTGGCTCACTGGAATTGAATTAGAGACTTGGTGAGGGGGAAGTGCTGCAGGAGCAAGTTGAAGAGGTAGCTTGATGTTTGAGGAAGGTTTTGGAGAGCATCGAAATAGAAAAGTTGCTATGGAGGTGTTGGCTAGACAAGAGGTGAGAAAGAAATTTAAGTGTGTTGACTCACATGCCATCTCGTTTCCTTCAGTATGTGTGTATTTGAATACTGTGTATTTTCTTTTTCATTGTTTATTTTTTAATAGTGTGTCATGTATTATGTGACATTTAGACTAGTACAGTTCCAAAATGGTCGAAGAACTTCCATTCAGGACTTCGAGGATTACTTCTGGCGTATCTCTCAAGCACTTCGAGATTCTTCACAGGATTCTGAAAATGTCTGTTTTATTACTAATAATGTATTCTCATTGTTCTTATAGAACCAATAAAGCTAAAAATTCTAATATTTCATTCAATGAACTCTAAAAGAATGTAGGAAAAGCGGGGCTAGTGTCCTAGGAATTGCTGGGAAATTGAAAAAGATTCTCAAAGAAGGAAGAAAAAACAAACATAATCTGTGACTGTCTTGATTTGATGGCATTTTCTTTCATCTTGCTTCCACGTTTCCTCAGTCTGTTGTCTATTCCTTCAGTTAGTAATAACTAAAAATAAGGATTTAAACATCATGTTAGCCTTACAGAGCGTAGTCGCAATCTATTCTTTTGAATTTGGTCGTGATGATAAGAAGAATGGATTTTATGGTACATGTTCTCCAAGCAAAACAATGGAATATTTTCAGTATGTTTTCAATCTGTTGGAGCAGCTCACCTTTCTGTAATACCATTAAAAGGAGAACTATCTTTCCAGAGCTATGTTTTCAAAATACATTATTTTTGTTCTGTAAGGGGAATTTGTGTTTACTTTTACTTTAACTAATAAGGGAATTGGTTTTTCAGTGCAGAAATAGAATAACTAGTGGGCTGTTTCTGGAAATGGGTTCCCAAAGTAGTTTACAATTTCAATAAATGTTTATCTTCTTGTACTGAAACCTCTGAACCCAGAAAGAAACAAAAGGGTCAAGGAAAACTTATTTCTGACTTCAGCTCCTGTTGTGGGCTTATATTCTTTTCTCAGGAAATCATACTTTTTCATATATTCAATTCAGAATTGTGTTGCTTGCAACAGGGAACTGATGTCATTTATGCTTTATTTGTTTTTTTATCACACTACCATTTGATGGAACAGCATGAAAGACATTAAAATTTATTTTAAATGGCATAGAAGAGAAACTGGTTATCATCTGCAGTCCGTACAAAGGTGGTGTGGGTTTTTTAATGTAAAAATAAGATATTAAATACTGTGTTTTACACAGTTAAATAAGGAATATTCATAATTGCATATGTAGTGATTGATAGGGACACTTTTTTTAAAGTGTAATACTTGTTTCAAATTTTCTGAGTTTACATTAAGGGAATCCAAGGAAGAAGGGGATATGAGTTAAACCAGCTCAACTGTCAGGAAGTGTTTGTTCCTTTTTTTTTCCCTGCAGCAATCAGAATTTTACGTAAAAACTGCCATTTTTAAAATATTCACTGAGTAAAATTTTATGTAACATGGCATCCTTATTCCTTTTAGAGATTTTGTAATGTCTGCAGTTAGGCTCTACCACACAGTTCCTTATTTTTTGGTGTTGTTGGGAGTTACATGAGTTACTGAGATGGATTGGTTGATGAAGTTTGTGCCCGTTTTCTTGGGGTTTGTAGGCTGTGGTTGCCTAGGTGGGTGTATGTTTTTGCCTGTAGTGTACTGCTCAGTTCACAAGTAAGAGCTTATATTAGAAATGGTTAAAAAAGAAATAAAATTATTTTAGAGACAGTTTTGTATTTGCAGTCATGGAAGATATGGACTTAGAATATTCAGAGGTACAGTCCTTGGAAGAAACCTTTGCGTGTATGAAATTTTTTGTCTTCTTACAAGGGATTTCAGTGCTGCTTCACTTAGATACGTTTAGATGGGAGCCCAGTTGCACATAGCCAGATTGAAGTTCAAGGTAATTTATCTGAATCAAACCATGCACTAACTTGGTCATTTTAGTTAGACGTGTCTTACAGCTCAGAAAGCCTTTTAGCCCAGTATGCAGTAACCACAGCATAGTCTCACCTATGGTAAATGGAAAACGAAGTATTCCAGTATTCCACTTTGTGTGTTTAAAGCAAATCTTAAAAGTAGTTGCTTTCAGGAATTAATAAGTTTTGTTTGTAAGATGCCTTGTGATGTTGGAGAAATCCTCTTTGTGCTTTAACAGATAACTTCACCCTCAGATCTGGGCACTGGCTGCAGTTTTGTTTAGGAAATCATTGTGCTCTCTCTTCTAACTACTGCTATTTGCAATGTCAGGTTAGCACCCCACGTCTTCCTGGGAGGGGCATGTCATTCTTGGGAAGTCAAATACCTCTGGTGCTCAAAGCTAGAACATTAGTAAGAATTCTTAAGATTTCAAATAAACCAAAATCAAGTTATTCTCTAGTTTTCTAGACTTGAATGCATTATTATATTTAAAAGCTAAGATTCATATTCTTCTTTCATTTTTGGGAAAGAGGTAGAGGCAATGAAATTTTTGTGAGAGTGTGGCTTTTTTAACTTAAGGAAAACACTTTGCTTTTGCAAAAGAAGACCAAACTTGGCACCAAATTGTTGGGGCTTTGTCAGTACCACAGAGCTCTGGTTTTGGGTGTGGATTCCAATTACTGAAGTTTAGGCTGAACATACCATTAGATGCCAAACTGTGCTTTGTTTTTGGAGAAGGTAGTGGTACTCAGTAGATGAAATAGCCTTTGAATTGTGCTGTGTTTTGAAACAAGAATACTTTTTGCAGACTTCTTTTGTCTGTTCAGCATATAAAATTTAATGGATGCAATCTGTCCAAAGTGGTCTTACGTAAACACTCACCGTGTTTATATTTTTCAAGATCTTGTAGCTATAGAAATAAAATCGCAGTTTTGAACTTTGCTATTAAAATATACATTGGAAAATATTCTGTTGGAATATAGAGGAGTGTTAATGGCTTCCATAAAAACAGATCTGGTAAAAATCACTAAGTGCAGTAGATATCCTTCATTAGAGGGACATTGGTCTTAGTGTTCCTTTGGTAGCTGAAGCAATAAAGCTGCTGCTAAAGGCACCAATCAGCAGAATAAGTCTGGAACAGGGAAGACTACTCTATGAAGACTGATAAAACTGACCATAAATACCAGAGCTGGGTCATTGGTGTGTGCCTGAAGAAAAATGGAATTTTTGAGAGAGGGTTAACAAGAAGGAAGAAATGCGTCAGAGCTTTGCATGAACCATCAAGGCAACAGACAACACTCTAGGGAGCACAGTAATTTCTGATAGCACCAACAGATTGCAAAGTATATATGGGGGCTGTTTCTTGGTCACGTTAGTTTTGGATAAAATCATGATTTTATGACTATTCTTGGTAAATACTGTTTTGAATTTCATTTTGTCTTTCTAATGAAGGTGTGTCAACAAGGACCTAGGAATGCTGACTACCTGTTTAGATTGAGGGCTGGCAAATATTTTTTACTTGATCTCTCTGATTTTTGTTTGTCTTTACATGCAGTGTTTTCAAAAGGCATTGAAAAAAATTATACTGGATACAGAAGTCCCATGTTTTTTCTGTTTTGTCATTTTGTCAGTATGCATTAAATCTGCCTTAAGTGAATCACCTTAATTAAAGTAAGTCAGCCTTTGGTTCAGTATTTAATGTGCTCTGAAGATTGATAACCAGTGATTGTAGTGGCTTAATCATGGAGACTTTTGGCCTCCTTTCTAAAGGGGAGCAACTGAAGTTGTTCCGCTCTGTGAAAATAAAATATTCACTGGGAAAAGGATTAAAACCCAACTGTTCACCTCCCAGGTGAGTCTTGGGTCATTGAGCCAGAGAATTGTTTTGTCACCACTTTCAGTGCTCTAAGAGAGGTTAGGGGAAATGCATGCCAAGATGTCTGTGGTTTGGTGGTTAGATCTCGTGCCATGTTGGATCATGTATTGCAGGTATGAATGATGCTTTTTATGGAAATAGAACCTTTTTTCTTTGTTTTTCTTAATCTCCTTCTGATTGCATATTTTGTCTAGAAAGTACTTAATTAACCATGGCTCAAAGTGTGGTTTTCCTCTGCTTTTTGACTATCAGATGGGGAACATAACATTTGTTGTTTGTGTTGGCTTAGCTGTGATATTTCTCTTCTCATTTTCCTCATGTAAAGATGAGATTAATTTAGGAGAAAATTGTTTGTTTCTGACTTCTGTTTTTAATGAGAAAATAGTATCTCCTGGGATATGCTTTCAGATGTTGGAGCATTATTGTTTTGAAAGAAACTAATATTTGGCAAATCATAAATTAAGGGGTTTTTTTCACAAGTTAAATTGCTTTTAAAATGACAGCTTTGGAAGCATACATAACTTTGAATATTACGTTTCAGGTACGCTGTATCTCTGTGATCCTGTGGGGCTTATATGTCTGCTATTGAATTTGAAGGAAAAAATAACAAAAGCAGTAATTTTAGTTTACTGTTATTCCCTTAAAAATACTAATATCAAAGTATGTTGAGATGTATGTGGACTTCAGTTTTTCATATGACCTTGTACTTTGTATCTAGCCTTATTTCTATCCAAGTATGTTCTTTCTAGGTGGTAGAAAAAGAAAAAAAAAGATTAAATTTTTTGTGCTTTATGTTACAGCACAAAGTGTTTGAAAGCTTAGTTAGTAAATCTGTATTTGAGAAGAATCACTGAGCTGTGTAATACTACTTTGTTTCTTTCTTAAAAGAGTAAAATAGAACCTCAGTCTTCTACCTCCAAGGAGAGGGAACAAGTGAGGCTCTACAACCGTAGTATTATTGAGAAGTACAAGTGCATGCTCATCATGGCTCTAGATGAAGAATAACTGTTCTACTTGACACATGCAGATGAGGAAATAAAAGGGCCTGTAATGGGCCATGTAAAATGTTGGCACTAGAAAGCTGAACTACTGGTGTGTAGAAACCATCCCTTTGTTCTCTTTGCGCACTCTTCATTTACTCTGTGCAATATTTCAAATAAAATGGAAAACTAGGGGTTTCATGCGTGTTTTTTATCTGCTTGCCTTTTTAAAAATAAAACTACTTTTTTATTTATCACTTGATTATTTTTTATTTATGTGTATTACTTTTATGTATTGCTTGAGTTCATGTATTTTTAATCTCTTGTAATCAGGGCGCATCAGTGATGATTGTCTTATTGCAGCTATAATGATTTTTAAACTCATAGCTTTGTTGCAATTTCTGTTGGTGTGAACCATTTAATATAATTTTGAGTTTGGAAATGCAGTCACCCAGCAGAGTGTGCGCAGAAAGGACTGCTGGACTGGCTTGGCACTCTCTGGTCTAATCTACTCAGGGATAATTCGTACAAGCATTAGAGATAGTTCCAGCCAGGCAGCATTAACACAAAGTTTCTAAGAAACCCCTTGTGTCTAGTTTTGTTTCATTAGTATTGGCAGTGCTGGAAGCAGAGGAGAGTGCTGCCAGGGTTATTATCAGTGTATGACCCAGCCTGTTCTTGGCTGGAGGTGGAACCCAAAACACTGGGGTCTAGCTTACATCACTACTCTGCTTTGGATGTTGCTTAGTCCAAGGTTGGCAAAACTAGGAGAAATTCTTACTCGAAGTGACATTGTGCTGGGAACTTCTCTGAAGTGAATCATCCTTGAATAGATAAGACTATTAAATGCTAATATCCACCAGCGTTTTCCTGTGTGTGCTTTTAGAGTTTGGATTTTCCGGTTTGTAACGATAACACGGCAATGAAATGTGCCACCAAGGCACATCGGAACTGCTGTCACTGTCAAAAACTAAATGTAGCCTCCAGCATTCTAACAGTAAAAATAAGCTGTTCATCTATCTCTTAAGCTAATATGTTGCTGAGATGAGAAAGATCTCTTAATAAGCAGTAGCCTTTATGAGTGTAGACTTTATCATAGTAGATTTAATGATAAGGTTTATTAATGGAATCTTTGCCTCACGCTTGCTCTTGTTGAAATTCAGTGTGCTTTCCATGACAATTATTGGTGAGAGACCTTAATTTAAATGCTAGTTTCTGAAACTAATTTTAGGCATATTTTTTGCAGCAGGAAGTGTATGTATCCCATAACACTCTTCTGCAGAAACCTGGTTTTACTGTTGGTTGGGCAACATAAAATTTTTTCTTTCTGACCCTATTGTGTTTATATTCTTAGGGTCTTTTGCTAGACTGGCAAAGTCTTGACTGTTAAGATGATAGATACTGCAGCTTTTATCACATACGTGAGCTGTGATTTTGGTTTCCCAATGATGTATTCTAAAGGGACCCACTGCAGGTAGCCCATAGGTGTCTCTGAAAAATAGCAAGTGTCTGAAATCCTGCCTCTCCGCAGCTGAGTGAACTAATTCTGAATTGCAGAAGACTAGTTCACTGGTATTCACAGTATGAAATCCTCTCTAGAGGAAAGTGGTTGTATTGCGGATTCCTTCAAAAATTATTTTTTCTTCAAAAACAAAAAACTCCCCTTAAAATAGGACAGTCGCTTAAAATAACAACAGCAAAAAAGCCCTGCCCAGTTTTTCAGTGTCTTGAGTACTTCCCAAAATACACAGACCTTTTATTCTCTGTGTGTGGGGCTGTAGACTCTTCAGCTCTTGTTTGCAGAAAGTAGGCACTATCCACCCAGCTACAGGCTGAGGAGCTGTAAGTCATCTCTACTCTCGTGCAGGCCATGCCAGAAAAAGAAAAATAGTTACTTGAGTCAATTGTGAAAGGTCAGCAGAAAATGAACCGGGAGTAAAACAACTACCAGGACTAGTATGCATCTCTGATCCAAGAAGATCTGCTACATTTAGTATTACTTTACAACTGGTGTTTCCAAATCAGCATGAAGGATGGTTTTCTCTCCTTAATTTCTCAAAGGTGAAATTGCTTTAAATACTCAATGTGGTGAGCATTGTAAGTGCCACTGGTGGCAGTATGCTAAAATTATGATATAATAGAGTTGAAATAGATATAAAGTAAGTAAAAAGTGAAATTTTTCATCAGGCACAAAAGCCTTTAGCCATAGCTAAGGATCATCTGTAGACTGAATAGTAATTGTGGGTTAAATGTTTCCAAAATTCCTGGTATGTTAAGCAGGATTTGACTCACAGTAAGAAAATTATTTCTGTTGGAGTTTTAAAATTTTGAGCTTTTTATCTTTCTTCCCTCTTAAAATGTATCTCAGGGACCTTAGAGGGCACAATTTTAAGAAAACAAATTTTCAATGAATGGCCATGGGTACTTAGATTAACCTGGATTTCTCAGATGAAGATCAGTCTATTTCATTAACTCAAAGAGAAGGTGGATGGGAAAGTGCTGTCAGCATGCTGGCTGAGTGAACAAGTCAGTGCCATGATGCACTTTCAGTCCCCCATACCATCTCACTTTTTTTTGAGATAACATATATTTGCTTTCAGTATTGTATTTGTATTCAAAAACAATTTGTAGTTTCAATACTCAAAATTGATTTAAGATTATTTTTCTATAAACGATTTAAAACTCAATACCGTATAGTATAAAATAATGTGAGATTAAATATTCATTGACAGATGTGGGGGGGGAAATCTTTCTTTTATGAAAACCTGGTGTGTCAGGGAGATCTTAGGATTCCAAGCTAGTGTAGAAATTGCTTCTTTTAGTAATAATTCCAACTCACAGATTATTTTGGAAATTACTGGGAGAGGAGCAATAGCTATTCTGTGTTTCCTGCCCCTAAATTATTCTGGGGTGTGGCAGTGATTGACTAGGCAAATTGCTGCCTTCATCTTGAATTGATTGGTTTTATTTATAAGTTAATGTGTACATGAGGAAGGCTGTAAAATAGGTTTAATTGTAGTCTTCAATGGTATAAATAAGGAAAGAGCCATTGGGTCCTTCAAGATTTCAGGTCTTTGTTATGTCTTAATACATAAGTTAAACATGGCTCTTAAAAATGTATAACTTTAGTAGTAGTGGTAAATATTAAGTACTAATTTCTATTGTGGCGAAATTAGTATTTCTTGTTTTCTCTAAGTGTACAAGTGAAGTGAAGATACTGAAATTTAGTTTCAGTGTACATATTCTGTAAACAACTGGAAAAGGTAAGTAAGTTATTATCAAATAAGAATTTTTTAGTTACTTTGTAGTCATTCACTTGGTGGATAAACTTATGGCAAGTTACATTTCTTTATAAAAGAGGTGATGCAAATATTCTTAAGTTTTTGTGGAGAAGAGTGACAATAAACAATCTTTTATTGGTTTCACCTTTTTTTTTTGGTGTTTTCTTCCTTGCCATTGCAGTCTGAGCTTAGTGGAAAGATTATATTATGATACAAAAATGCTTTCTAAAATATATTCAGTGAATTGGATGACCGTTTAAATCTTGTTTCCTGCGGATAGGGAGTTGAGGCCTGTAATTCTCAACAAGTACATTTGAGTGGATCAGAGAGGGTTAGATTGAATCTGATTCACAAAACTGTCCCATAGCCATGGTGCATTTTACATACCACTCATTTGTTTTCTCCCTCTCTGCTGAAGTTTCTTACCAGAGTAGCTTATCCTACTGTCCATTGCGGTAAGTGTAGCAAGCTGTGAAAATAACATGTTTTCAGGGGTAGGATGACACTCCTTTCCTTTGGAACAAATAATAGGTTGTACTAGGAAGTTGTTTTCACTTCAGCTTGTATGTGAAGATGGAGGCACAGCAACACCATCAGTATACTACTACATTTAGTAATCTGTGGGAGTTCAGCACTCCGCACGAGTGTTGGTTCTTATCTTCACCTCTGGGAAGTTTTACCTCGAGTCCGAATACATGAGAGACGCCTGCAGATGCTGTTTCAAGATGTTTATTTCTTCTTATCTCTAACTTGCTCTGAGCTCCAGCTGCATGTCTGATGCCAGCCAAAACCAAGCGGGGACTACCCAGACTTGGGCCGTCCCTGTCCTTTTTTGTACTCTTTCCAAGATCCAACCATTCTTCACAACGTATTTATTATTTACTCTTTTATACCAATTAATTTGCACCTATTCTAGACACGTAATTTCTACCTCTTTTTCATTCTACCAATCATCTTATGCCACAACTACTAGAGAACATGGAGGAGAAGGAGAAGAAGAAGAAGAACAGGGCAACGCCCAAAATCCTCCATGTTAAACCCTTCATCCTCATATTAAAAATCCTAAAATCTACTTTTTAACCTTATAAAATACCAAACTACTACTCATTTTTGCACTCTCGTGGTTTGCACTGATTCTTGTAATGTTGGTAACTTTTCACATGGGCTAAGGTCAAAGGCTATTATTCTGAGCTTTTTACCAGGGTCTGGGACCCCCTTGCTGGGGGCTCCTGACCACCCAGGACAGCCCGAGGCATGCCCTAACTTCCCACGGCAGCCAGAGGCGTGCCTTGGACTTCAACAGTAATCATTGTATTCATACATTCATAAATATTGATTGGTATATTATGTGTTCAGCCAGTGTTGCATCCACAAGGTACCTCTCAATACATTATCTGTCCTATACTGTTCTGTTTCCTATGATATTGGCAGTTTTCGTACGTGATTTGATTTTATGTAAGTGCAGTCACCTTTTTAATGCTACAGATGGTGGTTGGGGTCTTTATATGGTACTGTTTTCTTGTGTTCTTTTACTATTTGAGAAACCAATATAGGTGGATAACCATCTCCAGTATCCTTTGCTGTGGTAAGCTCAAATATATGTATTGAAAATCATGTTCTTGCAAATCATTATGTAATGAAATAAGATATTTCTTTAATGAAAAAAAAAACCCCAGCCTTTTTTTTTGTTTGTTTTTGTTTTATGAGCAGATGAAAAGAGAAATACTAAGCAAAGTCAATCTTTGTCCAATGCTATATTGAACAAACTCCTTAATGGTGGTTGTATAACTTAGTTCTGTTTATCTACAGCTAAGGCCCTTTTTTTTTAGTTTCTACTTATCAGGCTGGTTTTTTTTCTTTGCTGATGAATTAATACTTTTTAAAAGAAAGGCAAAATAAGTATACTATGATGGGTACAAAGAATCAGTTCCAACTGAATTTGCTGTAAGAGATGAGCTTGTATCAGTGCTTTAGACCAAATCTAGAAGTATTCTTTCAGTTCAGGTTCCTGTAGTCAAGGTTGTTCCCCAGCCCAGCCATATGAAAATATAACAGTATGTGAATCTGAAATATTTCTGTATTGCAAGAGAGAGTATTCTTGGTAAGCTGTGGAGTTTTTCTAACTCTTTGTAGGCTTGAGTGGAGTTGGACACTATGGAAAAGAAGGAAGGACTGGAAGCACTCAGAAAAAACTAAAATTTACGGGATGAATTCAGAAACTTCCTTTTTTGCCCTCAGTAATAAAGTGCATTAATGAAAGCTGTCTTGTAGTTATGACTGTAAGCTACTGTTAAATTCCAGCTCTTAAGCTGAATATATGACATTGGGCAAATCACTTCGTGTGCTGAATCATGATCTTTGATAGGTTTATCTGTATCAATTTCAACTGTTATCACTCCCGTCTTCTGCTGAAGGTTACTGATAAAGTCAGTTTAGGCTAATGGGCAGGTTATGAACTATGCCTGCTGATGAGCTAGCACGTGGGGTTTTTTCCAATTGTCCTTGCCAAACAGACTATAATCTTCAGCAGGAAAGTGGAGTAGAAGATAGAAGCAATAACATTTTAGGTGCCATAGTAATGTCTTCCAGAGAGCTTGAATTAGTCTTTAGTTCTTGATCTGTGAAATTAATGTAATAATATTTTTTCCTTTTAAAAAAAAAACTTTGTCCACTGCTTTTTTACTTTGTACCTAAGATTAAGGGGAGTCAGAAATCATCTTGTGCTGCATTTAGATATTGGAATGAGGAAACAACCATGTACCCTGAAAGAAAAATAATGCATTTCTCTAGCCTGTGCAACTAGATATCTCAGTTGTTGTAATTTACAGAAAGCTTGCCAAAGTAAATTATTTTTCATTTATTAAATACATTAAATGTGATTTATTTAATGCTAAACTTTTAACAAAAAATTATTACAACCTGAAACAAGGATTGAAAGTAGTACTGTTTTACACAAGCAGGTATTTACTTTTTTATGATCAGAGGGCTGAAAGACCTTTCCTATGCAGACAAGCTGAGATAATTGTAGTTGTTCAGTCTGAAGAAGAGAGGGCTACAGGGAGACCTTAGAGCAACCTTCCAGTACCTGAAGGGAGACTACACGAGAACTGGAGAGGGACGTTTTACAAGGATGTGGAGTGATAGGACATGGGGGAATGGCTTCAAAATGAAAGAGAGTCAATTTAGATTAGATATTAGGAATAAATTCTCTACTGTGAGGGTGGTGAGACACTGGAACAGGTTGCCCAGAAAAGCTGTAGATGACCCAGCACTGGAAGCATTCAGGGCCAGGTTGGATGGGGCTTTGGGCAGCCTGGTCTAGTGAAAGGTGTCCTTGCCCATGGCAGTGGGGTTGTAGCTAAATGATCTTGAAGGTCTCTTCCAACCCAAATCATTCTGTGAATCTGTGGTTTCTTATGGAAATTACAGATTGCTGATTTCAGTAGTGGACTTGCATTGCTATGAGTTAGCTAGTACTAGCAAACAGAGCTGGTTTTTGGATGTGATATTTCTAATTTCTAATACAGGCCTCAGTATTTTGAGGCCTAATTTGATTTAAAAAAAAAAAATTTCTTAAGTAGTGAGTGGAGCAAATCTGTTTTTTATTGCATTTTTGTCTTCCCAGAAACCCTGCATATCTCTTTTTTTAATGAAATAAGCATGTATAATTTGTGTACTTACAAAACATTCGGTTTCTAACACATTTAGATCTTCTTTGTGGGTGTGATAAGGAATCTCAAACATGGAAGTACTGCATAGTGATGGTGTTTACACAAGAATATTGTGTGGTATTTTTAAAATTATATATGTTGCTCTTGAACTCTGTAATACAAGAAATTAAGGTTGCTTACTCATAAATGAGTTTTTTAAGATTGTATCTACACACTTGTTGAAATGGAAATCATTGTACTGACGAAATTGAATGAATAGAAATTTCCCAATGGCAAACAGAATATTAAAAGAACATAGACAAGTCTTGGCAAAATTGGTTGCAAACTCCCTGTAGATTACAGCAATATAAATCAGATTTTTTTCAGCATGAATTAGATTACCTGTATAGCATGCTGTGTTTGTGATTTTTTTAAATTAGTGTTCAAGTATTTCTATTATGCATTCAGTGAACAGAAAAATGTCTTTTGCTTATTCTAGCTGTATGTATGCAGCTTTAGTAATATGCAGCTGAGTATTCACTTCAGGAAGTTGTAATTAAACTAGCATAGAGTCTTGTCTTTAGCCTTTTTCATGTGCAGTCCTTAATTACTTGTATTATATGTTCTTACAGTGCAGTTTTTAAAACCTTGGGTACATGTGTGTTTTTGTTTACTCTTCTGGGATTGATAAAAGCTTAGAGAAGTGCATGTGAAATCACTACAGAACGTGCTGTGAGTTAAGTATAGTAATTATATTAAGCTTTCTATGTTATAATGCATATTAGAATAAAATCAAACTTCTGTTTAATTTCTTCATCTTTTAAAAAATGTTGTTGCATGAATTTAACTTTATAATGAATGTTTTGTAAGATGTGTGGTAGATATATAGGTTTCTTCTAACTGGTTTGCTACCATGTACACAAATAGGAGTTTTTTCTCTTTAGGGGTGTGCTTCTTTTGAGGTCTAGCTATCCTTGAATTGGTCATTAATAAGCATGATATCCCCACAGAGCTGGATGCTTTCCTTTGGACTAATTAATGAAATCTGGAGGTTAAGTGTAGAAAGTCTTACCCTGTGCAATAGGAAGAGTTGAATTAACCAATTGTGTACATTAGCACACTAGTTGTAAAAATTCTGTAGTGTAATGTTTCTTAAAATTCAGTTTGTGTGCATCATTTCAGAATGTGATGTTAAACATCCTGTCAAATTTTGTTCTAGTGACCAGAGAAAGTGATCAGAGAAGTAGCATTATGTTCTGGTGCTAATAATAGTCACAAATGTTAAAATTCAGAGGTTTTGCTCTCCTTGTTTGAAGTCTAACTATTAGCATCTCATGCTATTATGAGTTATTACAATTATCTAAAGTAGAAATAGAAGAACATGTTTTGCGTCCCTTTAGGCAAATTTTGATGCAGCAAATGTAAACCGTGAACTGTGACATCAAATATTTTTGTTTAAAACTGAGGGTGGTTTTTTTAAGCTGATTTTCTACTTGAAGTAAAGCCCCATAATAACCAAAATGCACAACTTTTTCAATGACTACTACATTTGACTACATTTTTTAAGGTAAAGTATCACTTATAAATTAATACATTTAAATATTTAGGGGGTTTTTTTGGGTAAAATTTATGCTTAGTTTTATTGAAACATGGGAAAAGTGTATGGTCTATCATGTATGCATGATGCTATGATCTTGACCTTTAAAAGCAGACTTGTTTTGTACCTTTTGGGGACTTGTGGCGAGAAGGTCTGAAATACATTGACTTCTTAAATTATTTCTTCAAATTTCAATTTTTTAGTTATTGTAAAATGTTGTGACACAGTAAATTTATTTTTTACTTCCCTCCAGTGTTTTACTTTAAAAAAGTGCCTATTTTAGTAAAAGAATAAGGCAAACTGTAATTGATTTCATCAATTTCCAGTTCTTCATAATTAGACGTTTTTGTGGTTTTAGTTTACATTCGTCGTGTGGTGTTAGCCAAAAGCTCTTCATTATAGGTAGTTAGAATAGATAGGATACTTTAATGAGAAAACTGTATAATTGTCCATACCTCATGCAGTTGAAAAATTGAGTGGAGTTTAAATCACATTAAATATGATTGGAATTGCTGTTTGTCTGATAGGTGGTGCATAACTTACCTTACATGTTGAGTTGTGCAGAGATGAATTTGTAAGAATTTTTTATTTTAAGAATTGGTTTTGAATGAAAGTGATCAAAATGTGTAAGCTGTATCAGCTTGTAAAAGCAGTGTTATTTAAAAGGAGTTTGGTCCTCTCTCATCTCCATGCTGAAAAGAGGACTAAAACTTTACTAGCTAGGCAGAGTTGTCTTTGGTTGCAGGAGTAGGTATAATCACCCCTTGAACCTTCATACTACCTGTCCTTTATGGTCTTTTTTAAGTGCTTAGGCCTGCACCATATCATTTAGGAATAGCACCATACCTATTCCTAAATGATCACATATAAACATAAAATTTAAGACTGTAATTGCAAAATGTAAAATGATTTTTTCCCCCCTATTAGTCTGAAATGAAACCGTGCCCTCAAATAAAGTGAGTCACATTATTGTGTTCCAGCATTAAAATGCTGAACAGTTTTAAAGAAAGAAAACTCGCAGCAGAGCAGGTTTGTGTGCTGCCAGCAGCTGGGCTCTGGAGAAGATGCTCACTCCTGGGCTGTTGACTGCTTCTCCTCTGAAGTGGCTGGAGATTTTCACTGTTGCGTCTAAAAGATGAAAGCTACTCTTAACACTGAATTTTGGTGAGTACGTGGGAGGCTATTTGAATTTGTTCCCTGAAGACAGTAGTTCAAATACTCCTGCCGGAATGGGAATTGGTCCCCTTTTAACTCACGCTGTTATTTGTTGCCCTCTGATTGAAGAGTAAGATGGTAAATATTGCTCATCCCAGCAGGCAGCTGGAAGGCAGACAAGAAGAGCAGCTCTGCTAAACTGCCAAGGATTTTGGCCTGAGGAATGAGGAGCCAGTTGGCAAACCTGTAAATGATTTGGGCTGATCTTTGCACTTATTTGTTTGCAAAAGTTGAGATGTTCTGAACTGAGGGATGGATTGCAGGAGGGCCCATTTTAAATCCCGATGTTAGGCAGGAACCGGCTGTCACAGCTGTGTGAAACCCTCTCACTGGAGACTGGCATGGTGACTGGCAGCTGTGTTATTAAGTGGGATTGAAAAAATCAGAAAAGAAAAAACATAAAGAATGAAATACCATGTGCAACATATCAGCTGTCCTTTTACAGGAGAGATCTCTGGTTTTCCACAGTTGGGCGTGATATGGAAGTAACTGGTTGTGTGATTTGACATGATGTCGCAATGTTTCCAGTGGCAGTTTTCATTGCGTGAGGCTGTGAGCTCTGGGAGGCACAGAACTATAAATAAAAGGAAAAGTGGAAACAAAGACTTCATTTTTCTTGCTAGTGTGTAGCACCAGCATGGGGACAAATAATCTGGTGAATTAAAAGAAAAGGAGAAGAAATATTTTTTCCCTCCAGGGTTGCTAGTTCACAGTAGATAGTTGTAATTTTGAATCATTTTAGTGTCGCCCTGACCATATCCTCTAGAAACCTTTTTCGTTTTGGCAGTGGTTTAAATCATGCCTATCTCACTGAGTTAACTAAATTGTCAATGTGTTGTTCATAATGTTTTGTATCATTTTTGGAACAGTAAGTTTTTGTAACTGTTTCCATGTAATGCTTATTTTTTAGAAGGATTATTCAAGCCACTTACTTTAAGCTTTGTATTCCCTCTTTATGTATTTCTGAGAGTTAGGTTTGATTGCCAAAGTATATTTCAATATGTAGGAGTTCTAAAGTAGTTCAAAATTTTGCACTTTTGCAGCTGCCACTTTCCTGTAATCTTTGGATACTTTTGTGTTTTATTACCAGTATCTTTACTACTCCTAGGCATAGAACTGTAGTCAAGGAAAATGTTAGTAGTCTGTATTGCTGACTGTGAAAATGACATTCTTGTATAGTTGTTGAAGAGGTCGAGTTCTTTGTACTTCAGACTCTTTAAGTTAAAATTATTCTTTTCAGGTACTTT
This sequence comes from Falcunculus frontatus, assembly GCA_013398115.1. NCBI lineage: Eukaryota > Metazoa > Chordata > Aves > Passeriformes > Falcunculus > Falcunculus frontatus. The sequence continues at coordinate 253,944 of VZRV01001949.1, forward strand.
TTCAAAGAAGTTTTCAAAGAAACATACTGTACCTCTGTATACGTGAGGAGTGGTTATTAAAAGAAGTTCAGTCTCTGCTAATATTCAGCTGCACAGGTGTGTTACAAAAGCAGGAGGTCTGCCTTTGTTCCTCAGTGTCTGTGTATCAGAAGAAGCAATAGCAACAGTGAGAATATGTTGTGAAAACTATTAGTATAGATAAGGATTGTGTCTCCTAAATAAATTCAAGTTTTCTAAGGAAAGTTGTGAGTATACGAAGATCACATATAGACTGGTTTGAGATGAATGGGGTGCAGCCCCTTTTCCCTTACAAATGCATGATGAAATGTTGATGAAGACGTAAGAGAGAATAGATAATGAGGAAAAAGTAGAAATATCCTTAAATTTTGTATTTAATGTGGTACTTAATTGTGTCTACAACTAGTCCACTAACTACTTTTGGTAAGTTTATGGGTAAAAACTCAGATTACATTGAAGTACAACATGAATATTTGTCTTTGGACATTCTCCCAGGTCCTAATGATTTCCTTTTAATTTTTTTTCCCCCTTAGACTGAAACAGTGTATGTGTTCTCTTTTAAAGACCAGAACAAAAGGGGCAGGAAAAAGTATGGCAATAATGAGTTGCAAAGCGCTACAAAAGGATGAATGACATTCCTAAGGGAAACAGAGTAGGAGGGCAGGGCGAAGGTCATTTAAACGCTGGACAGTAGCAGCTATTGTCTGCTGGGAAAAATGAGGGCCAACAAAAAAGCATATTTCTTCTCAAGAGCCCGTATTCCCTGCAACAAATATTCAGAGAAAGCAAAACAAAATCTAACCTTCAGCATTCTCCAAAGTGCTTCCTTCTAAGACTCAAAGCCTTTAATGCATCTGCAAAACAGAAGGCTATTCCCAAGGAAATTAGTTATATTTGGACTGTGTACGTTTGTTTATCTAATGTATTCAACTACATCTTTTGAGGCATCATGAGGAAAACTTGTAATATGTTTAAATATTCACTTTTTTTTCTTCAGTGTCCAAAACATGCTTCATATTTAAATAACACAGTAGGTCATTCTTGCAGAAAGCTGCTGTTCTGCCTTTACTGTTAAGCTGCTAATGAAGTCGCTTGTGCCGAACTATGAATGGATACTAGCACTCATTCACCCAGAAAAGAATATTCTGTCTGGCTTCTGGTAACACTGGCTAACTAAACTGTAACCTTACCTTGCTTATTTGTTTTGAGAAATAGAAGAATGAGATATTATTTTTTTGTTGTTGTTACGGGTGTGCTAAAATGCACAGAATCTGCCATAGTAGGGATGCTGACTACCAGTGTCATAGGCAGTTCCTAAGAGGAGTCTGTGTGCATTGCCATAAGTGTGTTTGTGTGAGCGTTTTTAAATCATCAATTGTGATTTAAAAAAAGTATTTTGCAAGCTATAATAACATAGTCATTAACAGTGCATTAAATAATTTGGAAGTACTGATTAGTTTTTCTTGGATTTCCTGACATAATGCATGAGGTTTTTTGGAGTAACTGGAGTCCCACTGCACATCTGGAGACAGCTGATTTCTAATTCATAGATCTTTTGAAATGCTAATATAAAAACGGTATATAGAAAATAGCTAGGCTGATGAACATTAGCTTTTCCATTTCCAGTTGCCTGCCTCACATACTGTAATCCAAACTATGAGTCAGGCTTCAAAATACTCTGTCAGAATGAGAAAGTATTTAACACAATGAATTTAAATGGTGCATTTAATAATTTGGAAGGTTTTTTTCTAATGTTAACTGCAGTAGTTTTCTGGAGGTTGTTGATTATTCAACACTGGAAAATGCATTTGCGGAATATGGTTTTTCAATTATATTTGCATTCAAGTGGGGTGTGGAGGATGACAGGAGAGATGTGCACATTCACTTTTTATAGCTATTACTCTTTTTGACAACTAGAAAGTATCCACAGTTAAAGGCTTTAAGTCTTTATGCTTAGACTTTAAAGTTTAGGTTGCACCTGAGTTTTTGCTGTTGAAAGTACAATGATGGTATGTATGCCTGGTCACAGTATTTGAATCAAGTCTCAGTTGCTCACGTGAGGGAAGTGGAGCTCAGTCAATCTTGAGGAAGGGATGAGTGAGACTATCTGGGCAGGGGCAGCTAGAAAATAATCCCCAAAATGTTTTCCATTCTGTAAAATTTGCATATTGCAGCTGGTTTCTCCATGGCCAGATGTATTTATATGAGATTATCTACAGCTAACTAAAAATAAAAGTCTAAGGAGAGAACAGATGTTAAAGCGAGGGACATCTGATATGTGCCCATGGGATATAAATGATGCTTTGTTCTAAAAACTTGTGTTTGAGTTGCTTTATTCCTACAATTGCTTGTAAGCCTTCTCTTCTCCTTCTCCAAGGTATTTAAGTGATAATTTAGCTGATCCACTCAGGTAAGCAGGGCCAGAAAAGTGCTGTGAACCAGAAATGCAAGGAAGGGACTGGGTTTTTTTTTCCTGCGAAAGCCAATACTTCATCTCTTTCCATTGTCAAAGAAGATTGGGTTTAATAGCTCGCATTTGACAGCCACAGTGCAAAGCTTGATATGGCAATGGTACTTTTTGTGGTCCTCATCAATATACTGTCTCAAGCATTCTGGATAAATTTGCTCTCCTTACCTGTTTTTGCTTGTGAGTGCTTGGAAAGGAAAAGTGTTCTTCCTGTTTACATACAGATAGAGCATCACTTCGTCTCTTGGTGGCTAGCTGAGCCCTTCCAGTGTTCTATCTGAATTAGTGATTGCATGACGTCTTTCTTTTCCCCAGATTTCTTAGTCGTTTCGATATTAACTCGTAACGTGTTACCCATTCATAAGTGTGCAAGAGTTTCCTATATGAAAAAGTGCATGTTAGTTTGTGTGTTTTACCGTGTTGATGTTTGCCATCACTGCTACATATTGTATGAGTCTCTGAAGTACAAAGCTGAGTGTTCTGTATTTTGGAAAGGAAAGCTAGAGAGAAAGGAGCAAAGCAAGTATCTGCTAGAGGGAATGAGGACTTCAGGTTCGTAACTTTTTGTCCCTGTCTGTAAAATGGAAGTTACACCACTCCCTCATCTCACTGAAGCAATTTTGAATATTTATGAATAACTTCATTTTGGTTAATTTAATTAAAACTTTAGTAAGGGGAACTGAAAATTGAGTATTCTGGGTTAGTGCAATGAGTAAGACATGGAGACTTATGATCACTGATTAATGGTAAGGAAACAGTGTAATGCAGTCTCTTCTCTAGAAAGTTGAAACAGTGATCATATAATTAGAGACTGTGTTATGATAGGGGGACAATGTGTAGTTCTGCAAGCATTCTCAGAATTTACTAACTTGGAGGACTTGAGTATGTAATGTTACTGGCTTTTCACCTAAATTGTATTTGAAAGGGAGAGACAGTAGAAGTACCTCGTGTCTAAATGTAAGTTGGTTCCAGTAATGAAGTCACGAGACCAGCTTTTCTGTATTGCTGGAGGGGTTGCTTTGTTGTTCGACTAAAACACTTTTCTTCTTCAGATCCCTGTATGACAGCAGTAGGTAAAATACAATCCCTGTGCTATATGTTTTTCCTCTATCTTAAGAGAGAGGGCTTTTTCTGGATTATAAGTTTTCCCTTGTTGCCTCAACAGATGAAGTTAAGCGTGATATCTTACAGATTTCTGTTGTATGTTTTTATCCATTTGGTGAAAAGGGAGTGGGGGAGGAAAGATACCGAGATGATCTGTGGGATGACACTTGTTGAGCCAGTCACTTGGCTGTCAGAAATTGGGGTCTTATCAGTCCAGTTTATGAAAATTATTAAAACTTTGCATGATTTTTCAGTCTGAAACCAAGGCAAAATACTAACACTTCATGAAGCTAGTGAGAGAAGTTTCTTTAAATTCAAATCCTAATTTTTGTTGTAATGTGTGTTATCAATACCCTTTCTCTTAAATATAAAACCGGTGTTGTTCTTCCTCAAAGACTGAAAGAGAGCAGGTTGAAGTTTATGGACAGCAGAAGATAAAATTGTAGACAGGAGAAGCAAAAAACTCTTAACCTCTAAAGTATTTAACTATGCCAGGGGTGGCCAGTTGTAGCAAAGACATGAAGCAGGGAGAGAGTTTGACAAGTCCTTGCAGTCACAGTGATAGTACAGATACTTAAATAGAGGTAAATATAATTTTTTATCTACTAAGCACCAAACAACCATATAAGAAGAATCTTGTTGCTTGGAATAATTTGTGGAGCTCTAAAACTCTTGCAAAAATGCGGATTTCTTCAATTTCTAATGTTAAAAGGTGAAATTTCATTTCTCTATTGCTGTGTTCAGATTTTCAAGCCAATTTTTTATATTATAACCTCTGTGTATGCATAAATATATAAAAACCCAACAAAAGCCCCCAAGGTAAACTGTCTATATAGAGGTAGATCTATGTTATGTTTCATTTTATACAGTCCAAATATATTAAAATTTGTTATGACTAATTTTTCTTTTGACTTTATAGTTTATTGATACAATCTCAGAGGACTAAAGTTGAGAAACCATATGAGCATTCTATGCATTAGTATAATTTAATTTGTGTATACAGTAAAAAAAGGCTCAATATTTCAACTTTGAGTTGTTACTTACTGGGCTAACTTGGGTATCAAAATCTCATCTAAGGAGAAAAAAGCTGACTTCCAGGAGACCTTTTAGTTGAACTTTTGTTAATGCCATATGAAACATGAAGAAGGGTCATTACAATGACCCTTTGGGGTGATGTAATGGGAGAATAATCTCTCTATGCTTGTGTAAAAAGAGTAGTTTAATACATTCTGTGTTCCAAAACATCAGTTTCATTTCTGGAAAATCTGAAATCCGTCTTGTGGATGAACCAATAGATTATCACCTCTTTGATGAGAAACTAGGCTGGGATCCTTTGCCTTCCTGTTTTTGATGTGAGATCTTTCTCTAGAGGGGCATTTTGAGTGCTGGAAATAGTCCATTCTTGTAGAAGATTTTAAGTATGTCAGGTAGGTAAGATTTTCTGTGTTTGTCTGTGTTTGTTCTTGAATTTCATTGGTGTGAGAAGACACGATGTTTCAGAAGCCATTACAGCCTGTCTGGTATTTTTAGGACGCCAGCCTGCTTCACTGACTGTGAAGCCACACTGATGTAATTGAAAGTAACAGTTCAGAAGAAGCAGTAAATTATTTCAGGTGAATGACTGACAAATTTGAAGTCTTTAGCTACAGCTTGAGAACACAAACCAAGCTAAAGTCAATATGATATCATTTGTACCAGAAGCTGTTAAGGTGAGCTTTTACTTGGGAGTATGTGAGTAGTCCTCATCCTTACTAAGAGCCAGCGAAGTAATGAGTTGCTCCTAGTTTTTCTGATCTGCAAGTGTTGAGGCTCCCTGGTGCTCTGAGCAGCCTATCAGAAGTCCTTATGCTCAGTGGTCACCCTCTAACATGTTTCACAAACTGAGACTTGCTTTATTCAGGACAGGACAGGACAGGACAGGTGTGGTTTTCCCCTTCGTAGGGAAATGAAGCAGTCCCTGCTCAAGGACCCGCAGGGTAGCTGCAGCCTGGATTTTGATGGCTGTCTTACACAGTTGGGTCTGCCAGTTACTGTCCTTTCAGCTAGGAGCTTTTTAGTAAGGAAGTCTGGATTTGTAACTCCCTATCAAGGCAGGTAATTTTATTTAACGAAGAGAATATAAGATAATGGACATTTGTCAGTAAATGAAGTGGTTGGTTTGTGTGGGCTGATCTGGAAGCATAGGTAGAGACCTTTCTTCCCTAGAAAGACCAGGTGAATCCCATTATCTCAGTTTCTGTGGTACTGAAGCTGTGGTTATACTGTAATTGTTAGTTTGGTACCATGCCCGTACGTTTGCTTTCTGGCAATTTTCCCTTTACTGGCTAATTGGTCTTTGTTCAACATGTTGAATATTAGCTAGTGATAAACTGCAACAGTCAAACCACTGAACCCAAGCGAAGGAAAAGACTGACCCTGTTCCTTTGTTCCTTTGGCTCAGGAAGAGTAGAAGACCACTTACCTTATTTCTCCAGTTTGTGCATGTGTAACTTTCTTGAAAGGCATTTCAGCTTTGAGTCTCCTCTTTTTAAGAAGGGTGCTTACTTTCATTAGATTAAGATTTAGGCCTGTACCAATACTGGAGTGACCTGTGATGCCTCTTCATGTCCTCTGTGTTAGGCTGGTCCCATAGTGTTTGGGGTTTGCCAGTATCCCTTATCACTCTTATGTCCCCTAGCAGCCATCTGGAACAGGGACGCTTGGAGCTGGTGTCAGATTATCCATGTGCTCAGTGAGCAGCCAGCAGCCACAGAGAACCAGGCGGAGGATGGCACTAATGTGGCACTCTGCCTTTTTTTGTGCCTGCTTGTTTTAATGCAGCTTGATAGAGAGAGGAGTGGAGCTGGCCAAGACTGCAGGGATTCCTTTTCAAATGTAACCAAGCTAAAAATTGCCTTTGGCTCCATAACAGACATAGAGCATTTCATACGAATCGGATTTTTTTTCTGTAAAGTCATATGGGATCTTGGAATTTTCATCCACATTATTAAGGTTTTTATTCTAGCTCACGTTTAGAGCAGATGTTAACAATAACCGTTGCCATTGAGAACAAGATTCCAAAGTTTGTGTGGCTTTTTTATTATTGTCTATAATATTTTAAAAGAAAATCAATTACATGCTTTTAAAATACATGCTCTCTTGTAATGATGACAATGCTGATTTTTAAAATGCAGTTCTTTCTGATAGGTTTTGTATGCTAAACTCTTCCGTGCAGTGTTCAAAGACTCATGTTGAATTTTACAGAAAACATTTGAGTATGGGTAATTTTAGGACAATATTAGAGACATAGGTAAAGGAAATTTAGGAAACCAAGATGTACTACATTTTACAAATTCGGAGAAGCTTTCACTTGTAACTAGTTAGCAGTGTGTTTGCAAGGGCAGTTTAAGACAGTGCTTTGTTTACGTGCCCCAAACAATGTAAGTACATTCCAGAAATGTCTTTTTTGTTTGTTTGGTTGGTTGGTTTTGGTTTGGTCTTTTTTTAAGGAAGGGAGAGGAGAGGCAATGTCTGACATTTCATAACACCTAAATGATTTAATTGGAACATCCAGCAGTCAAACCTTATGTTACCAAATGATGTCATGATGATTTTTTGCCTTTTTCATATACCCCTTTTATACCCCTTTTATATACCCTTTTATATAGTTTTTATGTATCCTCAGTGCTTTTAGCCCACATACTTATAGTTCCTTAAGTCTGCTAACTTAGTTTAGACCCGATATTCCGTTGAGCCAGGAAACCAAACATCCTGGAAGCCTCGCAGTAGGGGGTCAGAAAGCCCCAGGCACCGAGGTCCTCTCCAGAACACATTCTGAAAACTAAGATAGGCCCATCCAGGGGGAAGGTTCACTCGAGCCTCTCACTGGGGAATCTTTGATAGATATGATAATTCACAAGGCCTTAACTGTGTATGTGATGTATTGTGGGTGTGCATTTTGTGTGTGCTTCTCTGCACCTTCCACCCTGACGGAGAGTGCACCTTAAGGGTCCTTAATTAAATACCAAGGTGTTTATTCTCCTTTATTCCCTTCTCCATTTTAACTGTGTTTGGCTCTGATTTTAAGACCAGGGAAAGGCAGCAAAACTATTGAGCAGTACAGCTCTGCAAAAACAAATAGGAAGATATATTAAGCACTTCTGGCTTAAAGTTTGAAAACTACAAAAACAGTGTGATGCAAGGAGCTCAATAGGTACTCTCTTGCCATTTTTATGTAGAGCTGATTATTTACTGTTTATCTGGAAGTTTAAACTAAACATAAGCTGCTAATGTAGACTTAAAAACTGAAAGGAAATTAAATCTGAACACTTGAATAATGAGATAACGTTTTATTTGCTTTAGGCAATGTAATAAATTTGCAATGTATTTTGCCTGATCTGTGGATGATAAATGGGGTTTACTGAAGTGTGTGCATGTACACAGCAGAATACTTTGGAGCACCATGGTGTCATACCAATTTTTTCTGAAGGGAAGAACTTTGTTTGTACTGTGGGATGATTGTGTTCATGTCTAACCAAAATGGAGACGTGTTACAAGGAAAGTACCCTGATATATACCACAAGAGATTTTTCTTGGTGTTCCCCAAAAATGTAAATACAAAATGAGGACATGCTTAAGACACTATTTTGGGTATTTTTTTCTAGCTAGACCTTGGTATTCTTAATTTTTTTAACATTGCTGGGAATTTATGATAGATAATCAACATAATATTAAAGAAATTTCTTGTGTTTTTTTAGATTTTAATTGGTATTTTGGAAAAAGAACTCTAGTAGCCTTCTTTTGCATCTTAAGCTGTGTTTAAATAGAGAATCTGTGGCTTCTTTTTTGTGTTTATATTTCCTCCTCAGTCTGCAAAGTTTACAGGTTGAATCCAGAGAACTGAAAAAAGTGGAAGGTCTTATAGTTTTAGTAAATAAGGACTTCTGTTACAATCACTATCACAGAAAGTTATTCCTTTGGCCTTTCCTTCCTAAATTATATACAGACTGTTAAGGGATCCAGAGAAGACTTCAGACAAGCCTACTAATAGGGACAATTTGAGTTGCCTGTAGAGGAGGCAAAGCTTTGAAAGGTATGTATCAGGGTGTTGTTTTCCTGGTTTCTTCTTGCACCTCAGGTCTCATAAATAATGTTAAAGACTACTCAGTCTTTCCACCAACTCAAAACATTCAGGATGGTAGGGGGAGGCCTTACAAACTCGGGTTTAAAGAAAAAAAAATGTTGAGATTGGAGGTAACCTTAATTTAATTTCCATGTTTTGAAACCTTTTTTTCCTAGAGTTAGAAGAGTTTTAAATTTATTTTTGAATACATCAGGGTGTATGTTTAGGTAACTGTAAAGCCTAGAGTTTTGAAATAAATACCAAAATCAGAAGACTTGTCACAGAAACTGGAATTATGTGACTGAATTATGAAAGCACATGAAAATTGGCACAAGTGTAATTCATATGCCATTTCTGTGTAAATATTGCAGAGTTGTAGAACTTGTGTTCGCGTGACTTGATTCTTCTTTGATATTGAGGAGATCTTACTTTGTGTGGTGCAGAGGCATTAATGCTATCATTAATGTAACCATTCTGATTTGGCAAATCCCAGATTTCTAATAACTTCTTGGAGTTTGCTTATGGTATAGGGAATATTGGAAATATATATTTTTTTCACTAGAAGTATCTGCAGATAGATGTAAACAATATCTTGTTTTATTGGAAGGATTTTTAATGAATTTAGGAATATCACTTCACAGGTTCTATACATGTATTCTTACAGTCTGGATGCTGTCATCCAGGATTCATAACTGATAGAGATGATGAAATAGGATCAATGTGACTTTGTACTTGGGTAAACTTAATCTATTGGGAAAAGTGAGAAGAGCTTAAATAGTATTAGAAGAAGAAGAAGAGAGCAAAGAGAAAGATTACATGTAATTAGTTGTCAACTCTTGAAATAAATTTTTAAAAAGCTTAAAAAAGGAAAAAAATATTTATTGCTTAAGCTTTTCATGTGAGATCAAGGAAGAAGTGTCTCAAACTGAAATTCTTCAGTAAATCAGTCTTATTCTGAGGATCTTATGCAGGTTGTATTGACATCATATTTGTTTCTAAAATATAAATGTTTTATTTTAATTTTATAGAATGTATTGAAACTTGAAAATTAAGATTGAAGTATAATTTCTTAGTCCAGGAATCCAGTAATTTTTGGCTGTCATAATAAAGTTCAAGACAAAGTATTGGTTGCTTATAAAAAAAGAACAATTTGTTCAATATAAGGAACCCCTGATGTTTATGTTTGGTGATTCAAAAAGGGCTACTTTCCCAAAGCTTAAAAAAAAAAAAAAATAGCTGAAATACTTTCATATAGCAAGTGGCAGAATGAAAGAATTGCAAAATTAATAGAAGACAGGTTTTGTAATCGGAAGAGCCATACTAAATAACAGACTAAAGCTACCATGGGTGCTGAAGTCCATTACGAAGCATCTAAATCTTTGTAGCATGGGATACCAGTGAAAATCTACTAATGGATAAATTGTTTGTCTATCAATGTTTTCAGTTAAAGACTTGGTGCCTTTCTGGAAAAAGTGTTGCTCTGCATCACAGGCTTAATGGGCTCTTTAGAAACAACCTTAAATACTGGCTTTCAGTCAGTGCAGGGACAGACTTACGAGTCAGCTGTGTTGAAGGGAGCAGATTTTGGACAGAATGTCGTGATATACGTCGGTATTTCTATACGATACTTTCCAAAACTGTGTCTAGGATCACATCAAATCCTAAACCTCAGCCATCCTGAAAAGGGAGAACAGAGTTGAGTGAATAGAGAAAAACTGGAATGTCAAGAAAACTTGACAGGAAGGTTAGTTAGGAGAAACATGGAGGGGGGGTGTTGCTTACAAGATAATTTGTTTTGCTTTGAGCTCAAGTCGCTGGTCGAAGAGTATTTACCTTGCAGGGTCACTCAAAGTGTGTGACGACAGCATGTACAATGACCTAATATGAATGTTGTTTCACCATATCCAGGTTTTTTACCTACAGGAATAAATATCCAGGGCCTTTTTCAGGTCCATATTTCTGTGTCAGCACCGATTCACACAACTGTGTGGAGTGGCACAGTTACAAAGCTGAGGGCTGTGTTCATGTCATTGTGATTCATAGGGCTTTTACTGTATATTTGTGTTTCTTTTAAGAGTAGTTGATCCGTTTGAGTCTGTATAAATTAGCTAAAGTTTCATACAAGAGCTGAGCAGAACCAACTCCACTAGCAGTGGGCCTTAAGGTGCAAGCTGTCCTACCATGGTGACAAAAAGAGGTGGAGTTTCACTTTATTTGAACATCCTGCTCCAGGAGTTGTCTTCCATCAGGCCTTAGTGGAGTCTGAGTCAGAGAACTCTGAAGCAGGATGACTGATTTCTGCCTTCCAAATATATCTCAACCAGTTGAGTAGCATGAATAGTTAAGAGAGAGAATTAAAGAGCTGTCAGCCTTTCATTATCCTATCTGATTCTTAAGTCTTGGCTCCAGAGCAGTGCTTTCCCAAAATAATGCATTATGGTTGCACTTGCTTAATTGAAATACTTTTTATTTAAATGAGAAAGTTGTACTTCTTGTAAACTGTTCTTGAGTATTTATTTATGGCACATAATTATTCTGTGCATTCCCTGTTAATGTAAGTAGATAGTTATTAATTTGCTTACTATGGAGTCTCAAAGACAGGAAGCCCTTGTACAGTGGAAGAATATAATGGAATTAACTTCCATGGAATAAACTTTTAATGAGATTAACCTGGCTGGAGTGAGAACTGCTTTAATTATTTCAAAGAAAGCATTGAGATCATGGCATCACATTTTACAACCAAAGGACTAAAAGCTTCTTTAGGCTGGGAAAACTTTGGCTGGATCTATATTTGCAAGTATTCTGCTGTGGCAATAGATCCATAGAAGAAAAACAGTGGATGCTGAGGACTTGGTGGCCACAGTCTGTATTTCTTCAGAGGTAATACTTTGCGTGAATTCTAGTCTGATTTCAGAGAATGTTTGGATGAGTAGACCACTGTTGGAGCACACCTTCCATTTTAGTTTAGTCAAAAAGCTGTGTAGTTCATATACGTTCCGTTAAGGCTGCTCCAAAATGAAAAAAAAAAGTGTACCAGAATATGCTACTTACTAAATATTTTCATTCATATAGCTATTTGATTGAAATCGTTATATAGAAGCATACGTTTTCATTTATGGCATGAACACATAAATGAAAACTATGAGCAGATCTGAAGCAGTTCTTAGTATAAAATATAAATAATCCCTCTTTGCTGTGGAAGTAAAATGGTCATTTTTCTTGAACTGGATAAAAGAATGGATTGTTTCTTTTGTGTTTGTATCATAGAAAAACAGAAAAAAAATGACTTTCCTTAACTTTTCCAAATACTTGAGATTAAAAAAAACCCAGCCCTTGTATAAACTTTTTTTTTTAATAGATACAGAGACTCATGAATTGTGGTATAAGTCCAAGAGATACTTCAGATGTTGTTTTACAAAATGACTACAAAATTCTCATAACATTCAGAGAGGTGAAGGGCTTTTAGTAAAATGCATATGACAATAGAGTAGAATTGCTATTAAATTGTTGCTTGGAATAGAAAGGATGTGTATTTTGAAATAGAGGGCTGCTTTCAAGAAGCAGCTTTGTGCATGTAAACTCAAAGATTGCCATTTATAGGCAGTGTCTACCAAATACTAAAAAGAGATGGTGGAAGATTTCCTGATGAAAACGTATGTAAACATAGAGATTTAATCTGTGTTATGACAGCATAGTAATGATCAACCTGTTAAGTTTCAAATTTCCTCTTCTTTCCACAGTGAATGCAGGCACAGTTGATGAAAGACCATTCATTTAAGTAGTTTAACTGTTTCTAGTTTCTATGTCGCAGTGCAATCTGTTCTGTTTGTTGTAACCAGCTAATAATAAAATGGTAACAGTGCAAGTGGACTAGAGGAGCAGAACTGGTGTAAGCAAAGTCAGACTATGACCTCCTTGGGCCCAAGTTCTGATACTTCTTCTGCAGTAAAAGACTGAGAGGTGAACAGGTTACCCTTGCAATATAAGCCTCCTATTGCCTAGCATTTCTAACCCTTGCTCACCTGTCATGCTTAAAACCACAACAAACCTTTTGGAGAAACAATTGCATTGAAAAGCAAAATGGAAAATCCTTTCCTGTCTATCCTGAATTATCTAGTTATACTTCGTGTATTGCTTATGCAATTCTCCCTGCCTCTGATGGTGGAGTTAGAGTACTGAGAGATTTTGCTTCATTTGAGCTGATAGTTTTTGTAAGAATTAGGCACTCCTGTACAGTGAAGGACAGTCTAGGCTTGAGCAACCTGGGAGAAAACTTGGCCAAGGTGTGCTGGAGTTCATAATATTGCTTCATTACTAGCTGCCATGTAAAACCAGGGGCAACTTTCGATGGAATAAGGGGTTAATTAAGAGAAACACATGGAATATGGTTTTCTGCACTACTTACAGAGAAGTAGTCAGAGATTGCTGGAAATAGGTAATGCTGGGCCCCAGGAGAGCCAGACAGTTAATCTCCAGGGACAGGGAGAGAAGGGGCGGTGGGATAGGCTTGCGGAACGGCTCGGCGGGCTGAGTACAGGGCTCCTCACTGAGCTCCCCTGCAGAAAGGAAACGTGGGGAAGGTGGAAGTGGGGATGAAGGATGCTAAAGGAATTAAGAAACACCAATCAAGTAGGTACAGGATAAAAAAGACACATCTCAGGGAGGGCTTGTAAAGGTACAGTGACAGCAGATGGGAGTGTGGTGATGCGAAGTTATGTACCAATTCAGACCTCATAACTCGAGACATGTGGATCGGTTTGGGTTTTTATACTAATGCTTCTATGCTAAAATAGATTCATTTGAACAGTATGAAATGTGGAGCATAATCCTTTCTGTAGGCACTATGTGTTCAAGCCTATTTGAGTAGTACTAAACTGAGCAGTAGGCTTGTTTGCTGTTTGTCTACTTTTACAGACTGGATGAAATAACCAGGAAGTGCAAACTCCAGCTTGTCACTGCATGGGAGATAAATGTTCATGTAGCATTCTTCTGGCTCTTTTGTTATAGTAAAGAGCATACAGGAACTTTATATTTTAAAAAGATGCATAATTTCAGCTAGGATTTGTTGCCTTTTAAAAATGCTGACCAGCTGCTTCAAATAGAGTACCATAAAAATCTTTTGCTTTGAAGCATGAAAAATTTAAAAGATGAGTAAGAATAAATAGCAAATAGAGTTATTTACTCTGTGCATGCAGTGGATGTATATTTGTGTATGCTACAGTGACAGCTAAGATTAGCACCTTTTCTTTTCTGCAGTAGGCAAGAAGCTGTTTGAAGTCAGGATATTAAAGGAATCAAATTGCTTCCAAATGAATTTCAAGAGAGTGAGGAGGTTTTAAGAGAAAGAGGACATGATACCTATCCTAAATCAAGCTTAGTGAAAGTCCCTCCAGTTTCTGGCAACAAAAGTTTGCAGGGAATACATGAGAAGGATGTGTGATGGTGATTTTGGGTTCATTCAGAAGGTTGAATAAACACCTGAGCATTTACAAAATAGTGGAAGCGATGGTAAATAAACCTAAAAACACTCTCTCAGAAGGTAATGGAATGCCAGATGCTATCTCAGGACTGTAAAATCAAATTCAGACAGGAGAGATGCCTGTGGTTACTCTCATTTTAAATACCATTAACAAGGCCGTTGAAACTTTAGAGCTTGTACTGTTTTGGTGGGGAACAAATTAACGCTTGATCATAGTGGAAAGCAAAGCATGCTCAGATAAAAAGTCAGGCCTGTCAAACTTGATAGGTTTTCATCAAAAAGTGCAGCAACCTCTTAATTTGCAGCTCTGTGATTTCCCATTGCCCAAGTTTTGGCAGCAAAATATTTGAGAGATTAAAGGAACATTTCTTCATGCTGATCTCACCAAGAAAAATCTCACCAAGTCGCTCCCTTATTCAGAGTCATTTGCTCGCTTTGCTCCTTCTGTATCATGTTCTAACTCCTCACCTTCAAAGCTCAGTAAGATTTTGCTTTTAGCAATCTCATTTCTCATTTATTCTTTTCAGATTTTTTCAGTCTATCTTCTCATCTGGAATTCCCTCACCTTTTCTTGGTGCAAGAAGTAAACATATTCATTTGCACATTACACTGAGGGAAGCTTCTTTATGTTCATTTTCAAAGTGTAAAAACCTTTAGAACAATACAGAGCATTGCTCTTAAATTTTTACATTGTTGGTAAAACCTCTGGAACTTTTGAAGCTTGTGTTAAAATGTCAGTTCTCTGAAGTAGGGACAAGGGCCTCCTGTGTCCCAGTGATTTGCTGAGAAACCAAATGTTCCAATCTTCTACACTAAGTAGATTAACGAGGTTCTTTTTCTTTTAAAGTAAGCAAGCAGAATGTGTTTTGTAAAGTGATTTGTAAAGTGCTGTTGTAAAGTTCAGTTTGTGGGAGAATTTGATATGTGGTCAGTAAAATGCATCTACTTTTCCAATATTGATGGCTTATGTTTAATGCAAAAAATGAAAGAAGATACTGTATTCTGATGAGCCATGAAAAGAGTGGCAGATGACATAGTTCAATTTGTTACCATTACTTCAGTATAGCACAGCCTGGTAGTACAGCATTAATTATGGAATCTTTTCTAGGTGTCAGCAATGCCCTATGGGTTTATGTAGATTCCCTTTTATTTCTTTCTAATGTGGTGAGGTTTTGTGTTAATGTATTTAAAAAAAAAAGACTGCATTAAACCAAAGGGAGATATTTCTAAGCATTGCAAGATTATTCCTTTCTCTGAGATCGCTGTTTACTGTATCCCTATGTCTTTGTCTATTACATATGTACAGAAATCTCACCAGCTGTCATGTGTGGTATATCTGCCCCACTGCCTGTATAAATTACAGCAGGATGTTGTTTTTTGGATGTTTTTATGAATTAATTTTTTTTTTCCTTTCTGGTAACTGGTAGAAGTTGTTATAAGGTTAGATGGCAGTTCAGTTAGTAGGGCAGATTTGGAATTAAAACAGTTGCAGTTATTGGTGCTTTATTTGTGGAAGAGTATACGAAGGTCTGTGGCTTCTCTAGCTGCCTCCCATTAAGCCAGTGGGAAAGAAGAGCATTCCAAGTTTATGTGAAACTTTCTGTTTGTTCTGGACTTAGATCTCAGAAAGGCACATTTCTTGTTTGGGAATTAATTATTTAGCTGTTTAAGCAATTGCATTTGTGGCTTTTGACAGTGAAAGTAAATTCTAAATCACTGTATGAGAAGGACAAGTATGAATTTAGGCAGCAGCAAAAGAATGTCAAAGATGTGTCATTTCCAGTTTACGTGGAAACTATAATAGAGATGGCTATGTTTTAGCCATGTAAGAAGGAATTTAGGCAAAGAGTTTAACACTGAGATGTGGCCTGTATTTTGGTAGTGGTCAGAGGGATTTTTTCTCTTGTTTTGTGATTTTGTGTTCATATAATAAGCAAAAAAAGCAAGTGATATTTAAGAAACTGTTGGCACCGGAAAGTTGTCACACTTCCCATAACAGATTTTGGATGTGAGTGAGTAGTTATGAAAGACATTTACTAGATAACTGTGCAAAATGAGGCTTCTTGATAAACACAAAACTACTCTTGCAATTAGGTATTTTCGACAGTCAAATAGTTCTGTACTCTGAGCTTCAGGGATATGAATATATCATACAGAAGTACTTGATACATACTATTTCAAAGTCTTTTGCTAGGTCTTTGTCAGGCTCTTGACCTTCATATACTTCATCCTGATATTTTAAAATTTGTTTGCTTCTTTTCTCGCTACATTTTTCTGATTCACCTTCTTCTTTTCTCCCCCCGTCAAAAAAAGACTCTGTGTTATGATTATAAAGACACTTTTTTCAAGCCAGCTAGACAAATATAAAAGTACATTAGTGGATTAGTAATCAACTGCATCTATTTTTCATTTTCCAAACTGTTTTTTGTAAAGATGAAATTAATAAGTGGGAGGTAATTTTCTGCTGTTTTATAGGGGTAGAAGAATTTGAAACAACAGAACTTTCCGAAGCACTTGGTGTTCACTATTTTTGTAACTCTGGGTGTTCATGGGGGTTTTAATTATGAGAAATTGGATATGATTGGGGAACATTAGATATATTCTAACATCCCACACTGAGACTTCTGTAGGGACATACAGAACTTGGTGGTACTTCGGAGTAGGACTAGTAAGTCCCACTACCCAGTCTCAGAGCTGTAGATGTATCTTTGCCAAGAGGGCTGGGTGTATTTCTCTTTCCTTCTTCTTGCAGCATGCAATGTTCTTGTCTTAGAAGCCATAGGTGATGTTACTTGAAAAGAGAATGCATTGGAAATTACACTGCTAGGAGAATCTAAGTGCATTGTGAACCTGTGCTGCATATTAACTTGATGTGCTAAAACAGATTAGGAGGTCCATGCTGTTGTATGGTGGCACTGGGACAAGAAAAAATAGTTTGATGGGGACATCAAATACCCATGAGCTGTAACATACCAAGAGAAAACCAATGGAGATAGTGGCACTTTCAGTTTGAGCAGTGATGTTGGTGAAATGCCTTATAAGAGCAGATCTTTCAAACAAATCATTGCTTTTGGAAATAGCTATTTTATATAAACATCCTAGCTCTATGTAGTGCACAATTTAAGGTTTTGTTTAGATTCTTACAAGGATTGGGGGTTTTTCAAAGCAAAAATGTTTTGTAATAAACAATTAATCTAAAGGTCTTTAAAGATTCAGAATGGAATTGTTTGATATGCAAATCAGTAGCAATACAGACCTGTATTCTCTTCTGCATCTTGAAGGTTACCTCCTCAGTTTTTCCTGTGCAGAGCAGTTTTCTCATAATTCATTTTGTTTGCTTGTGGAAGAAGCAATCTTGGACCTGTCAAGTGCATACAATTAAAATATTTGGGGATATGCTGTGTGCAGGGCAGAAGTATTTTCTCCTCCACTTCGTCCTATCTTTTGCTTACTTATTTTATGAATTTAGGAGTTTAGTTCAGTGGAAAATGTTCAGAATTTTCTTTACTTAAACTTTGGGAAAGGAAGTAGCTGAGAACTTTCCATTTTGACTAGGCAAAGAAAAGAAAGTGGCATTCTGAAGACACATTTTTTTAATTTGAAAAAAAGTGTTTACGAAGACAGGTGTTACACAGAAGGGGACTGGGAGAAGTGCCTTTGGAAAGCTTTGTAAATGTCCCTTCCTAACCTTCCATATTATTAGCGTGATTGCTTAGGCCTTAAGGCAACATTTTTAAACTCCTTTCATTCTCCTGTATTCCAGCTTTTAATTTCAAAACAACTTTGTGGGAGAGAGTTGCTCATACTTACATTAAACAACCTTATATTTATTTCTTAACATCAGACAAGGAAAAATGACAGAATGTTTTCTTCTAGAAGTTGTTAGGACAGAGGAAGCAAAAAGGGCTTTAATAAAATGGCTACTTAAAGTAGGTCATTGAGAATTTACCTCAAAAGAACACATAAGAATTGCTTACATGAATAAAGCAGCTACCCATCTGCTATAAAATGTAGGTTTCTCTGAGTCTGTGCTGTGAAATTCTTCTGCAAGTTACCAAGAGCAAAGTTAACTGGTAAGGTCCTCGAAAGAGGCAAAGTGCTCTAGGAGCACTTGGTGTGTCAATCTGCATTAGATGGCTGAAACCTTGAAAATTAGGAAAGAGTATTCTGATATTTCATACACTATTACATCTAGAGCTACTGCTGGTGTTACTTATCATGTACAAGCATTAGAGAAAATTTACCATATTCTGTAATGGTTAGCTAATAGCAGGGAAGCTTTGCAGGTCTACTAAAGAATTTTTAACTTCAATTCAATTAAGCAGTAGTAAAAATATAATCCTGTTTCTTCATTTATCAAGTTCCTAGAATTGTTACTGATTGCAGTTATTCAGCTTTTCTGAAAGTATAATAAATATGTTGGCTTGATTATGATTTTTATTGTGCACCCTGGTATTTTTCCTAAGGTAATCTTTTTTCAAAATGATGGTTGTTATGTAGGTCATGGTTAAGTTACACACAGTTGGGTTTCAAACCTGGTCTCTTCGATCAGGTAACCTGGCTTGCTAGTTTCCTCTTGATGCTAAACTTCTACTTCTATTAAAATCAGAAGCTGTATAGTGAGTAACTATATTTGAATATAGTGTTTCAAAACAAGTACAGATTGTGTACTGTTTAAAGTCAAATGTTTGGTTACTTGCTTTACGTGTGCGGAGAAAAATGAGATTTAGTACAGCTGTGTCATAGGAAACCAGTAGAAATGAATATACTTACCAACATTAATATTGCTCACTTCTTTAATCTAGTGAACTGTTATACAAAAAAACCCAAACCCTGGTTTATTGTATTCAGTAGAGCAATAGTAATTTATATCAGATGTTACCAAAGGTTTGTTTTTATGGCTATTACAGTATACTGGCAACTTGGTACAGCCTCCTGACATAAAAATATCTTACTTTTTTGTCATCCAGATAGCAGGAACCTCAGAGACACTTTAACTAGGAATAACTTCATTTGTACTGGTGACCTCTGCAGTCTTCTGAGATAGTTCTGATGGCAGAAGTATGTAAAGTTGATTACACTAACAAGTTAGTGTTGGGTAAAGATGAGTAACACTCAAGTCAGCCTTTCTTTGCACAAATCTGACCTTGTTTGAATTGTTCCTTAGATGAGAAAAGTAAATGCAGGGAGCCAGCTTTTAGCATTCTTCTTGGATTATGGAAACACTTTGTGTTCTGGAGTTCAAAAAAGGAACAGGGAGATTTAATTTCAAATGTTATCGCCTCTAGGTTGGTCTGTGCTACAAAACTAAGTATTTAATTTGTTCAGGCCAAAGCAATATACCTGTATCTTAACACAGGGAACACGTTTCCTTCCTTTAGAAGGAAATCCTACTTAAGAAAATACATCTTTTAATATAAGCAGTTTAAAAGGGTCTTTGGTATTTTCATATGCTTTATGTCTCAAAATACATGAAGAGTTAAATGCAAGCAGAGAAGGAACAAAGGAGGCTGAAACAGAGAAAATTGAATTACACGGATCAGGTGGCTGTGAATTAAGACTTGAAACTACTTATTGGAGCCAGTGAGATGAAAGAGACATGAAAAAATACAGATGTGAAAGGGGATGTTCTTGCATGCAGGACTGGACAGCTTAGTAAAGCCAAAGAAGGCAAGAAAGCAAAAATACACTTTAAAAAAAGCAATAGAAAGGATGCATTTGAAAGATTTCAATCAAGAAAACAATAATATGAAATAGAATAGACCAGAAGATTAAAAGAAGCAATAATGTCTTTCAAAAGGTTTGAATGACTAGGAGTCTGAAGAGGAAATCTCAGGTATACCTGTACCTACTGGAGAATGTACACAAAAAGAACTCACTTGACCCAAATCTGCCTTGCAAACAAGTTTTGGCTGCAAACATTTGCATTACGTTATCCTTATGTAAAGGCACCTTTCACTGGCAATCAAGTATGTCTTACAATACTGGTTCTTTGGGGGAAAAAAAAGAGTTGACTGAAAAATCTACCTCTGTATCACTAGACTTACTGTACTTACAATTGCGGTGTAATTGGAGATTTTTTTGTAATAGTTTCTGTTTTTCTCCTGGTCATTAATGTGACTCTTGGTTTGATTTAGGAACTGCATGGAAAGAAAACAAAAATGTAGGTGACAAAAAATCAATTTTCTGTCTTTCCTTGTAAGAAAGTTGCAAATAATGGATGTTTATTAAAGATCTTCTCATGACATGGATCAACTTCCAGTTTTTAGATTTTCTGCAAAGAAAGATAGGTCTAAAAACTGCTGCTGAGGTATTTGAGCAGGCTGGATATTTCTGGAAGCTGATAGACCTTTGTTTGTCCATGTAGACAGTTTCAAAAAACTGTTTTTGTCTGTCTTGCTACCAACATAAGCAGTACTTCTGTTAAAGGTACTGCTTCCTGGCCTGTCCATCAGTGTCTGAGAAGCTCAGACAGGTGAAACCAGCATAATTATTCCAGGTAAATTCAACTGGCTCATGGGGAAGCCCAGGCCACTTCCCAATCCTGCAGCCAGAGAACAGGGAATGCCTTGCTTGCTTGGAAAAGTGACAGCCATCAGCACCGTGTCTGGGAGGCTTTGAAAGAAA
Organism: Falcunculus frontatus; assembly: GCA_013398115.1. Taxonomy (NCBI): domain Eukaryota; kingdom Metazoa; phylum Chordata; class Aves; order Passeriformes; genus Falcunculus; species Falcunculus frontatus. Next base: position 274,740 of record VZRV01001949.1, read on the forward strand.
CAGAGATGCCGATGATCCAGTACCTGTTCCATTCATTTCCTTGAGAGAGAATTTACTATTTTTTGCTACTTTTGCCTCTGCCGGTTCTTCAAGTGAAATAAGTACAGAATGAACACTGTTTTGTGCCAGTGGAAGCATATTTACATTTGGGTTTCTGCCACCAAAACTCCTTTTTAAAGGAAATCAGATCTCGTGTTTCTGTTCACACATAAGTTTCTCTTGGCTTAAGTTTATGAAAAAAACATACAGTTGCATATTGTCCATTAAAAAAATAAAAGTAAAGTTTGAAATAAGGTGACTGAAAACAAAGTATAAATCCAAAGAGCAAAATGCTGTATTGTGTAGGTTGCTAAGACAAAATATCTGGGTTAGGAAAAGAAAACAGAGAAACCTGAGCCTCATATATATGAATGCATATGCATTTTTTCATATTCGTGTTAAGCCATTTGTTTTGATGTCATCATGTATTATTTTCTTTAAAAGAATCTGGCATGTGAAATGTATGTATATCCATGCCTTAGCTAAAAATGAATTTATACAGTTTGTCTATCAGCAGTAGCATTAGAAATTCAGATATTTTTGCATAAGTATTTTGCATAGGGACTAAGGAAATAGTTCTAAGAACCTGTCGTGTGGAGTCCTTTAATTTCCTAAAATGGTTTTTGTCTGGTTTTTGTTGTTGCGGTTGTTGTTGCTTGCTTAAAGAGCTGGCAGGGTAAGTGGCAGCTGTAAACCTAAGGGTAGGCTGCAAAGTTTTTCTTCCAAAGCCTTTCTTTCATGTTTAGCCAAGTGAGAGACATGGAGTGAAATGTAAACTCTGGCTCGGCGTATCCTCATGGCCATCTCTCCTGGTGAGCAGCTGGAGGGGCAGAAGGGGGGCTGAAGCTGCCCAACCACAAGGGCCCGGAAGGCGCCGGCCATGAGCCATGGCTCCAGGCTGCTCAGAGGAGGGGAAATGTGAAGATGGTGCTTGAGGACTCTTGATCCTGTACCCATGAAAGCAGCCCTCCCCATTGCACCCGCACTTTCTCACGTCATCCTCCCCCTGGGACAGAAGGAAAAGTCATGATGACTTTTCATCTCAGTCATTTAACTACTTCTCTTTAATCCCTGGCAGTCCAACTGGGAACTGTGTGTTCTGTTGAACTTTGTTTTATTTGGAATTATGGACTGGAACCATTTCTATTTAACGTGGGAAACAAGCTTTGCAGAAACTCAACCTATACACTGGGAAAGGAACTTCCTATAAAACATAAACAGATGTTTCTACTTTTGTATGCAGATTTGTTTGTGGGAGCTTTTATGATAAACTGCATAAATGCAATAAGGAGTTCTAACAATTAAATGATGACTAGTGAGTTTGATCACTTTGACATGATCTGCACTGGTAACTCTTGGCTTGTTTTGATTTTGGTTTTTTTTAAAGAGATTTTTCTTCCAACTGTATTTTATACACAAAGCTGATCTAAAACCTATTCCTCAATGCGGGGACATAGAAAGCTTTCTCCCAGGACAATGGGGCGATTCCTGGGAGAAGCCAAACTTTTACCTCCAGTGCAAGAGAGATTCCTATGTCCTGTCATAGCCATGATTGCTTGGGGCCTGCTTTCTGTCAAGTAATTCTTGGCTCCTAATCCTTTTGTTTGTTTGTTTGTTATTGTGATGGAAAGGGATAAGCAAGCAGTGTTTCCTCTCTTGTTTAGAGGTGTGTTTGTTTTTGCTTCTTCTCCCCCAGAGTTCTCTCTTTGCACTTGTTCTTACTCCATCTACACTGACTGCTTCCTTCATTCTGTTTACTCTGCAGAGCACATAAAACTAAAAAACACATATATATAAATTTTTTAATTCTTCTATTCTGACCATTAATTTTTCCCTCACTCAGCTGAGGTCCACAAAATTCTCTAGTTGTTGTCTTTTTCTGTATCCAGGTTTGTACAGAGTGTGTCATCATTGTGCACTGATGCAATTAAGTGTGATCATGAAGAAAAATATTATTTGCTTCAGTCTGGAGATTACCAATTGTGAACAATTGCTTGGATCCTGCTAATATAATATTTTTCATATTCATCCTGGATGCAATAGAATGAACTTCGATTTTCCTATATTCATATGTAAATCATACTCCTCTGCACCTGTGTATATACAAAGGTTTTCCTTTGACTTTTTGGTACAGAAAAACGATTACTAGACAAGTTAATCTTTGAGATATTATTTATCCATTTGAGACATTATTAATACACATGGGCAAAAAATTAAAGCTGTCCAAATTGGATTATATTGAAAGATAAAATTTTATTAAATGTGAAATACATTATCAAAACTCTGTCTTCTGCCCAATGGACAGACTCAAAGTGATAATTCCTTCTGAGAATTTTCTTACATTGTGTGTGACCTCTTGAGATATTGCAAGTGCAACTCCAGTTTAGAATCTGAGCTGGGGGAAGACTTGAGGGGAGAGACATACCATGGGGTAGATGTGGCAAATAATATCGGCAACATTGAATTTCATTAAAATTTGCCTATTCCATATGGGCTGGCATCAAAGATGTGAAATACTGTGCCTCTGTGTGACTATAAAGGCCTTTGCTTTGGAAAGACTCTGTTAGTAATGCAGGTTACTGCTGTTTGCATCAGTAAGGGGGTAAGCACCCCTCCAGGTATTTAAATTTGGAGAAAAGATTTTTGAAGGCAGTAGCCCTAACACTAGAGTTGTAGAGTTTTATGGCTCACTCTTACAAAATTTGGAGGTACAGGCTGAGCAATTAAGAAATAATACCTGCAATGTTTTTAAGGGAGAGTGACAGTGTTAAATTGTAATCCTTCTGATATGCATTCAAGAGCAGCACAAATGATGTACAGTTTTCAGATATTGTGGAGGAATCAAGTGAAGGAAACCCAAGGATGCACACCTTCAACAGATCTTTACCAGTAATTCTTATTAGCTGTGGTTTTAAATAAATAATTTAATTAAAAGAGTTGCTCCAGGATGAAATTTCTCATTTTTAATAAATTGAGATTTGTTTTTCAAGCTGGAAAACACCTCTGTTATGTCCTCATCCTTATTATTCTCTGCTCATGAAGTAAGTAAGGTGAAGAAGATAATAAGAAAGGCAGTAAAAATGTCTTAAAGGTCTTATAGCAAATTTGTTATTCCAGTGTTGCATTTTCTTGCAGCGTTCTTCTGCCAGATCTCTCAAGTGGTCAGGTTGCTTTCCAGTTTGCTTGCTTTGGTTTTTTTTTATGTTTCATCTTAGTGAATTAGTACAGGAGAGTTAAAGTGTTAAGTTTTTCTGCCTCCCCTGTGTCTAGCAACATTGTGGCAGTATAAAAAACATAATGAAACTTAGAGGGATCTTAAGACTGCATAGAACTGAAGCTCTTCCTACATGTGTGGGTAAAATCAGTAGAATCATTGCAATAGAATATGTGTATAATTTTACTTTGCGATTTCATACTTTGCAGTTTCGTTCATACTCTCCAAAAATATAATATAAATTCTATTCAGTAATGCTCATCTAATTGTAATTATTTGTTATTTTTTTCTTCTTCTTTAGGGTGTACCTCAGTTACCGTGTGCCAAAGCATTGTATAACTACGAGGGAAAAGAACCTGGAGATCTTAAATTCAGTAAAGGAGACATCATCATATTACGTCGACAGGTGGATGAAAATTGGTGTCATGGAGAAGTCAATGGCATCCATGGCTTTTTTCCTACCAATTTTGTTCAGATTATTAAACCTTTACCTCAACCTCCGCCTCAGTGCAAAGCACTTTATGATTTTGAAGTAAAAGACAAGGAAGCAGATAAAGACTGTTTACCATTTGCAAAGGTAAAAAGAGAATAAAATTACAATTTTCTTTTAATAATTTCATTCGCTTGGATAAGAAATAATACAACTGTTTTGTAGTCTTATCTGCATTTCTTATTGGAGCTGCACACATATGAAAAGGACAAGTAATTCTGCAAATATTTCTCCTATATTGATTAGTTTTGCCATCTCTTTCTAAATTATATGTAATTTCTTTGAGGTTTTATTTCTGAGAATGCAATTTTTCATAATTGCAGTAGTGATGTTTTTTATTTATGAGAAATAACCTATGTTGTGAATTAAAAACATTCCATCTTCTAAAGAAGCACTCAAATTGTAGACGTCACAGAAGTTATATCACTGGCAATGTTCTTAAGTACTTGAGTAGAAAAACAACATCTAGGGAAGGTTAGGTAATGAGTCAGTTGAGAAGGAAAATGGTTGTGGTTCTGTTGATTATTGCCAAGGAATTAAAGGGGGGCTGATGAGTAACATGGACTGAACATGACAGGCAGACTGGCACTAAGAATGAAATCAGATCACTGAGATGTGGGCAGTTAGTTGAACTCTGAGAAAATAGGAAAAGGAACAGCTTGAACTGACTTCAAACCCCAAAAGTGACACGTTCCTCTTACAGAGTGCCTTCTCTGCTGTTCTTGTCCATGTCCTGCCTTCTCTGATTACCCCTGTGTTATGGAGGAAAATTAAATAAGAAGTTAAATTAGAGCTGGGAGACATAATCACTGCATGTTCACACAGGATGATGTTCTGACTGTAATTCGCCGTGTGGATGAAAACTGGGCAGAAGGAATGCTGGCTGACAAGATAGGAATATTTCCAATTTCATATGTTGAGGTGAGTAAAGCTTGGTCCTCAGTAAGGCTATACCTTAAATATTGTGTATTTAATTTTCTGAAAGGAAAAATAATCAGTACTGGTGATGATTCTAAAATAACGTGAGATATAAATAATCTTAGACCTAAAATACTCTTTGGGAAAGTTAATGGCCTCAGCAGTTGAACCAGTGATTTTCACTTAGCCATTTGACACCTATTTTCACTGAATGGAATTGAAATGAGTGTAATTGGAGGCAGTCACTATGTTTTCTTGTTAATACTGGAGTCATGCAGTCAAACCAAACCACACTTAGCCACAAAATGAAAGCAGTCAGCAAGTCAGAAGTAGTTAGCTTTGCACTGTCCCTAATATCCTCCTCTCAAAACCAAATTAGCACAACTAGGAAGTCAAAGAATATAGGTTGTTGGGAAACAGGTAAAGGATCAGCTTTGTCATCAAGAGAGCCATATATAAAACCTTCTGTATCTTCCTGCATTTCTCATATGTGTTACAATTTACAGTAAGAGGTAGGAGTTGAGAAAATTTCCCCAACCTTTTCAGTTTTAAGAGCTGAAAGCTGTATCTTTTATATACAAAGACACCAATGATTACGAACAGTGTGTACAGCCACAACAATGATTATTCAAATTAGCATTACAGAAAGAGACAAAAGTTTGGAATAGTGTTTGTCCTTTTAGGTATGCTGTGGGTACTTGGTAAGATACACTTCCCTGCACTGACAGTATTTTATTTAAACAAATGAGGCAGAATGATGAAAGAAAAACGTATTTTCACATTATTTCTGGGATGAGAAATACATAATTCAGGTCACAGAAGAAGTGTATAACCATACTAAGAATCAAGTCAGATTTTATTAATTCAATTTCTGAATCCTATGATGAGGTGGGAACTTCAAAAAGCATTACTGCTTTCAACCAGCAGAGAATTTATTATTTTTAAAAGGGAAAATATATATATTTATTTTCAGGCTTGATGTAAGGATCTGTATACCTGGGGATAGAAAATTTCACATGACTGTAAAAACGAGAAAACCAAAAAAGTTTCAACTTGCTTAGTGCAATTTTGGCTTCAGTTTAAGACGTTTTTAAAAGCCAGTTTAACGATTTCTTGCCCTCAGGTATTTTTTCCTAGCTTCTTGCAATTAACTGCCCCTTCAATTCAGCCAGTAAAGCTTTTTGTAGTGTTTTTTTCAAACTAAATTACTTAACTTAGTCTTGTTAGAAAAAGCCCTTTCCTAGGGCTGCCACTTGAGCTAACTATTTAGCTAGCAACTACATTCCTATCTCTACAAAAGTTGCAAAAAGGAGATATGGCCTTAAAAAATATTATGTAAAAATGAAAGTCACAAAATATATTTGTCTTAATATTTTCAGACTGATTCCATCAACTAAGAAAATATATTTTCAATTAACCCTTTTAGAACAGGCACCAACACTTAAGTAAGTACACATTCTCAAATCCCCACTAAAGTGGAATGGAAAGTCTAGAATGATAAATTGTACCCAAAGAATTACTTCAAATCAGATAGGTGGATTTTTTCAGTATATACTAAACTGAAATGCATGCTGTGGTGAAGAGCAGTGAGATGTGCAATAAACTATGGGTTTGAATTTTGAAATGCCTGGTTTCTGAGAGTATATAACTATTGTTCTGGAAAATATACAGACAATTGATAGAAACAAGTATAGCAAACCATTCTTACCTATTTTATGAAAAGCAGTGAAGACGAAAAGTAATTAATATTTTTGAAAGATTTTTATATGGTAGTTTTCATTGCATTTCCCAATCCTGTAATCATTGCCTATTTTTTTTTATAATGACAGACATACCTTTTACCTTGAGTATGTTAGTCCACATCCTTTTGTTTAAAAATGTGAATTAGTAGCTCCATTTACTAGAGATTTTTTGAAGTCATGAACTATAAAAATGAGTGTAGTCTGAGATTTTGTAGTATAGGTGTAATAATAGTGATATTTCCTGTACAATGAGGATGAAATTTTAGATAATGTTAAGTCCATGAAAATCTCTGATCATATTTGAGGACAAATTTTCCCTTTTAGGATTTATTGTTTGCTACTCTGATCTTTTCTTTTCTAACTTTCACTTATTAAATTTGTGGTAATAATAAAAGTAAGACTGAACACATTTGAGAGCAATTTTAGTAGGGATTCTAATAAAACTGTAGTTTGTTAACTGACAACATTTTTAATCTGTAGACACGTAACATTGTGAAAAAATTGTTTGTATCTGCAGATGAAAAATAAATAATGCAAACATTGAAAAAAAAAGTAAATTCTACTTTGTAAGAAGTGCTAAACCCAAACTAACCCTCTAGTTTTACTAGAGTAAGACCTGATTAATAAATCTAAATTGCTAGACTTTTGACTGTTGGAATTTCAAGATACTTGCATTAAAACCAGATCAGCCAGGTTCTTTGGTAGTAATGAAATAAAATGCAGTGAGTTTAGAAAATGTATGATTAAGTTCATAACACTTACAGTTATCTCTGTTCCAAAAAGAAAGATTATTCGTAACTAAACAGATACTATTAGAATTTTTCTGCATAAATTGCAGTTCTGGGTACAATATACATTTCTTAGACCTCAAATTGGATGTTTTGATCTAATTTAACTCTTCATAAACAAATATAAATGCCCAGAATAGAATAAAAATAAGGGAAAAGGAATCACTTTTCAGTCGAATTGTCAGTAGAAAATAATGTCAGCTTTTGTTTACCTTTGAGTGAGTGAAGAACAGCTGAATTAATTTGTAAAATAAGTATAGCAAAGCACAGCTCTAAGAGACCTTGCAGTGGTGGTAATTCCTGCAGACGGCTGCAGGCAGACGAAAGCTGTGTGCTGACCTCAGCCCTGCCGCAGCACCGAGACGTGGCTCAGCCAGCCGCCTCCGTCCTGTCCTGTTTGGAAAGTTCTTCTGTTTCCTGGGTTTGGTGGGAAAGGGAATTGGATTTCAGGCTTCTTGTTACAGCAAAGATTTTGTTGAATGGGAAAAAAAAAAAAAGTGAAAATAAAGGTTGAAGTAAGGAAGCTTCAATGAAAATGTCTGTTAAGGAAAACAACCGATGTAGGAAATGCAGGCCTAGATACATAGGTATTTGTTGCAGAAAGCATTGCTAGATTGAAACACTTCATAGCATGACTTGGATGTGTTCCCTTGGTGACCTTGAATGTCTGCTAGCCATTTCATTGGACTTCTTAATTTCTCATCTCAAGGAAGAGAGGTAAACTGCACTCTGCCAAATATTCTGCAGCTGTTGCTGTCCTCAGGTTACTTCAAAGAGGAGGCCAGTAATCAGTTCATTTCCATCTTCAGATTCATGCAACTGGCCTTTGGTTGCTTCTCTGCATAAGAAAGCACAGCATGCTGCTTATATTTGAATCAGTCTTGAATTGATCCCATGGGCAAGCCTTAACTTTTCCCTAATAGGTTGTTCACTGTATAGGGTAATCAGATTCTGCAGGCATTGATAGCTTCTGGGGGTAAACAAATATAATTAGGTGTAGCAGGTACCTTGGACTGGTGTTAGCAAAGTGGTTTTTGGTTTTGCTTTTTATTCTTGGGTGATCCCTTCTCCGATTAGGTAGTTCTTTGCAAATAAGGAAGTAGATTAAATAAGAGTAGAAACGGTTGCAGCCATTGTATCAGACAGTATGGAATACCCACATCCTCAGGAAGGACATGAAGAATTTCAATCTGAGTTGAAAAGAAAAAAAAGTGAAAAATAGATAAAATTATTAGACTTTGAAAAGCCTGCATGTCCTTCCATGATGACAGATAGGACCCTGACAAGCTGAACAGCAGAGTAGGCTTTTTTTGGTCTTATTTTCTACTTGTTTCATATCCTTCAGCCTCATATCAATGTTTTGTAATGAAATACTGTTTTCACTGGTCTGTTTAAAGTATGTTGGCTCTAAATTTAAAATTCAGTAATCATCTAAATAATGGCCTTCATTGGAGAAAATGGTCTATCTTGTTATACACAAGTAATACAGCATTATTTTGATCCATATGATCCATCTTGAGTACTAGCAGGAAGGAAAATCTAGCATCCACCTTTTTTGTCTACTGCTGTGACATTGTCTTCTCCTATCCTTCCTTCTTACAAGAAAGATGGAGAGAGATTTTTACAAGACCATGTAGTGACAGGACAAGGGGGAATGGACTCAAACTGAAAGAAGATTGGGTATGATTAGATATTAGGAAGAAAGTCTTTACTGTGAGAGCGGTGAGGCACTGGAACAGGGTGCCCAGGGAGGTTGTGAATGCCCCATCCCTGGAAGTGTTCAAGGCCAGGTTGGATGGGGCTCTGAGCAACCTGGTCTAGTGGAAGGTGCTCCTGCCCATGGCAGAGGGGTTGGAACTAGATGATCTTGAAGGTCCCTTCCAACCCAAACAATTCTGTGATTCTGTGATTCCAGTTCACTTCAGCTGCATTCTAAAGGACCAACAATAAGAACATTTAGGAAAAAATTCTATATTCTCATCTTCATATCTTGTTTCAAATCCCCTATTATGCCCCTCCTCCACTGCAGTATGTTCCATGTAGTTCTTCCTCTTCCCTAGAAGATTTTTTATGTCAACTCCTCATTGTTCCAATAGTCCTGGTTTTGAACTTTGACTTTTTTTTCTGGATATGCCTGAAATTTTCTTCCAAATGACATCTTGCAAATATCACTTGAAAACCTCTTCTATATTTAAAAAAAAATGTGGTTCTTTTACACTACCTTATATATCTATATCTATAGATATCTACTTGTGTTCAGAGTATAAGCTGGTCATTTGTGGGAGCTGCATTTAAATCAGTGTTGATGCTATCATGATTAATGATTTGTTGTTTGTCTAGTAAAGTTTTGATGGGGTAAAATACTACTTTAAAACTCTTCATGAGCATAGTAGGTATCTCAAGACTTGTGGGAAAATCGTAAAAGAAGAAATAATATGCTGAAGAATAGAAATAGTAATTCCACAGTGACTAATTTCATTCTTTCATCCTGATGTTCTTCAGAAAAGATTTTTCCTTTCTTCATAATCATCTACACTTTTCAAGTAACAGTATTCATATTTAGTGGTACGTGTTCAGAAAACTGGTGCTGGTGTTACTTTGGCTCATGATTAAATGAGAGTTCTGACATTATTATTTCTAATAGCTCTAAGATTTTCTGAAAATAAAGGGTTTTTGAAAAATATAGAGGGGTTGTTTGTTGGTTTCCTCTCCTCCTCCCCATTACATAGCTCACATTTCATTGTAAGAAGAAAATGTGTGGGATTCCTCATTTCTTCATTGGAAAGGAAGGATTTGCTTGCATTTAATGTAGTATTGTTGTTACAAATTAGCAGAGAGAAAATCTCATTGTGAACGAAAATTCTTTAGCTAAGCTTAAAAAAAGAGAAAAATTGGCACAGAGATGGTGCCTCTACATTAGAAAATTCAGAAGCTGAGAAGGTATTTCCACAGAATTGCCCGTATATATTTCTTTTCTCCTTATGCCGTCTTATGCCTGTGTAGGTGCTTATTACCAGGCAGTATACTGATACAGCTGGGTATTTAGTCCATCCTACTATGTTCTTAAACCTGCATTTAGGCAGCCTGTGTTTTTACTGCTGGCAGTGAAGATGTGCACAAGTACCAAGGGATACTAGGAGGAATATCTTCAAGAGCCCACTTGCTAAGGTGTAGGATTATATCATATAATCAAAACAAAAAAAGGCTGAAAATTGAAAAAAACATCCAAGAAGTTTTGTTACACAGATTTTTCTGTTATAAGGTCAAAGGGGATCCATCCCTGTGTTTTAGTCTGACAACTAGATGACACAGGCAGTGGTTATTGCTGAATTAATCCATGTTTGAAATATGGCATTATGGCCTTTGTTGATTGAAATTTTACCTCTGATGGGTAGTCCAGATCAGCCCAAAAGTAAGTGTGTTGTGTTTGTAGTGGATAATTTGTCACTCTCTACTGACTGATTTGTAGAGTATACCACAGTTTTAAGTTAAATGCTTTAAATTATATTATGAATAAAAGGAAAAGAGATATTTTGTTGTGTTCAGGTGACTTTTATGAATAAAAAAATACTAACGTGTTACTGGCTTTTGTAGTTTAACACAGCAGCCAAACAGTTGATAGAATTGGACAAGCCCTCAGGTTCTGCTGTTGACTCTGGAGAAGGTACCTCTGGGGCAGCCCACAATTCAACCCAAAAGCACACCGATACTAAGAAAAACACCAAAAAACGACACTCTTTTACCTCCCTCACCATGTCCAACAAGGCTTCACAGTCTTCTCAGAATCGTCACTCCATGGAAATCAGTCCTCCTGTCCTCATCAGCTCCAGCAACCCAACAGCAGCAGCCCGCATAAGTGAGCTGACAGGACTGTCCTGTAGTGCCCCTTCTCAGGTAATTCACTTGAAATCAGCTATAACGATAAAGGCTTCTGATCTTGTCAAATTACTTATTTCAAATTATTAATTATGTCTAATTAATATTAAATATACACTTTCAAAAAACTTACCTTCCAACATGAGAGCATTTAAGGAAAATATTTTCTAACACTTCTTATATAATGATAGCAAATAGTTTTGGTCTTGTAGGCTAGTTTTTTCACAGTTGTTATTTTCTAAAGTGCCACAAAGATTTTTATTAAACTGTGGAAACTAGAAACTGGAGTGATTTAATTTCTTGATTTATTTTTTCTAAATTAAATATAATAATGAATATTAATAAAGTGCATGCTATAAAAGTAAAATATTCAACTTGAAGATTACACAAACTCCAGAAATGTTGCATATTAATCTGGTTGTGGTAAGTAGAAATATTTATCTGACTTTATGTATTTGTTCAGTAGCTGGTGAAAAATTGGCTGTTTCATGTAGTAATTACACTTTGGGAAAAGAAATATCAATGGAGCTCAAGAGGTATTGGTGGTGTTTTACGTGAGCTAGTAAATATGCTTTATTTGCACATCTTTAGGATCTGACAGCCTTTTATGGGGAAAAAAAAAAACTGACACTGGTTAAAAGTGTGTTTCACGTAGCTGGTTCAATGTATCTCCAAAGACTGAGAAATGTCAAGTGTGGAAAAATAAAGTGAGCAGTGTGATCCAACACTGTTCGTGCAAGTATCTAACTAAAAATTAGTTCTGGTTTAAGGTTACAAGTAGTAGAATACTGCTGATTTTGACCATGAAGCTTACAGCTGTGTCAAAACCAGCTCTTACTAAACTACACAGAACTGACCCTGCTGGGTTTTTTCTCTCTCCCAGGTTCATATTGGCACTACCGGGCTGATTGTGACTCCACCCCCCAGCAGCCCAGTCACAACAGGGCCTTCCTTCACCTTCCCCTCCGAAGTTACCTACCAAGCTGCTCTTGGTGTAAGTACTGCTTAAGAGAACTCAGCCTTCCCATTTTTCATTGGTCTTGTGCAGCAATTTTTTTTTCTCAAGTTCTAATATACTGTTTTGAAATGGTTTTATAGAAATTGTGTCTATGTGATAGATAATGGTATGAATTTAACTGTAGTAAAAGCCCTATTGCTACAATAATGTTTGCATCTTATCGTACATATCCATTTCTCCTGCTTTCCTCTGTAACTTCTCTATAGTAAACACAAGAAGCACACTTCTTTCCAGAACAGTCTTTATTTTAAGCATGAGTAGAAAAAGAGATTATGCTGGCCGGAAATTTTGGGGAAGCAAGCAGGTTCTTACAAAAAACATCAACTTGGGACCACAGGTGCCAAGTATTTCTGTCTTACTTAGCTCAAAATTTTCAAGATTATCTGAAATAAGCTTCAAAAATCTGCTGTCTTGTCATTAAATAAGGTGATTTCAGTTGTGTGTACACCTGTGGCAGATAAAGAACATGTCTAGCAGGTTTAAGTTAGGTTCTTGGAGATCAACGGGAAAACATGTAGCAAATGGCCATCTTTTAAAGGAAGAAGTACATTGCAATGATGTTTCCTTAAAACAAATAAAATGACATTTTCTTCAAATAGTGCAGGATTTCTTTCCAAAACCTACTGGAATTCTTTAGTTTCCTATGCTTATGTTAGAAAAACTGTGGGATGCCATATATCATACTGTGCTCATCAGAGCCTTACCTTAACTGCAATAAAGATTGTGGATACCAGTTTTCAGAGATCTTTAAGGGAACTTAATGAGACTTTATTTAAATCATAGGAGTTCTTGAAATTAAGTTCTTCTTTCAAGTCTAAAATTGTGCCCTTAATTTTTAAGGGGTGGGGCACAGTTGAATAATAGATCTTCACTTATTTAAAAAACCAACCAAACAACCCAAACAAAAAAACCCGAGACTTGATCTTTTTTAGGTGTCTCTCCTTGCAGTCTTTAAATCAAGTTAAATATGATGAATAGCCTTGCTGCTAAATAGGTCTCATTTTGTTTTCAGCTTTTGGCACTTGCATCATTTTACACATTTGTCTGCAAAATTGAAGGCAAAACTCTGGTATGAACATTTTGTTTTTATGAAAATACTTAAGTATGGCTTGTTTGCGTTTTGACAGCTTTCTTTGGAACTCTTAAATTACATTTTTCAGTCCTTTAAATTATGATGCTGTTGTTTTCTGTATTATCTCCAGTACTTTCTTTTGGCATGGTACATACATGGTGACACATGCCAGAAGTGGGTACAATAGTGCACAGTCTCGTTAAGTGAAGAAGATATTGATAGTATGGCCCTTTTACCTTTTTAGTCTAATTCTTCTATCTCGAAAATTTGCCTGAATGTGGCACGAAGTTTATGTTCAGCTAAATATCCACACTGATGCCACAAATTTTCATCATCTTTTGTGAGGTAGTAACTGCTCTCATCCAAGTTTCACATTCTTTGCTCTTCAGACAGATAACCTTATTATTGACAGTTACATGGACCACGTGCTTTTGCCCTGCCTTACTGAGTAACGCAGATTGAGCTGTAGCAATGCTTTGCCTCATTGTGGTTAAATTGTTGACTCCTTCAATCTGTGGATTATCTGAGTAATCCTACTGTTAAAAGTATGCTAATCTGGGAACAGTTAATAATCTCCTTACATTTAGATTCATATTTTAATGTCACAGAGCAGATGAGGTTAGAAGGGCTTTTTGAGGTCATCTAGTCTAACCCCTCCTGCTCAAGCAAGGCCCCCTAGAGACAGTTCCCAGGACTGTGTCCAAATAGCTTTTGAATGTCTCCAAGGATGGAGACTTCACAACCTCTCTGGGCAACCTGTGCACATTGTTGGCTCTTGTTCAAGTTGGTGTCCACCAGGAAGGACCTGTAGGTCTTTTTTTGCCTGTGAGGTGTACATCTTATACTAGAAACAATTAGCTGCTTATGTTAGTGTAGAAACACATAATCATGGTATGATTATATGCAGGTGCTTTTATTGAAGAGCTCTGGGAATCAGGGGTACAGACCCAAATCTGACTCCGGCGTGGATTCGAGATGGATAACTGTTGTATAATCATGTGTTAATTATTAACTTAATATTGTTCTATTGTGTATATTGATTCCACCCGAGCACGAGTTTTAAGCCCCCTTCCCACAACATTTCTCACGATTGTTGTTCCTTTCTCGTGATCCTTGTTGCGATTAAACAACTATTTTTAATTATATTTAATTACTAAGCAATCATCGTGTTTAACGTTATCATCTACCATACAGGTGGGTACGCAAGTGCAGGTTCACATGATTTTAGCAAAGACAATGCCCACTCCCGTTCCCAAGGCCTACTTTAGCTACCACAGTTTTAGAAACATTTTAACCCTATGCTATCACTCACATACTAATCCATGTAGTCTTTTATACTTCTTTCATCCTGTCCTTCAGAAAAAACCTGTGAGAACTGAGCAAACAGAATCGGCTTCAGTATAATTTGTGCTGTTAGGCAGAATGCAGGTCTAGCTTACATATGTGCTGCATGCTGCAGACATTGAGTAATTTATTTGATTTATGAGATGCTCAAGGTTTGGAGAGAATTGAGCAAACAGCATTCAATACATAATTTCAGAAGTTCTGTCAGAAGCGGCTTTTTTTTTCCCTCTCAGTAACAAACACTTCTGTTTGTTATTAAGAATCAGTAGTTCTTTATTTGATGCCAACATGGAAAAATGCTTTAGTTTGGTGCTGGTGCAGTCATTAAACCACCTCGGGTGCTTTAGTTGCTTAAGCTTGTTCAAAGGCGATCTCACTGTGGGTACCCACAGGAATTAAATTACAGTGCTAAATGCAGCATGGAGAGAAACTCCTGCCATATGATTGTCCTGTATCTTGGGGTGCTACTTTCTCTTTGTGATAACCATGCTCCTGCTTATGTTTCCAATTCGGCATATAATTCCCATTGAGAGCCTGAATTATTCTCTGCCACCCTCTTTAAAAGTCAATAACCTTCTGTACATAATGTTCTGTTTCTTCTTGCCTTGTTTTCAGCATGACTAAAATGCAAGCTGGCAGCTCAGGCTACAGTCAGGTCATTCCTGTGTTCTTTTACGATAGAGGATATTAGATGATGATGCAGTTTGTAAAGTCACAGACTGTGGGGTATATCTTTTACTTACACTTTTCCTCTTGCTTCATAAACTCTTGTTTTCATTTTAGAAATGTGCAAAATGGTTCTGACAGGTCAAGAGAGAAAGGGATGTTCTCATTTCTCTAGATGTCTCTCTTCTGGACATACCCTTCCTGACATTCCGAGCATTAATTTTAAGCTGCGGAACAATTGTGATTGTATGTTTAATGCATCAGAAGTGGTTGGCTTGAGTCCTTTTGCTCTTGTATTTTTTTGCTTTTGTAAGTATAAATTCCTGTGTTTCTCCAAGTTTCTCGCTTTAGCTTTTCTTCTTAATTTCGAAATACTAAGCAACTGACAAGGAAATTGGATGGGAACAGGGTGAGTTTCTCTTTAGCATGAAGGTAGTTTATTGGATCTCCTTTCTACCAGTCATTTCGGTGTTTATAACGCTATTGAAAGTAATTGTTCTTTGAGAGCAAGCTGTTTATACACTTATTTTATATAATGCAAAATTCAGATTAAGGGAGAAAAAGAAATCTGAGAGGATGAGCATGATTACCTATCAGTGAAGAAGAGAAGAATATATTCTCTTACAGTAGTTCTGAATTTATGGATCTTTGCTACATTTATCTGTCCTGAATCTCAAAGCAAGGAAAAGCTAGTGTCTTCTCTTTTCTCCTGTAAGAAAGATGGCATTTTTATTGTCAACAGGAGATATTTTGAGCTGTCATGTTGTCTAACAAGTTTCTCTGAGACAGTTTGGATTAATTCCTAGCCCAAGAGAGTCTGTGACTCTTTTATCTGTGTACATGTATAGGAGTGCATTTTAGTTTTCTACATTGCTCTGGTGGTTCAAAAATGCCAATTGTATTAATTTTATTTTGTTCATCATAATGTTTTGTAGATGCTGTTTGGTACCCAATATTGTATGAAGTAAATAATTTACAAATTTTCAGCCAAAACTGACAAAAATAAGGAATGAGAGTGCTCTTGTCAAGTGACCATATGTGGTCTCTACTGCTTGTATCATTTAAGCAAATTTTAATTTTCATTCAGAAAACTTGTGACAATTTATTTAAAAGTTTTATTTTACAGCAGCAGTTCTTTAGACAACAGCATTAATTCTTGGCTTGTGTTTTGAGGTTTGATTCTCTGAAGAAGCTATGAACTGAGACAGACCTCTCACATCTAGGGCTTTTGGCTGTGATATTATCTCTTACACTATTCTTTGGGACTTCCAAGCACAGCTTTACCCTTAATGGCGGCATTAATTGGTCTGCTAATCTTGGCCACTGGCATTTTTGAACCTTGTAGGTGTTTAGTATATTTAAAGTACTTTGCAAAATATAAATAACAGATGTCAAGTTCAGTAGTCATTGGGTGAAAATATGCACATACAACTATGGAAGGCTCATTCACTTTGGAAGGAAATTCTTGGATGTAATTTATAAGGTAGTTATCTAATGGAGGAGATCCAGTTGCCATAGATGTTACTGAAAAATAATCTTTAAGTATGTGATTTGAACCATGATATGGGAAAAACAAACAAAATATACCACAGCAAAGTTAGAGTTACATTCAAAAGCAGCAGCAGAAAAACAATGTAGCAGCAAGAGATAACTTATCTTCCTTTCATTCTGGCTTTACAGTCTCTTGAGACGTGAAAAGTGTTTTGGACTGCAATCAACCTAGATGTCCATACTGCTACTTCTGCAGATTGGAAATGTTGACTTTGAAATGGTGTCTTGGTGTGTGCACTTAACTAGCAGAAATAGGTGGTCTATTTTTGGATGGTATTTGAAGGTTTCAAAAATTAAAAAACCCCTGATTTTTCTGGTCTTGTTCTCTCGTACATGTACAAAAAGAGAAATTGCCTTTTATGTAGAAGTATATAAGGTAGTTTGAATTATTATTAATGAGGCACAAGCTGTGAGGGTTATATAATATACTGATGACATTTAGCTCTTTTATGTAGTTCCAGTGTAAGTTCAATAGTGTAAGTCAGGAGGTTTTAATAAGAACTATCCTAATTTTAATCAACCAAAATTCAAATCAACTTCTGTTGTGAAGAGGAAGCAGCTGGAAAAAACAATGAGGTTTTGTATGAGAGACCTGGTTTTGATAACATATAGTTTAAGAATTTTGTTAAACATAAGCCTTAATTTGTTAGCCCTCAGGGAATTTTGCAAGCCATATATTTTTTCCTAGACATTGTGGGAGTGAAGACTGTTAATGAATGTTCTTTTCCACTGCTGTGCCTTTTATTATTCTTTGAGTGAGCTGATTGCTGATCTTCAATTAGCTGATATGGGAATGCAGCCTAATTATATTTAAATTTAGTAATATGCATGTGTTTCTAGAGCATGAGTATAGATACTTTTTGAAGTTACAACATACATTAAGTATCAAATTATGTAATTTTTCATTTTCCAATTTAAAAAAATAATTTATCACTTATTTGCTGGTTTATATGCTTGAAAGTACATCTGGTGCCTGAAAAGTAGTTGCAGAAACATTCAATTTTTCCCCCTCAACTACCTAAAATACTCTTAATTAATGCTGAGCATATTTTATTGAATCATGTGTGGTTTGTGTCTATTCTTTCATGGAATGTTGACTATGGGAGCCATCAGAACTAACATGTTCCCTGGAGGTAGGTGTGTTTCTCAACAGCTAGAAAAATGGTTACGTACCAGAAGACTTCTTGAATACTTGGCTAGATCATTTGGATCTATTTTACCAAGTTGTAACAGTGCAAGCTGTGGAGTGTTAGTCCTCTAAAGTCTATCAAGTAATTCATTTAGATTTCTTGGTACTTGCCAAGTCTTTGGGAGTCTAATTGGGCTGTGGCTCACTGCTGGTCTCATTACCATACTGATAGACATGGGGAGGGGAGCAGAATCTGAATAAAGCAGAATAAAATAGGGCTGTGAAGGTGCCTTTATTGCACCTAAAGCTTCAGTGTATATTATGTGTTCAGATGAATAAAACGCAATGTTCAGCACCTTTAGAGATGCAGGAAGTAGGGAACT
The DNA here is from genome assembly GCA_013398115.1 of Falcunculus frontatus. Taxonomy (NCBI): domain Eukaryota; kingdom Metazoa; phylum Chordata; class Aves; order Passeriformes; genus Falcunculus; species Falcunculus frontatus. The sequence goes on from VZRV01001949.1 coordinate 292,970, forward strand.
GTGACAACCTTGATATTGTGCATGAATAGCTTTAATTTTAAGGAATTCCAACTAATCATCTAATGTGGATTTAAAAATTCTACCATATATAAAGAAATATAGATGCCTAAAAATATATATTAATTTATATACTGTTGGCAGGTTGCATGAAAGTTAGATGTTCACATTCTGCTTGGATTCAGCTAAGACATTTGTTGAATGTCTGACTGGGGGGGAGAAATAACTTCAGCTGTAAAACAGCTGAAAGAGAAATGTTGGTATTTCAGTATGAATTATCCAGATACTTTAAAAAATTGTTGGGTAGGTAGGAATCTAGAATATGAAGCAAATGCAATTGCCATTTTTGTAAATAACTATTAGTATCAAAGCTCTCAGTGATGTTTCTCCAGCAGGTCATGTCTGTTTAGTGTTGGATACAGAAGGCCTATTTGGTCTTAGGAACTTGTTAATGTATGACAAGGAAAAAAGCTCTAAATAACATTTCAAAATATAACATGCAATTTATACCATAGCTAAGCATAACAATTTTGACTGAAACACTGTAAGAGTTGATAAGTTTTCTCTAGATTTGAATGTCTTTAATTATGCAGTTCTTTACTGTGCTTTGGCAGTGTAAAACTGGTTTAAAGAGCTGTGTTTTTATTCACATTTTCACCAAATGCAGCAAAGTAATAATCACACAGTGTAGAACTAAAACTCAGTTTGTTTCCATATGGGTTTTTGTTTAGAAAAACAGGAAAAAAAAAAGACAAAACCCTTTAGAAGTGAAGTGTTTGAGGGGAATTAAAATGACTTTCAATTACATATTTTCCAAACTGATAATGTAATGCTTTGCATTTATATGCTGATGTATTGGAAGTGCCAGGCACTACTTCAGGGTATATTGTTAATTAATATTCTAGTTCTGTGGGTTTTAGGAAGATTATGTTTGAAATTAATTCAGTTTTACATTTTCAAAGGTTGGAGGTTTTTTATTACTTTTCGTGTGTGTTGTAACACAAATAGTTATTTTTGGAAGGGGGGAAGGAAAAGCTCTCCTTTTATGAGCGCCTTTTCCCAGGAGTGTCAGTACATAAGGTCCTAAAGAATTGTCTGAGGCTTTACAGAGCAGAAGGTAACAATTGCTCCATTGATTCTCAAAAGGCACAGAAGTCTGTAGGCAGGACCCCCATTACGATCTGTGGTGCCTTTTTACTGGGGTATTTGTTAAAGATTACCAATCTTGATAATACTGAATTTCAAATGCTAACTCTTTAAACTAGAAGAATAGGAGAAGGAGGGAACAATAGCTCAGTGACTTTGGTCTCATATTGTGCTTGCTTTTGTAACCTATACATCGAAAGAAAATTTCCCCCAGAAGGGGTGTTTTTGGGTGCACTGCAGCTGAATGGTATATTATGTTTCAGCTTCAGGTTACAAAAACAATCATGTTATGAAGTACAGTCAACAGTGGGATGCAAAATCTACCTCCTGGAAGGCTTCTGAATTTTTGTCGAGCCCTGTCCTAAACATGTTATAACTAGAAACAGTGCTTTCCATTTTTTCTGTGCTGAAAAATTGCTTGTCACTTGCTTAATTAGCTGCCAAAACGTCAAGATTTTAAACTGGAGAAAAGAGAAATAGAGACAAAGCTAACTCTAGTTATGTTGTAACAGTAGGTAAAGAAATACTGGACTCAGTTGCTTTTTTTCTTCTTCCTTAGAATATCATGCTTTTTTTTTTTTTCAGCTGATTCAACTCATCAAACAATATTGATCATCTGTTGCTGTTTTTTTTTTGTTCTTATAAAATCAGAACATGAATCCCCCACTTCCACCACCACCTCTCTTGTCTGCTGCAATCATTGCGTCGGCCGCTTCTGGGCCTCAGTCTACAAGTGTCATACAAAGGTCTGCATCAGGATCAACTGACCAAGTGGCACATTTACGACCACAAACTCGTCCAAGTGTGTAAGTAAAATTGAAACTTTTCTCCAGTCATAAAAATGGAGCGAGATCACTAACTTCACCTGTACGTATAGCATGGCAGCTGGCTCTGTTCTGCTGGAATTGCCAAAAAGCCAAGCATGCAACTCAGAACAAAAGCATGCAGAAAGGTGATATCCCCAAGCAGCCTCCATACTGAGCATTGCTTATGTCTTAGATAAATATAATCAGCTGTTGCTGTGTATAGAAAGGACTCACTTCAAAAATATAAAGTACTTATCATGCAGAAGATGAATGAATCCTTGCGTTAGCACTGAATACTGTATAACTCCAAAGTGTCATTTCACTGGAGTGAATTTATTCAATGTTTTCCATTATATATGGTATGAAAAGGCTATTCTCATATGGAATAACTTATGCCAAAACGCAGAAAGTGCTGTATTTCATTTAGACTGTTAAACATGTTACTGTCAGACTACTTGTGTCAGTTGCAATTGAAATTTGACTGAAGATTCTACAGTGCACTTAATTAGTGGGTGGCAATTTGGAATGAAGGCAGAAAGCTGCTAGTTAGCATTATGTCTTCACACTTGTAATACAAGCAAATGTGCGTCATCCTTTCGGGTGAAAATATTTTGTATATTAACATGTGTTGCTAACAACATCTTTCTTCTTGAAAACTTCTTTTTGTGCAGCTTGGGGAATAAGAACGATAAAATATAAAAATCAGGAGATGCTGAAGGATCTAATGGGACATGTTTGAATAAGGACTGCTTTTGTTCTGTTCTTGTTATCTTTCCACCAGGTTTCCTCCCACTTCAAAAGAGCGCCCTTCTTGTATAGCAGGTGCATCTGGATTTGGGCTGTTTCTTGGTGTCAGGCATTTTAACACTGGTTCTTATGGATTATTGCACCTAGCCCAGTTAATCAAGTTCCCATCTCATTTACTCCCATCCTCCCATCCCATCTTCAAAGGCTTGCTCTGTGTGAGGATACTAATGAAATTTGGAATAAATTAACTAAAAGGGAAGTTAATGAACATCAATTAAAGCACATCAGTTGCTTTCCCATAGATCTTCAGTGTGTGGCTTTGTAGATCACTGCTAAATCACGTACCAATGAAGCCTTCTGCTGCCAGTATACCATATGTTGGTTCAAAGCATATTTTTTGCTGGCTTTGGGTACCTATATTTCCTTTAAAGGATTTTCTTAGACATTGCGAAGTTTCTTTGCAAGGACAGCAAGGAATAAAAATGTAATGCAAAAAGGAGAAGCATGCAGTTAATGCTGTTGTTACTGTGCACAAGAGACAATTTTGATGAATGTTTTCTAAAGCCACTTTTTTGCCCTTGGGGTTACAAGGGAAGTGGGAAAGACTAGCATTGCAAGCAACTGTGGATCCTTTTTCAAAAAAGGGGATAGTCCACCCGTCTACTTAATTGGCTGCCTCTTGTGAAAAGTATATTTTAGAGAAAATGGGATTTATTAGAATGCTATTTTCCATAGGCCTGGGTCAATAATTATATATATAGTTCAAACGTTTTTCTTAGGTTCAAATGTGGCAGAAAATAGAACACCGTGGTGGTTAAAACAGTATCACTTTCTAATAATAGATAACTGTGCAATCCTAATTGAAAACTTCCCTAGGAACATTCCAAGATGCAACTGCAGGAGCTTCATCTTTTTTTTTTAACTTTGTTTCCTAAGATTTTTTTTTTTAAAGAAAAAATGCAAATGTTTCTGGACTCTCAATATGATTTCAAATGCACTGTATTATGCTTTAGTGTTGCTTAGAAAAAAAAAAAGGAAATAAACTTTACAAGTGAGTTAGCTGCTAAGCACATTGCCCATAGACTTCAATTTCTAGTAACACATCTTTTTGTTTTGCACTGAAGTTTGCACAGGAGCTTCCAGTTTTCCAGTTTGAAAATTAGTTCTGATACTCATCTTTCACTCTCAGCAAACAGAACTTCTCCATTCTCCCCAGCTCTCCAAATAAAAAAGAAATGGATGTGTCACAAAGTGTAAGAGATGAGAAGCTGGTGCAGGGAGAAAAAGTGGATATGCCGGGATATGTACTTGATGAACACCTACTTAATTAAGATCACTAACTTCATTAAGAAAATGGACAGTCCTATTACAAGTATTTTGCATTCCATTAAAGTGCAGTTCAGAGGATATCTCTAATTGTTTCCCCTTAATATTACCATAACTTCTGTTTTAATATTGTAATGGTATGATGGATTATCACAGCCATTTGTGCCATGCCTTCTCGTCTCTGACTGAACCCTCTGTGCCAAAAAACACAAGTCATGCTTTCAACTGTTTTAGTTTTATCACTTGCATCACTTTTCCTGTCTTTTAGGTATATTGCTATCTACCCCTACACTCCTCGAAAAGAAGATGAGCTGGAACTGCGGAAAGGAGAAATGTTCCTAGTGTTTGAACGCTGCCAAGATGGCTGGTTCAAGGGAACTTCCATGCATACAAGCAAGATTGGTGTTTTTCCTGGAAATTATGTGGCTCCAGTTACAAGGTACAGTATTATACAAGTGTCTACAGTATTATACAAGTTTAGCTAGTTTCAAATCCAAAATTATTCTGTTCTTGTATTAAATGCTAAAATTGCATAAAAGAAGACCTATGGGTTTTAGTAACTAGCTCATCTTTTTCAGTTGTGTTTTATTGTTTGCTTTTAATTTTGGCAGGACGGTGACAAGTGCATCACAAACAAAAGTTCCCGTGTCTACTTCTGGCCAAACAGGACGAGTGGTAACTATGGTCAGCCCTTCCACTGCTAGTGGAACATCCCAGAAGCTCCAGGGGAATGGTGTGGCAGTAAACTCCAGCACAGTACCCACAGCAGTGGTTTCGGCAGCACATATCCAAACCAGTCCGCAAACCAAGGTCCTTATGCACGTGACAGGACAAATGACAGTCAACCAGGCTCGAAATGCAGTTAGAACAGGTAAAAAAACCCACCAAAATTTGTTACGTGTGGTAGACAAACTGTAGAGTCCATCTTGACAAGTGACTGGAGTGAGGGTCTATGTAAGTATGTGTTGAGGTCTTTTAAAAGCTTTCTTTAATGTTGTTGTTTAGAGTTGAATGTTTTATGAAATGACAATGTATCCCTCTGAGTTGTTAAATCTTTTATTATTCTCCTCTAAGCAACTGTGTGTACGTATATACACTACTGGGAATTTATATGCAAGTACTTCAGGTTTTCCTTTTTTTTTTGTTGTTCCAGCAGTATCTGAGATGGAGACATTCTTTGAGCTTCCCCACTCATATGCAATTCATATAGTAATAAAAGTGATAAGAGCATCTGAGTCATAGCTTATTTTCTGTGTGTTAACTGCATAAAAGCTACAGATTGCTCTAATTTAGCATTCACTTCTAAATTATCTTCTAACAGTTTTGAATACCTTTAGTGTTCATTCCTTTTCAGGTCTTTGGCTCAGGGTTGCTCGTTAGGCATTCCAGTTTGTTCTCTAACCTTGACTGCAGCTTCTTTCAGCTTTGACTCTGAAACACTAAGACTATACTGGCTGCAAGATCCATACGATCTATGTAATAAAATTCTATATTTCTGAAAGGTGTTAACGCTGCATTTTCTGTCTGGAGCAGGCCACATCATAGTGAAACATGCCTTCTCGTTCTTTAAATGCAGATCCAAAAAGATTGATAGTGGTGTTTTCAAGAGTTTTTGTTTACCTAATCCATGCACTCCTCTGTGGATTTGCCAGGCTAGGAAAATACCACACAATTGGAGCTGAATCTGTTCCAGTTGCTTCAAGGGCCTCAAAAGAAAAAGAAAAAAGAAAAACTCCCGTATCAGACTATCCCAGTGTTCCCTCTTTCAGCCTTGAATTTAGGGTCTGTGATCTCTTGACTGAGAGTCCTGACAAAAGGGGTTTTTTTAATCACAGCATTCTTATTGGCAGAGCAGAAGAGAAAGCAAAAGATGGTAATGGTATGCTCTGTTAACCCCTTAAGGGTTATTTCTTCTTATGGTCTTAAGATCCATGGATTAGCCCACTTTTCAGAGTCATGCATCTCCTAAAACACCCTGTGCATGTTCAGATGTCAGCACCGGGTTTGCTTTTGAAGGTAGGATGTGTACATGTGTCTTTAGTTATTTTATTTCCTTAATTGGCCCTGTCTTCCTCCTGTCTGATCTGAAGCTGGAGCAGGTGTGTTAGTCCTCTGTAACAGCTTTATTCTTTGCCTTTAAATAAAAATAACCAGATGCTGCTGGCAACTGGTAAGAGAAACTAAGCAAAGCCTTTGTACTTTCCTGCCTCTCAGGCACAGGTGGTTTCTACTCTAAATCCTTCTTTTGAGCTGCCTAGGAGCTTGCAAGTGACAGCACAAAGGAGAAGGCTCCTGTGGGCTCCAGAGGCCTTTCTGTCCCTGCATCTCTACACCGCTGTCAAGATGAATAAGCTTTTACACTTCCATTCAGCTGACAAATGTGACAACATACTTCCCACCAACTTTTCAGGTCCAAAATGAAAAATTCAAAGGGACTGGACTCTCATCACAGAGAACTTAACATCATATTGTGCAAAGGTGTGCTGTTAGTCACAAATACAGATCTGTCCCTTATAAAGACCGGAGCACTGAAGCAATAATGGCTGCTTTATGTTCAGATGTTACAGAGAACTTTGTAGTAAACATCTGAAACATGATCCTCTTGAGCTTTCCCTAGCAGGTTTGCTGAGTGTTTGCAGGTTTGCTCTTTGGGTGAGGCTTCGCAGACCGATGCAGGGCTCCAGCTTCAGTTTAGCTCAGGGCTTCAAGGACCGTTCTTCAGATGATCTTTGTGAGACATTGCTTGACATCACCTTTGCCGAGGGAGTATGCATCCTTTGATTGGAAGGATTTAAGAAGAAAACATCTATTCTGCCTATTTCATTAAAGGATAAACTGTATGAAAAGAGAGTGACTTGAAGCATTTTTCCTATCAATTCCATCAGCAATAAGAAAACAAAACCAGAAAGCTCTTCCATGCTTGTCATACATAAATTGCATGTGAGTGTAGACATATCTTGAAGAATAGCAGCTACTTCTAGGAAAACTGATGTTATCTCATGAACAAAAGCCAGCATTAATAATTGTTTTTTGCCAAAAAAAAAAAATCTTGCTACAATCTCCTTATCTTCCTTTTGAAATGTTCATGCTACTCAGAGTTAGGAAGGGTCGGCTACAGCAGAAGAGGTTTTCAAAAAATTAGACATAGCATATAAGTGATGTGCCTTTTTTTTTTAATAAAAAAGAAAGAATTTGTGTTTCTTACTGCAGAGATTGTAATTGGGTATAATACCATAGGATTGTTGCATCAGATTTGGGACCTTTGTCAGTCTTGTCTAATACACTGTTGCTGCAATTTAACCAAATTACAAATTGAATTTGGTTAAATTCTGCTTTCTACAAATTGAATTTGTAGAAAGCAGAATGAAGAGAGCAAGTGCTGGAGGTTTGGTTCCAGATTTCACTTATAACAAGTCTGAAACTCTAATTAGTATCTGAAAAATCAAAAATTGATACAATTGAAATGTACATACACCAAGCTAGAGGGATGATCCCTTCTTAGATAGGAAGTTTGAAAGTATTTGAAGGAGAGAGTTTGTGCAGCACTGGGGTGCTGCATTTTGCCTCATATTTTTCAGTTAAGGTGTCTGCACTTCATACCATCCAGTGGTGCAGAGATGCCCAAGCTGTTGAAATGATCTCAAAAGCATATGTGATTGACTGTATGGCTATAACAGCAGTGTTACTTCTCGGAAAAGATAAATTAGTTCATGCACAGCTCTGTGCTTTGCAGCTTTGCACTGCAACCCGGGTTAATATACTCAGCCCTGTGCTATTCTCCAGCTTCCAGTGTAGATGTTCCTTTTATTTCACAGGGGTATGAGTGAATCTACTTCTATATTTAAACATCCCAAGAGACAACAGCTTACGTTTTCAGAGAAAGCACTCGTAGCAGTAGTTGCCACTGAGCATATTGTTTGAAAGACCTGTGAAATCTGTTGAGGATTTCGTGAATAGTTTAGGGAAACAATCTAATTATATTTTTAGCCGCTTCTGTAAGCCGCTACCTTCCTTTATGTGCCCTAACAACGACATGTCATATTAAAAGGAGCAAACAAGTTCCAGGCAGTATTTAGCTAGCTCTTAGGTACTGAAGTGTAATGTTCACTTTGCATCTGTCTGTACGTGAAGCATTTGACTTAGCAGCTTGGATTTCTCCACAACAGAGAAGTTGCAGTGCTGTTATTCTTCTGTTGCGTACTGGTACAAGTAGGGTAGCATATGCAACTGCTTTATTCAGGTGAGATAAATTTGGTGCTGTGTATCATGTCATTATAGTAATATAAATGGAAGTTTAAAAGGTAGAAGAAAACTTCTTGTGACTGATTAGCTGTAACACAGTGACTACCTCACTTTGTGTATCTTGTGAAAAGATGAACTCTCACATTTCATTCTTTTATTCTAGTTGCCTCACATAGTCAAGAAAGACCTACGGCAGCAGTCACACCCATACAAGCACAAAGTCCAACATGCCTTATTCCTGCAGCTGTGATCATTCCCCACCACTCTGTTGCCTCCCAGCAGCTCCAGCCCCAGCTTCCAAATACTGCTGCTTATGTCACAGCTGTGAATGTGAACCGCTCAACCATCCCACTGGCATGTACTGCAGCTTCTTTGAATTCTCCTAACATTACTGCTTCATCTTTGGAGGGAGACATCAGTGGAAAAACTGCAAACACTCACCCTGGAGCTCCTGCATCTCCAGAGAGTGCTTTAACAGCTGGTGGAAATGCTGCTGTCAGTAAAACAGACAAGGATGGCAAGGTGGGTAGAGAATAAAATCATTCCCTTGAATTCTCCTATTTTCATCATACAATCTTTTAAGAGATTTAACAACACAACCTAAAAAACCCACACGAACTTGCAGGAATGTAAAAATTTCAATCTAACAAAATAAAATTAAAATCAGTATTCTTTATGTTACCTTTCTTATTAAGCAGGCACACTGAGATATTATGAAAATGCAAATAACCATCTTTTTTAAATGTAGGACAGTAGAGTCTGTAATGATTCTGCTTTCCTTCCTTCTATTTGAAGTATTTCCTATGTATGTAAACTCATTCTCACTGTTCACCAAGCCGTGTGATTATGTTGTATTGTTGTCAGAAAAGTTCTTCCAACTTTGTACTTGATTTTGTTTTACAGTTGTGGTGTAGTTCGAAAATTTGGGGTTTTTTGTGACAACTATTCTTGCATCTCAAATGTTTTAGACTTTACCTTACTACTCTTCAGCCACATGTACTCCTTAGTGAAGTTTATGAAGATTTTAATCTTAAACCATACACTAATGTCAGCCACCTTTTAGTTATTTTTGTTGATTATTGTTGAATAGATGTGCCTAGAACTTTATTTTTAAATCACTTTAGCCATAGACATTGAAATCAGACTGAGGTGCCTTTAGAGAAAACTTATATGTTGTTTAAGGTGAATGATACTAATATATGTGGATTGGTTTTTTTTCTGTGAGTTTCTCTTTATCTTTGACATTTGCTAGACAGCAGATTTTTGCTGAAATGACTTTAAGTTATTGGAGACTTGGAAAAAGGACTGAGGATTTTTTATCTGCTAATTCCACTACATCGCAGGCTATCAAAAACATCTCACATTGCTCATGCTTTTCTCTGTCTATGGTTAAATATTATTTTTGTCTCCAGGGCTTACAATCTGGCATTTCTCATAAGCACTAAATTCACTCAATCAAAGGGTTGGTAAGAAGATCGCTGCCACACCCCTTAAAAAAAAAAAACCAAGAAACACAAAAGCTACTTAAATAATTCTCTTCAGGGTAGGTAATAGTCTTCAGGGATTCTTGTCTGGACAAGCAAAAAGAATGTTTACAATCCTCCCCTTTAGCAGAGTAGCAAAACACAATGCATTCCCCTCGGGGCAAATTTTTTGTTAAATCATGAAGGTCTTCCATTACTGAGGGAGGATAAATAAAAGAAACTTACCTAAACAGCAACTTCCAGAGTGGACTTTTCTCCCTGCTTGGTTTGAAGTGACTCTTTGTCTTCCTAGAAACGTTCATGTTAATGAAATGTTTTATTTCTTAGATTCCTGTTGTGGGAATCTCAACTCCTCACACGTTTTTCTAGACAACCTTCTGAGACAGAGCCATTTAATTTTAAGTTGAGCTTTAACCTAAAAAAGTGAAAGGACTTAGCCAATTTATGATCTAAATTACTTGCTGTTTTTTTCTTTAGAATGTTAATGATTTTCTTTTATAATTTTCATTATTATCTCTCTAATATCAAGTGTGTCCTCATAATTTCCTGAGTCCTCTCTGAGCTGATGTAGTCTATCAGAAGGAAGCGTTCAACTCTTTATGGGAGCGTTTTGTTCTAAAATGAGGCACTGCTTTTGGTTTACAGAAAGAAAAAAAAGGTCTGCTGAAACTACTTTCTGGAGCATCCACTAAACGCAAGCCTCGACTGTCGCCTCCGGCGTCACCCACACTGGAGGCCGAGCAGGCGGCGGCAGAGCTGGCCCTGCAGGGTGCGGTGGGGCCAGAGCTTCCCTCAGCAGGCACTCACAGCAAACTCGGGTCCTGCCCCACTGACAGCGAGGCCTCTGGGCTGCCCCAGGAGCCCGTGCATCGGAAAGCCGGCTCCCTGGATTCCTCCATTCCGATAGCACCGCCACCTCGGCAGCCTTGCTCATCGCTGGGGCCGGTCCTGAATGAATCCCGGCCTCTTGTGTGTGAAAGGTAAATTACCCTACGCATCTAGACTTGGGCAAACCAAGAAAAATCCATTCTCTGACACTTGTAGTGTATGTTAGAACTGCTTCAGAATGCTGAGATTTTATAGCAAGATGAAATTTATTTTTAACAATTCTGTCTTTACTTATCAACCAACACTCATGTTTATATTTGTTTACTTTTCATGTTACTTTAAAGTTTCTGAATGAATAGACACTCAAATATGATGATCACAGGTTTGGTATGAGAACTGAGGTAGACAAAACAGGCCTCCTATTTTGCAAAACAGAAGCACATATTCTTGTATGTATGAGTATCAGGTTAGTCCTTTAAGATTATTAGCAGTGTATAACCGCCAACTTAAATATATGGTGAATGAGACCTTTATCTATCTATGTGTAGGTTTCTTAATGTTTGATTTCTTGAGCTTTGCAGAGATACTTTTTACTGCCTGAATGCCCTGTGGCTGTGCATCCACATAGCAAGCTCTAGGGTGGCCTCTGTGTTCTGGCAAGTGAGTCTGAAATCATACACTCGTCTGGACTCTGAGACTGACAGGCAGTTGCTTAAATGTTCTGTGACTTTTGTGTCCACCTATAGTTCTTCAAGTTTCAAGTCCTCAGCAGAATGTGAAGGAAGGGGCAGTTTTCTAACTACAGTATCTTTTATTCTTCCTGGTAGCAGACAAGCAGTATGAAGAGTGTCGTAGGATTTCTTTTGCAGCAGCTACAGGATTGTGTGGTGTACAGAGAAAAAATAGTAGAGTTACAATGTTAACATCTGTAGGACTGAACTGATTCAGGCTGACTACTGTAGACTTTGTTCTGATACTATTAACTCATGGTGTGCGGGCATCCTGGTGTGCTTCCAGAGGTCCACCGATCTTAAGCTATACTCATGGATTAAAATCCAGACAATATATAACTTTCTACTTGTCTTTTAGTTCACTTCTGTCATACCTTTAATATTGTTAAAAAGGTTATTTCTGTTTCTATGGAATTTCCTTGCTGGAGATTGCTATTTCATACTGAATTTGTGAAGTAGATTTACACTTAGAGATGGAAAATAAAACCTGACAGACTTTTCTTTAAGAATAACATCATTCATTTTCGCATTATCATAAGTCTGTTTGGCACATTAATATGTTTTTATGCTTTGAATGTGAAAATAATATTAAATTCATTCTGGCATAACCAGTGCATATTAGTGTAAAGCTCTTTCTAGCATCACAAAAAGTAGTTTTTTCATTTCCATTATGGAATTTTTTTTTCTCAGAACTACTTTCAGAAAATGATGCTATATATTTTTATTGATCTAGTAATAACATATACTCAAACATAATCTCTATCCTTACTATTATTTAAGTGATAATTGCTACTGAAGAAGCATTTCTGCAAGATAATTCTCAGTGGTAGTCATGCAGAATTGTTACGTTTTTGTCAGTGTATTTAGACAGAGTTTCATCTGGGTTCCCTTTGTCCTTTTCAGGACAGGGTTAATTTTTTTTTCCTGCTGATGTGCCCTTGCACATTTCCTTTGACTGAATTTCTTAAAATGTGATGGTTAATAATACTCAAAATTTACATTGTACTTAATATCTTCAAAGGAATTTATAAGCATTGACTACTCTTCAGCAGTCTGGAAGATGTAGTGGGTAGGAATCATACTGATGATGCAATGGCATCTTCAGTGAAAATTTGATTGGAAGAGGGAAATATTCATGAGGATAAGCTCAACAAAAAGATGAAGAACAGAGAAATCTCCTGCTAGGATTATTCTGCTCTTACAACTCCCGATTCAAATCACAGATTACAATATGACTGGAAAAACAAACAGTACTCTTTCTATTCTGACTCTGGCTTGGCAGTGTAATTATTAGTGTTCAAGTTCTATTTTCAAAGGTGACTAGAGGATTTAGGAGTTAGATTCTGCTGATTATTCTGCATGAATTAGGAGCAAAAGAAGCTGACTCAACCCTGGAAAGCACATGAAAATGTTCCCGTTTTGGATACAGAATTTTCCCCAAACTCCTTGCTTCCTTTATGATTCAGTATCAGATTTTTATGTTAATCCCACTGTTCCTCCATTCACTGGAACTGCAAGTTGTCCTAGAATGTCTTTCCTTTATGTTCTATAGAAAGTGAGAAGTAAAACTTGTGAACTTTATTCCAACCATACAAAATAAGTGGATGAACATTTGATTTGTTTGAGCAGACAAGCTCTTTGTGACATGGGTTTGCAGATACTGAATGCCATTGGCCATGTAACTTAAAAGAAGGCAAGATGATGATATTCTCTTTGATGTTACTACTGCAGGTCTGCTCTGTAGTTCCCATTCCTATACTCACTCTGCTCCTGTGAACTAGGCTGGTTGCTTGCTGTGGTCCATGTTCCTTGTACAGAAGGAGCAGAGATGTTTAACAGAAAATTCAGCCAAGCCTTGCTTAGAGTTTGGAGCATTCCAGTCACCTGAGACTCTGCAGTGGGGCTCAGTCATTTCTTCTGATTCTTCAGCCAATACAAAGGTTGTCTTGGGGTAGTTTCTTGTACTGATGCAGTGCTGACAAGCCAAGGATCACTGTCTTTTCTTTACAAAGATAGACCCAACTCCCTGCAATTTCCAGAGTGAGACATGCTGTGCTGTGAATATACAGGAATTTGGTTATCTGAGGAGTTTACTTTTTCCATAAAAGTTAAACGAAAATTTCAAGCTCTTTTCATGAACTTTCTCTTTTAGAGGGAAATGTTGCATGAATAGCCTTAAATTTTACAGCAAATAGACAGCATTGTAATAATAAACTACCCAGCACTCCACAATGGTGTTAGAGACTTGAAGTTGAACCTAAATACACGTCACTGCATATCCTAAATTATAAAATGAATCTTTAATCCAGTTACAGTGAAAGAAAAGCAGTAATTTTGTTCTGTGATTAAAGTGACCCTAAGTAATTTCATCTACCACAAAATGACTGGTGTAACATCTGCTCCCAGTGAGCGGTCCAGTGGCTTTATAGGGCAGCAAGCCTTACCACATTTGGCACCATTTAATGCTGTTAATTAAATGCTGAGAATCACTCTGCCCTCAATGGGCGTTGGTGATCTGTAGGAGTCAGGGCACCCACTCAGAAGACACAAGAGCTGCACAACAGCAGGGCACACTTGAGCTGGAAAGTAAAAATTCTAAGTGCAAGGAAAAAGAGCTAAATCAAGAAGTTGAGTAATAATTATGAGTTTAACTTGTGTAAAGCTAGTAATTCCAACGTTCTGCGTTTCTCTCAGCTAAAATTTTCTGCATGTGAGAAAGTATTATTACCCACTTGTTGATCAGGAAAACCACAAATAATTGACCAAAAATCAACCACAACTAGGTGGGAATAAAAGCAGTATTTTGTGTTCATTGAAACAGAAGCAACGAAGAAATGGAGAAATACATGAAAGTTATAATCTTCTCCATGTTACTGAAAAGTGTGAGAAATGCTAATATTAAAAATGAAAAGTAGAATGGAGAAATGTGAAGACAGACCACCAGCCTCTTAAAAATAAAAAATAAATTCACAAATACAAAGCAAAAGGACTGTGGGATATAGCCAGACACATTAAGCAAAATACAGCAAACAACTGGTGGCAAATATATTGGCTACTTCTAGGAAGCTAAAGTACTTTTATTTTTATAATACTAACATTTTGTCAGTAGCTGATTAAAAAAATTAGGGTAATATTTTGAAAAGAAATGAAAAATGTTATCAGACAGTCAAAAAAAAATGAAAGGAAAAACCTCATAGCAGCTTGCACAGCTTAGTTGCATGTAAAATATTAAATATCTACAAAATATCTACAAATTTGATCTTTGGACATTGAAATCATTTGCAAATACTGAATAGGGAGACAAACAGGGAGGTGTTTTGGAAGATTCAGACATGTGGGAATGAACATGTTTTTCCAAAACATACGTCATGCTTAGTAAATATAATTATTTTTCTTTAGGGACCTTGCAATGAACTTTTGAGCTGAAGCATTAGCTTTTTATTCTGCATGAAATTGCTAGTTTTGGCAATATGTTGTAGATGATGAAATAAGCAATGGAAAAGTAGTTTTTGTTCCATAGCTAATCCAGGGTACTCTGGATAGACAGCTGTGTGAATGTTTGATGGGTCTGGGTCTGATCACCTCTCTTTGGGCAAACAGGATTTGTAAAATGTGGCGTAAAATTTGAAGGACACATGATTTACAGGTACAAAGCCTGATGGGTTTCTTCCCATTAAAAATTGAAAAATACAGTAAAATAGCACTTTAAAACCGGGGGTGTTGTGCTCTGTTTTAGACACTAGATTTCAAGATGGATATCAAGATAGTTGGGAAACTAAAATTTAATGAGAAGTACCAAATTACTGCAGAGGTTGCTGGACACTGCATGGAAAGCTCAGAACAACAGAGTTTCTGTGCTAGGGAGGCTAGGGTGTTTCCTCTAGGGAGGGCAAAGAGAAGATCAGAGCAAGCAGCAGCAGAGAACAGACTTGTCTGTCAGTTCAGGGGAGCATAGAGTTACTGACAGACCGAATTAGAAACTGAAAACAAGTGTATTTCAAGTCAAATGTTTACAGGGCAGTGTTTGACAGAGTGCAAGGTGAGGCAAGCAGGTATTCTTTCTTGAAACTCGTTTTTTTACCAGGCTATGTAGTGTGCTGGTTCATTTTCAGCCTGGGAGCAACCTGCTTGTTAACAACAGTAGAAGTTCTCCATAGCTTTATTGCAGTTCTTTATCCTTCACTATCTTGTCCTTGTCCTGCTTGAGTAGAGGCTATTGTTTTAACTCAAGCAATTTACAGTCTCAGTTTAACTTACAGTCTATTAAAAATATTTTGTTCTTACTTCCTAAGTCAGCATTAAAACCCAAGCTGCTCACAGCAGAAGTTAGTGCAGGCCTAGGTTGGATGCAGAGCATTCTGGAGCTGCATGCTAATAAATCTTGTAATTGGCTTGGTAGCTTTTATGAAGCATGAATCTAATAATTCCTGTGCTCTGAAATCTGGGGATTGCCATGACTGAAACAAAGTCATGGCTTATGAGTCACTAATAAATAACATTTGAAAACTAATTAAGTCCAAATATGTTTTGCTTTACTGAGATTTCCTAAGAGACTTTAATTATTTACAAAGTGTGGCTACTCTTTTCTGAATACTTTTGACTGTATGGACAGACTTCATTTTTGTTTCATATGTTGTTAAGCAAAACATAGTACTATAACACAGTATCTTTGCTTCAATATTACAGAATTAACTCATTCTATTGTGTGTGTGTTGAGCTATAATTGGCATTCCATCCTTTACTAGACTATATCCTGTTATTTTGTCTTTTCATCAGATTGTTAATTTATTTTAATCTATTAAAATAATAAATTATTTTAAGCATATTAAGATAATAGTTATCTTAATCTATGAAGTAATAGAATTTTAGGTTGATGTGAACTGAAACTATGGTAGAAGAGATTGAGTGGTGTTATGCATGTTTAAAAACAGAGAGAGAGGAGTGTAGCCTCTTTTTAATACACTCTTATTTGAAAAGTGATTTTGCTGTCACAGACTCAAAAAACCACTTTCTTTGTGTCAAGTGCTTAAGAAAATTGTTGAGTTGAATATAGTCTTTAATATAGTAGTACACAGGTTGTGCAGTTGTGTCCAAATAAGATGGAATATGTTCTATCTTGAAGAGTTTCTAAGAAAAATGAAAATAATTTAAAACAGCAAATCAAATTAATAGATTTTGTTGGTTTCTTCCTTTTGTTCTTTGCCTTTCCCTAAGAGCCATCACTGGGATAATATAAAATTAAACATACGCTTTTAAAATTATGCCTAGCTACTGCTGTGAATGCTTTGATTCTTGTTGAGTCGCACTGACTGAAAGAGTCTGCAAATTTATGTTTACAATGTTTAAAATGTTTACAATTTTGCCCTGTTATTTAACCATTGTCTGTATTTTTACAGGGATCTTGGTGAAAAGAAATCATAGGAGATGCATGAATTTGCCTTTAATATAGGATGTTGCTATTGTTATTATCTGTTCGAGACATACTTTTAAGTTGTTACATACTCGGCAAACAGTTCTAGGCAGTTTCCTGTGTTCATACGCTTCAACAGGCACAGA
The DNA here is from genome assembly GCA_013398115.1 of Falcunculus frontatus. Taxonomy (NCBI): domain Eukaryota; kingdom Metazoa; phylum Chordata; class Aves; order Passeriformes; genus Falcunculus; species Falcunculus frontatus. The sequence continues at coordinate 309,833 of VZRV01001949.1, forward strand.
AATATTCTTAAAAGTATTGGGTCATAAAAAAAGGGGGGAGGAGAGGAGCAAAAAAAAAGAACCTAAATGAAGGTGGTTTTTTTCTAATTACACAGGTACAGAGTTGTGGTATCCTATCCTCCCCAGAGCGAAGCAGAACTTGAACTTAAGGAAGGTGACATTGTTTTTGTACACAAAAAGCGTGAGGATGGCTGGTTCAAAGGCACTCTGCAACGAAATGGAAAGACTGGCCTTTTCCCTGGCAGCTTTGTAGAGAACATTTGAGAAGATTCATTCCAAGAGCTTCAAATCATACTGTACTGTAAAATAGCACAAATATTTTGCCAGAAAAAGCACAGTCATGAAATATTTTCAAATGACTGTAATGTAAACAAAAATCTACATATTTTTACAGTGTCTATAGCACAATTACACCAGCGAACAAAGGAGATGAAGGCATCTGCTGGTTTTATCACTTTGAATTCTTAAGTGTGATGTGTGCCTTGTACTGTCTGATTTATTATATAGAGGAAATTTTTTCCCCAAGTATGTTACATAAATGAGCAATTGTTTACAAGGCTGTAACTAATTTATTCTTGGGTTTTTTTTAACTTGAATTTTGTGTAATAGCTGAAATTCTTGTGACTATGATTTTAACAAATTATTAATTTATGAAAGAATAACAAAGGGGAAGCTGGATTCTCTCCTTATGAGCAAGCAATTATATCTGATAAAGAGCCTCCCATTTATCCTCTGGACACTTTTCCCCTGCTGTGTCTGACAGTGGAGTTAAGTCTCTGTTGTATGAGTTAATGTTGAGTGGTGGTGATGTGGCGTCAAATAGAATTTGCCAAATGGGGAAAAAATGTGTATTTTCTTCTTTGGACAGAGAAAAAAAAAGTCAGTGGTGTTCTTGAGTCTAGTTTTACTTCTTCATGAATCATCCAAGTAGAGTAATGTTTCCAGGAGGCAAAGGTATATGTGAACAACTGACTAAAACCATCTCAAGGTTAGGATCATCTCAAGGTTAGGAAAGAAGAAATTTAGGAATGCCAACAAGAAATTCCCTATACCTTCTGTTCATGTAATAACTTGGCTATTTGAACAAAGCCTAGCTTTGTGTGTTTGGCCAGTTCTTTGGGCATTTAGCGCTCAGGATCCAACAAAATTGGAAGGAATGTTAAAGCCCAACACTTAGAATGAATATAGCTTGAAAACATCTGTTTGATAAGACTGAATATAAAAATAAAATTATAAGTTGTACTTAATGTCTAAAAATGCCTAAGATGTGTAATTTGCTGTTTTCTTCTCAAAATGATCTGCATGGCCAAGAGATGTTTTAAAATGTCTGAGCAGTAGTGGTGGTAAGTGATGCACTTGTGTTAAAGTAAAAGGCTGTATGAAACACTGTGAAGACTTTACTAACTTCTTAACCATTGCTACTTTGGTATGTTCTGACTTTGTCTTGCATGTGTTACTTAATTCCTGCAGTAATGTAACTGTGCATGGTTGGCATTTCCCATTCCAATTTCCTGTTGCTGGGTTATTTTTCTCTGAAAGTTTCCCAAAAGCCACTTGACCAAAACTAGTGAGCAACTCGCCTTCAACCAGAGAAGGTGTCCAGTGTTTGAATCATTAAATAAAATTTTTTAATGTCCTTGCAGTTGATGGATATAAAGAATGCAGCCTGCAAGAAATATGTTGTTCATCTTTCAGGGTTTTGTTAGAGATTTGACACTGGTGAACACACGCGCTACTCAGCTGAACTTGGATTTTTATTTTATTTTACTGTTTGATTATAGCGGTTTAATGGTGATTCTTTTTTTGTAAGACACTGAACACCATCATCTCCATTTAAATCCATTTAAATCTGATGTAGTTTGGCTGTAACTCAGCACTTTACAAAGGGAAGCCAGTAAGGTGATTCAGTGTCACACAGTACACAGAAACAGTGATATGTTAAATCCTTATAATTTTCTTGAAGTTATACATTGAAAAATATCAAATGTTAATGACAGAGATTTCTTGCAATATCAGGGAGTATCATGATCGTCTTAAAAATACGAAAAAATATATAAATATATATAGTTGGACATGACAGCATTCCCAAATTAACCATCTCTGTTAAACACTGTATCATTCATTTTTTGCATTTTTAAATCTTTTAAATAGTTTACTTGAATATTCATGTAATATATAAGGGTTTTGTGAAATGAATTTTAGTTAGAAAGAAGCTGGTATCAGCTTTTGTCAGCATAAATTGGCACTAGTGTGTCGTAATCTTATTTTGGAAAATTTAGTGCATTTTATATTAAAGACTACTAAAGGTTAATTTTTTCTATCTCTACTCTCCATATTTTAAACTAAGTGACTAAGGTACCTCTATTAATAGAATTTCATGATATAAAGTCAGTTAAAAATCAGCTGTTAATCCAATAGTTCTGTTAGATGGAATACATTTTTAATTGATTTTTTTAACATTGAGTAAATGTTTGTAAAAAGGGCTTATTACATAGCAGTGCAACAATGACAAAAATGCAGTTTATCATGCCTTTTTTGTGATCTTTTGGGGGTTATTTTTTGGTTTTGGCTTGGGATTAATTCAGTGTAGAAACAGACAAACCCTGTGCATTTGCTTTGTGTAATTCCATAAAAAATTTTTGTAAGGTATTTTATATCTATGTTTGAAGTCCAGTGAATGTTAAGTGTTTGATTTACTATGTTAAACTTCCAATCCTAATAAATATTTTCTTAGCAAACAGCTACAGCAAATAGTGTATGCAAACATTAAACATAAATTACCTGTAAAGAATTTGACAATAAAATTACCAGAAATTAATTCCTGAATTCCTAGGAGGGTATTTCTGCTCATAGAGGAAAAAGTCTTCAGATTCCATAATGTAAGAAGCTTGGAATGATGACTTTAATGCAAAAATTGTAGAGAGAACCGCAGACCTGGCTGATCTTTTCCCAACTCCTTATTTCAGCGAGTAACTTCAGAAGAGGTAGGTAACTCCATCTCAGTCTGTTCATGATGGAACTACAGTCTCATCAACAGCATGTCAGGTGCTCGATACTTATAAACTGCTTTCCCTGGAGGAAGAAGTGTCTGGTGTGATGGACCTGCTGTGGATACATTGGGAGAGGCTGAAGCATCTGCCCAAACTTCCACTTGGGCAGAAGCGTTGGGTGGCAGGAGACTTGTTTCCCTGAAGAAGTTTTCTGTGCACAGCAGTCAGGCAGCAACTGGCTAATGAGGAGATCTTGATTTGCATGTGGTTTCATGTCTGCTATATACACGTGGGAAAATTGGTGGAAATTAATCCTAAAAGTGTTTGCAAATATGTTTGAGACTTGGGTGATAACCTCAGTGTTAGTTAGGAGTGACGAGCGGAACCTAGATTGTGCTAGCAGTGAGTGGCACAGCACTGAGTGCTCTCTGAAAGATGGAGCATCTCATCTAACCTTCCTTAATTAAGGGGGATGAGGGGAGGGGGAAAGGCAGCACGATTTGTAGAAATGCAGAATGGAGCATATCGAAAAGCAAGATTTATTTGTTTTTTCAGAATTGTGGTCTGACATCAGTGCATCCGTAGGAGAAAAGTACACGCATACATCGTGGCTGTGTAGCAGAAGTAAGGCTAGAAGTAAAGGTTGGGTTTTTTGTTTGTTTGCTTGTTTTGTACTGTAATTACTGAGTAGTTCTAATATGTGTTTAACATTTGGCTTGCCAAAGGTACATGAAATCCTGTTCACCCTCACTTCATTACCTCTGCCTTATAGCAGTAATGACAATTATGATAGTTTTGCATAGGCTGAAAAATATGGCTTCTGAGCATTCTGATTTTCTTCAGAGAGCTGGCAGAATGTTATATCTGGCTTGTTCTTTCCAGTAGCTTTAAGCAAATGTGTTTAAAGGTGCACATTGACCTTCATGAAACACAAAAATCCACTTGTCTAGTTAAAAAGACTTGTGTCTGGCATTACTGAAACTCCTACAGTGTAGTCTTTCATATATGTGCACAATTGATGCCACTGGTTTCTGTAGGATACACCAATTTTCTTTGGATTCCTACCATGCTTCTGCAGTATGTATACTTCTCAAATCATGCTCAGGTGCTTGTTCCCTGCACTTGTTTAATAATGGTAAATCTTAAGCTGATTTGAAGCTTGACTTGAACAAAACCAGCGTCATAAATCTTTTGAATAACAACAACAATAACATTTCTACTAATAATAATTCTTTTTTAATGGCATACTTGCAATATTTGTATATAGGAACAAAAGAGCTGAGAATGGTGATAATGAATGATGAGAACATGGACATTAGATGTGGGGAAAAATGGGAAAGAGAAAAGGATTTGGAAGACCTGTATATGGGACCTGAATCTTAACTAGATTATAAGTGATCTTACCTTAGTTACTAGAGTCAAGCTCTGTGAAAGGACCTAAGAGGAACTTGGATGTCTAAGGCTGAAGATGCGGCCCTCGGTCTTTACCCAGTCTCTTAAGCTTATATTTGTTTGGTGCTTGTGCCTAGAACAACTGCTGTTCTCCTGTCAAATACATTTGAAATCCAAAACTAAGCATCTGTATTTCTGAATTTAGTTGCAGGTTTGCATTAATAAACATGGGCAGTGTCCACTTTCTACGTATTTTATGCAGTAACATTAGAGGACCGAATCTCTTGGGAAATGCATACCAAGATGCAATGCATTCTTCTTCCACAGTGTCATGCCAATAGCTCTTGTCTGGGAGACAAACTTGTTGACAACCTTGAGGTAAGCACCTGCTCTTGAAAACTTGAGGTGTCACCTTTTTGCATCTGTTTCCTCCTTTGCCAACTGACGATCCCTGTGCTTCTGAGGTATGTGGTGTAAAACTTGCTTTCAAAGTAAAGGCTAACTGGATTTTGTGAGTTTAAAGATAGATTCTGATGGATTAGATCTGCCTCCAAATACGATCATCAGTGTCTAAACCCTTCTAGGAGAAGTCTCCTCGAACCTGACTTCTGTGGGCGAGAGACTTCGCTGATCCATTTTAACAGCTGAAGAGCACTTTGTTCAGAATCACCCTGGTACAAGGAACAAAACAAAATGAACTTGCAGTACCCAATCTGCAATGTGCAAAAGCCATTCAAAATGTTACATAATGAGCATTTCATGTGTGCCTCTCAAATCAGAGTGATTACACTCTACATAGTATTAGCAGATCTCAGAAAGTATTATCTATCTGTTCCTTCTAGTGTACTCCTTTCTGTCAGCTGTATTATTTTTGCTAAAAAGTGGCAAAATCAGTTCTTAACTGCTCTACCGTTCCTACTCAGTGGAGTAAAGAAAATTTAGACACAAAGACATTAGCCCCAGATTTCAATTACTCACAGTTCTTACAAGCTTGTAAAAATTCCCCTTAGCACATGTAAATGAATAGCACTTGGCTGCACTGTGCACCCAGCTCTAGTGCACACATGATTCACGTTACACGGCCCAGAGGCCTTCTGATGTTTGCATCTAGTAGTCATTCAGATCAACACCAATTCACAGGATGTCCAAACACTAGCTACATTCTCATTTCAGTGTGGTGAGAACAGCCTGTACAGGAGTGTAGAGAGGGGAAATTTGGCTGGCACATCAACACAATATACACTTTCCATTACAAAGGCAGAAAGAAAAATGTCAGGATTTTTAAAATATCTGTGCAGGTGGTTTTTTTTGTCTCTGCTACCTTAGATAGAACCCCATTTCACAAAGCAAATGGACTTTAATTCCTGACTCCCCCATCCCTCCCTTTCCCATCCCCCCACTTCCCAGAAAGGAAAGCAATATAAGCCTTTAGAAATATCCAGTTTCTTTGGCATTAGAACACATGGTTGGATTCTCAATTACTCCAAATCAGTGCTACTTCATTGATTTCATTAAACTTTCTTGGCATACACTGAATATGCCCCCTACTGTTAAATAGTGAAGGAAAATATCTCATCTGCCCTAAAGGAATGAATATGTTTGAAAGAAACTGAGCTGGATGATTTTCATACTTGGAAAATACAGATCTATTCGGGCTGTGTTACGCTTCTCTCAAAAAATGTTTGTCCCACTGGTACAGCTGAGATGCTAGATCAAAGATGATGCTGTTTAGCAGCACTGTAAAGCATAGAAGACTTGGTCACTTTTCAATCAAACCTAAAAATTTCCAGATCCATAATTGCATAGTAGGCTTTGGTCTGCTAACAGCTGCTAGTCCCAAAATCTTTTGTGGTTAGTTGCTGCTGTATTTTCTCATGGTGTATCGGTGAATGCTTGGGAGGGAAGATGAGTCAGCAGCAGAATAACTTTAAAGTGGTCATCGACTTTGTTCTCCACAACAAGGGACGTGCCCTAGGTCAAATTTCTTATTTCAGCTGGTTGAACTTCTGAATAAGCTGAAGAATGTTAGCTCTAAAAAGTTTACAGTTCAAAGAATTTTTCTCCACTCCTCTGGTAGGCAGTCTTAGTGTGTCTTTTGAATACACACAGATCAGGGAAAGCTCCTTATTTTCTTCTCCTTATCAAAGCTTTACTGGATGCCACTATCCAACTACTTAGTTTATAGTACACAAGTAACTATTTGTCCCTGCAGTCACTGAAATGATTTGCATTCAATAATTTAAAATCTGTGATACACAATATAGCTTTTTTTACAAGGATAAAGTTTAATTGTTTTTTAACAGGAAGTAATACTGGGCTTTGTAAAGGTCAACATTTTCATGAAAGATAAGAACACATGCAAAGAGATTAACATTTTAAAAGTTAAAAAAAAAGGGTAATCATCCTGCCTAGGCATTCAGTATTCTTGATTACTTGCACCAAATGTGTATTTCTTAATATTGAATGGGTTATTTCTGCAACAGACTGTTAAAATTCTCAGAAAGCTGGAGAGTTTCTGTTGGGAATGTCTCCAGTAAATAGGAAAAAGAGAGCAAGAATGAGATGGCCTTGGAATTCTGTTTGAAGAACCAGAGACTGGTTCAGGACCAAATTTTAAGTGGTCCAGTTGTACATACCACAACCATGTTGCTGTTTGGAGGTCTGCCATAGCTGCTCTCAAGAAAATGGCAGACAGTATTTCTCATTTGTTCTTTACCTTACCTAGACTACTCCTCGTTAAGGAAATCCACGTTAACCTAGTGTCAAATGCAGATAAAATTTGGCCATAATGGCAAAACAGAAGAGAGCTCTTGTAATTTGTTTCTCTGCTCTGGCAGTGTTAGTGAACACTTAGATGATCCAAGAAAAGTTAACTACTAAAATATAAAATTCTGTAGGTGATGTTTCTCAATACCACATGCTGGTCTCTACAGCACAGGATGAGCAGGCTTGAGCATCAGCTTCTGAGTCTGGGAAAGTTACACAGTTCTCTTTGTAAAGGCTGACATGTCAGCAGGGAATGTGCCAGTGGGGAGTGGGTGGGAGGAGAAACAGCCCTGTAATTACAGAGATCACTGAAACATTGTCTGGTCCAACCACAGCTATTTTGGGGTTTTTATTCTACAATATGCTATTCCATAGTAAATGATGCTAACGCTCCTCTCCCACAGTAGGTCAAGGAGGTTTCTAAGTGGACGTGACCAAGTGTTTGGATGTCGGGAGATGAGGACCACAACAGAACTTAGCTGGTTCTATGTCTGGGTGGGCTCTGGTGACAGCTGTGCTGCCAGAGCCCCCAAGTGCAGGCACAGTTGGGGCTGATGGCACGAACTGCTCTCAGAGCTGCACGACAGCTCAGACAGCAAAGCCTGGCTGTGAGAGCTGTCACGTCTCTTCAGAGGTCACACTGATGGGAAATGGTCAATCAGGAGGATGCGTCTCAGGGCTGGGGTGTGTTTATGCTGGCAAACCTTTGTTGTGTGGCCTCCGTGTTAAGTGTGTTACTGATGAACAAGATGATGTGGGAATTGTTCCATCTGCTCTCTTCATACTTTTGCCAATCAGTGTAACAGGTTTGGTTTTGACTATGAAGTATCACAGTCTCATAGCTGACAGTAATAGAGTGTACTCGTGCAGCTAAAATTTAATTAGCCCACAGCCCTGTTTCTATTGTGTAATGGCTAAATCCACCAGTGCAAGAAGTATCTTTTGTCAAGTGCAGGAACTAGTTTGGGGAAAAATTAGCAAACCTGTACTTTTGAGCTTCTTGGAGTTTATCATCAGATACTGCCATCAGAGGCTGGAACTCCTGGTTGTTTGTTTATGCCTGAAGATCTGTGATGTATCTGTCTGCATGTTTTCTTTATTGCAATCCTGTCAAAAGCAGTATTTTTAAGGAAATAGGGTTTTTATTCAAGGGCACATATTAGATTCTGGTCATCATCTGGTTAATGTTTGTTATTAAAAGCTTATTTCTGTCTGGCATTACAAAAGACACAAATAGAAAGCCCATGTTTTTGTGACTAAAAGCACTATGGACAACTTTACAAAAGCTTATATAGCTGGCTTATGTTGTGTTTCAGCTATATGTGGTAACACAGTAGAACGCTTTTGGAAGAGATATTAGATGCTGAAATAGTGATTCCAAATATAAACAAGGTCCCTAAGGCATGAATGTAATGTCTTGCTTATAACTTTAAATTACTTTTTTATAGCTAAAACTAGCATGTCTAGTGGCTAATTATAATGTAGCCTGATGTTATGCCCAACCACCTCCTTTTCTGTCTTTTTCACATGCACCACTTAACCTCCTAGGCCTTCATTTCATAAAGGATTAAGTGCATTGGAATGTTACTAAACAAAAATCCCCAAAACAAACAAAAAAAAGAACAAAAGCTTTGCATAACAGGAGTGGATATAACATGATCTTAAATGTATGATGAGGCATTTTGCCGAATCCTAGTGGTTTTTTCTCTCTGGACCATCCTGGCAATAAAATGGTGTGGTTCTAAGAAAATAAAAAAAACCAACGTTACTTACAAAGAGAAGTTCTTTATGCTTTTTCTAATTCAGCAAAAATTAATGAAATTGACATTTCAAGTCTGAAATTGATTTCTTGGATACTGTAACACATAGGACGGAAAAGTACAGCACTTCGGAGAGCTCAGGTGTGTTTTCTATATTCTAATTTGAAATACTGTTCCATTGGATTAAAAAATAAAAAAAAATAAATAAAACCCAAACCAAAAAAAAGAGAAGCATTTTTTACCTGATCAAACGAAATGGGAATTGCAGTACTTAGCCTTTTAATCTGGTCTGGCTTTGTGAAGAATAGGGTTTAGCAAGTGTTGGAGTGTTATTGAGATGGCCAGGCTGAAAAAGTCAATAACTGGCTGGTTCTCAAGACAGGCCAGTGGTACTATCTGCAATTTGGTGGAGGACAAATTGCCATCCAGTGAGTGTAAAACATGGAGACATAAAAAATCTTGGAATGAGATTCAGGATTATTCTATGTTGACAAACTTGTGGGTGGGAGGAATAGGAAGGGCTCATTTGTTTCTTCAAAAAAAAGTAGGGATCTGGAAGGTTCCATGAGAGATCTTTCTTTTGTATTTGGGATAAAAACATGTAGTTTCATGCAGAATACAGAAAGAGCATCAATTAGTTTGGCAAAAACTCTGCAAACATTTCAGAGGTGAGGCTGGGATAGGGTGGTTTGGCTGTTGATGTCTTTCCTACCTGTTATGATGGGAGCTATGAAAACACTGCTGATGGTAAGGGAGTCTGTCATCCTCAGAGAGGTTTTAAAGGAAACAGCTAAAAACATGAAGATTTTCAGCTTCATGAATGAGAATCTTTTGTCCTTATTTCAAAACCTCAACCAGTGCTGTTCATGCAGGCACTCTGCTGATGTGCAGATTAGCTGTAGAATGTCTTGCTCGGGTTTTGGGGGACTTTATTTGGCTAACAGGAGAACATATGATATTTGTAACATTTGTAATCTACCTGGCAGCACAAACTGTATGAAGTAATCAATTAGTGCAAGAAATGGTCTTGTTCTTTTGAACAATGAGAAGGAACATCTTCAGCTTGGTAGGTTTGTGAGTCACAGAATCATTGAATAGTTTGATTTGGAAGGGACCTTAAAGATCTAGATTCAACCTCCTGCCATAGGCATAGATACCTTCCACTAGACGAGGTGGCTCAAAGCCCCATCCAGTCAGGCCTGAAACTCTAAAATGACTTTGGTTATATCTCAGAACAGTATGAAAAAGAAAACAAGGCTCTAATTTCCTCACAGTTTCATAAAATTTATGCCTGTAGCATGCAAATTTAAAATATCCTGAAAATATTAGCTTTTGTTGCTTTAAAAGCTTGATCCCTCCCTGGGCCCCATTCAATAGGCTCTACCTCTTCATTCTTGGTTGCCTCCATCAGAGGCTTAGCCAATTCCCCTAATTCAGGAATCCATGGCTAACAAAATCCCACAGCTCCGAGATTAGTTCTGTGATTTCAAAGAAACAGTTAAAGCGATGAAGGATGTTGCAACTGGATCCAGCTTTACAGCCAAAATGAGTTATAAAACATTTTGCAGAGTACTGCTGCTAAAAATAGCTATGCATTGAGTTGAGAAAATGCAGAGAGGCTGGATAAGGTCAGTAAGCACAACATTACCCAGTTCTTACAACGGAGGAAATTTACCTACCATTAGTCCACATGTCATTCAGTAGATGGTGGCCTGCTGTCTTCTGGATGAGGCCTTTCTTATTTTTTCCTTCTTATCCCATTTGGTTATCTGTTGAGCTCCTTTCCTTTACTCTCTGGGCTCTTTTCTGCAGGATTGCAGCTCGTTCTTTTCTCTTGCATCATTGTCATCGGGCAATGGACCAATGTGTCATAAGTAGAACTGCTTAACATGTATTTACCAGATTGTTTATTTACATATATTTAACAGCTTTTGAACATAAATGCACAGTTGCACAAAAAACCCGTTTTTGCAAAGCACTTGCATATTCCAGCAAATGACAGTCTAGCTGTTTTTAGTAAATTTCAGTTAATTTATTTGAAAAATTACATGAAATACAGAGTTAATGTCAAACCTAGCTTGTTTTGGAATTTTTTTAAATTAAACACTTGTATCTTTCTGAAAACTCCCCCAACCTTTCCTAATCTACATTCCTTTTAAGTTTCCCACGAACAAAATTATTGACAACTCTCCCAATAAAAGAGAATGCCTTTCCAGATGGGATTTAAATCCTGTATCTATCCAGCAATTCCCTTTTTGCAGGTGCAGTCCTCTTTCTACATTAGGGCCTAAAAGTGCTTCCACAGAAGATGACAGTAACTATGTAGTAGGAGATGTTTCCTGAGGGCTGTGCCAATATGGGAAGCTGACAGTCATTAGCCTCAATTAAAGATCGGAGACCTGACATTTGGAGGGGAAAAACTAAGTGATCTGGCAAGTCTTAAAAGAAACTTGGAATATGCCTTCTGAATCTCTGTTCATGGGGGCACCCTTCCCCCGAGGAACCTAAATATTCTATGGCTTTAGCATTCCATTCCCCTGCTAGATTTTTTTCTCCTTCTTCATTTCACTTGGAAAATCATCTTGGACCAAGACTCCTGGGAACAGAAGCTGTCATCTCTATTGTCTAAAATGGCTGGCATGCTCTTAGTTGTAGGAAATTAAATTGTAAACACTTCCTTTCTTTCTTGTTTGTATAATCTCTAAATATTCTGTTTCTTTGTTCTTTCTTTCTTTTTCTTCTTTTCTTTCCTTTTTCCTTCTTTCTTTCCTGCTTTCTTTCTTTCCTTCTTTCTTGTGGGAATCATGTGATGTTAACTTCCTTAAACACTCATATTCCAATGGATTTAATGAGTGCTTTGAGCCAGATGGCATAGCATATTTTTTCCAAAACATTTTAAAGCACATGACAGACAATTCATGCTGACAGGAGTGCTTCGCTGAGGTGTCTGTAAAGCAAATGTGTTACTTGTTACTATTAGAGCAGAATAATTGTTTATGAAACGCATCCTCAAATTCAACAATGCTTCAATGAAGTAAACAGAAATAAACAGTGCTATGTAAACACTGTGCACTCTGCAGAGATGTTACCCACGTGTATAAAATAATTACAATCCAAGTGATGCAGTGTGGTATTACGCAATGACAGCTGCTGGAGTCCAAATTCAGGCAATTTTGTATGAAAATTTCCGCTCTGTGGGCAGTATTAAGGAAAACACTATAGCTGGAGACAATAAAGATTACTCTTTTCCATGTTAGGTGGAAAGAGAAGCATTCTTCCTTCTTTTGTCTGCTGGGAAGAGAGAAAACCACAAAAGTATTATCCATGTAGAAGGAAAATAAATAAAAGCAATGGACTCTTCTGTCCTAGTTAAGATTGGTTGAAGTTGTAGGTTCAGCTTAAAAAATCATGGCTAATAATTGTCATGCTGCAGGAAGCCAGCGTGGAGTAGAAGCCATATATCTGGTTTTGGGAAAATAGCAGGGTCTCTGATAAGTGTGTGGTCTTCATGTGTCCATCCTCTCTGGTTTAACAGCTACACTGTGAAAATTAGGAGGTAAATACTAGTTTCAATACTCTCTGAACCTCTGTTTTTTTCTTTTAAAAAAAAGTTTTACATGGACAAATGTACTTCATTCCTGAATTTTATTTATTTGTTATTTTTTTCAGTGCTCTTCAGAACTGACATTTCTGGCAAATTTAGAGCTCTCTAACAAAACAAACAAACAAAAAACAAACAAAACCCACCAAATAAAAAAAAACCCAAACCAAAACAAAACCAAAAAAACAACAAAACAATCAAACAATATGAGTTTTACATCCATCAAAAAAACTTGTGTGGGGAGTGTTCCCTTTGTCAAGAAAAAAGAACATGATGTGTAGAAACTGGATAAAGAGAGGCTGAACTGTGACTGGAAGGAGAGCTTGTCTACAGCAGGCTGGGGATAATCCACCCCTGTGATGTGCAGTACAGTACATTCTCTATGTTCAGGATAGAAAAGGTACAGAAAATTTAGGCAGTGGAGGATAAAACCATAGAAGTATATTTAAAATATATATCAAGGAATTTTATATATATATATATGTGTGTGTGTGTGTGTGAGAGAGAGAGAGAGAGAGAGAGAGAGAGAGAGAATTTCTCCTGTTCTGGAAAAAAGGAATCAAACCAGGCTTTTGTACCACCTTTACAGCTGAATCAGCCTGTATTGCATAGCTTTGAATCAGAATTGTTGTTCATCATTTTTGAATTTTCATAGCAATATAATCATAGCATGGTAAAACACACACCTTCTAGACTGATCTGAATTGCTCTTTCCCCTCCCTCTGCAGTAAATATTCAATTGTATTTCCTATAAAGTTAATATATAGGGTTACTAACAAAATTACCTTTTGGAGCTTAGATATGGTAGCTTGTGCAATCCTGGGTTTCTGCAAACTACACTATTAACTGTGTGTTGTCAGGCAAGAATGGGTACCAGACCTCTTATGGGGAGCTCAAAAAATGCCTGACTTCTACTAGAATCTCATCATATACCCTACTCTTACAAATCAAAACCTGTATGAGGGATGGTTAAAAAAACACAGCTGTTGAAATAAGATGGTGTACTAGTTTGAAAGCAAACCAGTGAGAGACTTGAAAGCAGAACTACAGTTTCATAGGAAAATTAAAAATAAATGCAGTAGTACAGAAACACTGCCAGAGTCAGGATACAACCTGACACCCTGTCAGGCAGGGTGGCAGTAGCAGTCTGATTAAATGGTGGCTGCAGTCCTCCTGAAGTGATAGATATGGTTCTGTTGAAGCGGTGATCGTGTAGAAAGGATCTGGTCTTCCTCTGCAGGTCCAGTGGTGGTTATATAGCTCTTGTCCTCTGGGAACCCAGTAGGTAAGGGCTAAGTGTGATGTTCCAAACCTCAGATTATATCCAGGTAGGAACACTTGGTTCCTCCCCTTGGGTGGAGCATCTCACAATGGGATGATGTAATTTTATGAGTCATGCAGTGAGGCTTGATAGCCCATTAACAGAAGATACCTCTTCGGAGGGAGTTATCAGGGATGTGTCATGGAAGGGATAAAGAACCCTGCCCCACCTGGTTTTAACAGCTGGGGATAGAATACGTACTTTTGGTTACATCTTACGTTGTAACCTAAGACAGGTAGGTATGCATTTTATATAATCAGACATTACTTATATGACAGTCTGGTGTGAACAATAGCTAATTTTTTCCAAGGATGCTAATTTCTCCTGATAGCTATTGAAAGAAATTATTCACTGTGATAGATAAATTAAAAAATGATGTAAGCAACCATCTGAAAATACCTCTTTTCATCTTTAATAACCTAATTCTTACCTCATTAAGCCAGCTGATTGGGTATTACTATGATTAAGTACTTTGTTAGAAGGACATACAACAGTAAGGGCTTCTGTATGTCACAAGAAGATGAAGTCTTCAGCTGCTCAGTTAAGTACATGAGTGAGATGAAATGACAGTGAAGTATTTCCGCAAGGAGATGTGATATGAAACTAGATTTATTTAGGACAATCTGATAGAGAAAATTGAATGTTGGGAGTTCCTTGAAAACTCTCTAAGCATTACTCTATGTGATTCAGGCTGCAAAATGGTAACAGCTGTAAAGAATATTGGTTTTGACATTTCCTATAATGGTGAAGATAAAGGAGGTGAGCAGTCTATGAGGTCTGAGTGATTGTCACTAGCACTATCCCAGTTGCCATTTATTATGGAGTGTGTTCAGCACTCATTGCTGGCAAATCATCAGCTGAAGTTTTGCCAGTGTAAGTCCTCATGCTTAGGATCACAGCTATTTGCAATTATGGAGGGATGACTACACGGTCCCTTGACTTGCTGCTTTCTGTCAGTAAGTGGATGTGCTACATTAAGTTGGTATTCCTGTACTCAGTAAATTTGTGCCTCATTAGGGCTACCCTTGAAAACATATTCACGGTCACATAATGAGTGTATGCTAAAATAGGGGAGGCTATAAAAACAATTAGTGCTTGTGGATGTGCCTTCAGTTTCCTGCTTTAAACAGCTTTTGGACTCTTCATAAATGTTATGAATGTCAAGGTAGGTGTTTGGGGGAATCACTGAAGTATTTCATTTCTATGTATGTCAGGTCTGCTATTTCCTGCAGGCTAATTAATGTGCTTACGAAACAAAGATTTTGCTTTGTTTTGCTTTGTGTAAGACCTTAGAACTTCTCATGAGAAGGGAGGTGAAGGATCAACTCTTGTCACTTATTAACTATGTTTTTCTACTCCTGCAGTATAGGCCCTTAGCTGAATTTTCTCACCCTAATGTGTTCAGTCCAAATCACCCGGTCAAATCTTTCTGTCTTTATTCCCCACTTCTTTATGACTTTGCCCACTTCTCCTTGTCATCTTCTCCCAGAATCCCACCTCCTTCCCCCTCCTCACCAAAGCAAACAGTTTACTGACTGTGAATATGAGTAGATGCAGTAAATTTTCATGAGACTGCATCACAGGCCCAAAGTGGGCAACAATTTGGATTTGCCCATACCATTTGTGGAGATTCAAAACCTGAGACTACAATTAAGTGATGTATTAGGGCAGGAAAATCTTGACACTTGCTCCATCATAACAGGAAGGAAATTCTGTCTGGTTAGACAAAACTTTCTTCTGTTAATCCTCATGTTGAGAGCAGTTTTTTGTATGTTTTGGAGCTAAAACCTTTGGTGATGAATACTTCTCCAAAATACTCTTTCTTTTTTTTTTTTTTTCACCAGCAACTGCAGTATTAGTTAAATAGATTTTTACAGAATAAACTAATTCTTGAAATGACTGGCCATGAATCTTACTTTGCAGCTTATATAAATGGGTAGTGAATGGGAATATGGATGAGACTATGAGAGGCAAAATGGGGAAGACATTTCTCATATGTAAAATCAAAGCAAATTATGCAAGACCTTGAGTAGACGTTTATAAGTGGTTTTAGCTATTTTTAAGTGCTGTTCCTGAGACTACTTCTTTTGAGTATATTAGATATAATTAAAAGTAAATTGCCTCTAAGAGAACAGGGGGAGAGTTATTTACTCAGGAGTATTCAAACACTTCCTTAAAACTCTTAGATACTATTGTACCAGACTTCCAGTGGATATTCTTAATGCTTACAAAATAAGCAATATACAAAAAAATATCCTTTCTATACAAAATAGTCAGCGGAGACTGCTGGGAGTGACATGTCCTTCTGTGGTGGTGTCAGTTTTGACTGTTTTCCAGACTGCCTTGCTGGGAAATGCTGACTGCTCTGTGTGATGCACTTTGTAGTTTTGAAGAATTGTCTGTCTAAGAGGTGCTGTACAGAAAGCAGTGAGTTTACTCACTGGATGGCTGGGCTGGTTATTTCTTCCTTGTTCCCAGTCCTCACTGTCTTGGGACTTAGGAGCTAAACACTGATACATTCTGTGGCATACATAAGAGATTTCAGGACATGCTGAGATCCTGGATTTCATCTCTTTAGTCCAAAGTCCACTGATACACAGTAGGAGTGTCCAGTGTCTGTGATCAGACAGGAGTTGTGGACAGAGGCTGAATGTGCGACAAATGTTTCTTGAAGATAGTTTTGCGGGGTGGGTGAGGTTGGGGTTGTTTTATTTTAATGTGTCAGGTACCTCGGGGCAGCACTGGAACTGAAGTGTTCCATTTTAGCAGCAGATGAAGCAGCAATAATACAGGCTCCTCTGTGTTCCCTTCATGGTGTGCCCGACTTCTCACTGGGAGCAGCAGCAGTTCAGTGACTGTGCTAACTCAAACATGGGCCTCAGGCTGACGTGTGAAATAATCCTGGTCCTAGTGGGGAAACCTGTTTAGCCAGGAGGATATGAAAACATTCGGTAATTTGCCAAGGTTCTGATAGCTTTGTTTTGTTCTGGCTTTGGGTGTTTTGTTTTCAGAGTTTTCACAGAGTTTTTATACTTTTCACAGAGGTACCAGGAACAAATTTCTTAAGAGAAAGAAGTATTCAATTTTTTGAAAAGGTACCTAAACTGCATAAAACCACTTCATGTTGGCATGATAAAAGTTCACTGTTATCACACAAGAACAAATATTGCAGAGATTTTGCATGGTCTAGAAAAACAAAACAGACTGCAGGGCCATAAAAAAAATCACTTAACAGCAAAAGTGTGGCAATTTTTGCCACTTAAATGTCTGAACTGGTGTAGTTGGGGAAAAGTTTGCCAAGTGGCAAAATACTGGGAGGAGAGGGGTGGTTTTTTTCTGTCATACAATTAGGCAGTTGGATTTTTCCTCGTCAGTTTATCTCAGCTTTGTATCACTTGCCTAGAAGGCTGAGGCCATATCAAAGACATTTGGGAATTGCAACATAAAACTCGTCACTTATTAATTTATATATTTTATATGTGTGTTTATAGCATATATATAGAAGTATAAAATTAGTAACTAGACCTGATTTTTTCCAATGTAAACCACAAGTGCATTTCTGAAGAAAGGGGAACAAAATAGATAGCAGCCTCAGTGCTGAGCTGTCCAGACAAAGTGGAAAATTATGAGGAGCCCTGAGAGCTCACCTAGAATGAGGCACCTAGTCCAGCTACAACCCTTTTTTTTTTACAGGAAGAAATGCATGGCAGTGTGTTGACTGTGTGACCTGCCACTGAGTTATCATTTGACCTGGAAAAAAGGAAACCTCTTAAGCTCTTCCCTGGCTTAATTCTGTTCTAAGCCTATGACTCCTGTATCCCAGATACATACCCCATCATCAGATTTGCTTAAGCTAGGGAGGTCATCTTTAATACGCCAGTTGAAAAGCAAAATAGTTTCTTGAATGTTGATTTCAATTGATGCTTAATCCCCAAAGTCTTACATTTCCGGACAGTAATCATCTGGCTCGAGTGTCAAATCTCCTTGGCCCGCTTAATTTTTTGTTCTTGTTCCTATAAACTGAAACCACTCCAGACTGATGGTTATGACAAGCTTGTTCAGTGGTGAAAAACTTAAGTTAGTGACCGTGTTTCTAGTAAGGGAGGAGACTTGAAAGCAGGTTTCCTTGGAGCTGAGTGCTCCAACCAGCAGGCTTTTGTTTAAACCAGGACTGAGCACATGTGCAGCCAGTTCTCCAGTTGCTTTGTCCCAGGCCTTACACAAAACCCATGTCATGTGGGAGTTATGCTTTCATAAGCAGTACAGGGAACAGTATGAAAACACTGCTGGACATCTGAACAGCATTGCCGTTTCATGTATGACTCCTGGCAGAAATTTAAGAGGCCACAGATTCAGGCACCACTGTGGTTAATGATTAGCACTCAAGTTCCTCTGTAAATCTTGCCTTACATCAAAACCCAGGAGGAATCTGAAATAGCTGGTAGAGGGGACCTCAGTTACAGTGACCCGTTTTGTGCCATTATGCTCTGATTTGCGTTTTTTGCTTTTAGATACATTAAATATCCTTTCCTGTTTGAGAATATTTTGTTTTTTCCCGTGTTAATAGAGAAATTCTTAATTGAAAACAGTATCTTGGTTGTGTGGGAGAATGATTAAAACATTTTAAGAAAGGAATAAAAAACTGTCTTAGAAGAGTGTTTTTAATGCCTGACTGCTTTAGGCTTGAGGAAAGGCAGCTGCATCCTTTTGTACATTGTGGACAGGTTCCAAGTGTGTGTATACATGGTCACACAGACAGACATACAAGAATTATTAGCTTGTATTTCCACATTAAGAGTAAGCCAGGCATAATAATGACCAGTATTGGACTAGCTGTTACAGATCCGGTCATGATGGATGGAACAGGTCTATCAGATCAAGTTCTTGTATCAGCTACTGCCCCCGCAAAAGGGGAAGTAATCATTATGCCACTGATTTGTCTCTTGGGAAATCAGTGTGAATTAACTGGCTCAGATGAACTCTGCTTAATCTGATCTCATGATTTAACCAGGCATCTGGAAAAAAAAGGCTAATGTCACTTTGGCCAGTGAACGAACACACATCTCCTTTTAAACAGTAAGTTAATGAACAAGAATTAAACAGAATCTTGTCTGAACTTCTGAAAAGGATATTTTACTTTGTAAACTATAACACACTTTAAAACCCCACACTGAACTCATGCTTACTCTGTGTCAGCAAAATCTTAACAGCACAGGACAGATTAGTCTTTCTTTAACTTTCTTACAAGGGTAGGTCAGCTGTACGGATAAGGACACAGGTCAGAAATAAGGTAAAGTCATAATTACTTACAAATTTTTTCACTTAAAATCTGCCTGCTGCTGTCCTCATACAATATGATGCTCATAGTTATTTTCTCTGTATTATACACACCTTCAGAAAATATCACTAAGGACAATTTTTTTCCCTCTGTGTTACTTCGCTTATAAGTTTCACTTGAAGTAAAAGCTATCCTGGTCCTTAATAATGCTAGGTACCAGAAGTCTTGGTCACAGACTATTCCGAGTCACAGTCTCATCTGTCAGTGCCTTTTCTTCTTTATCACTGGGGTCTCCAGGTTTTCAGAATATGGCATGTTCTGAAATGTCATTGCATCACAAAATCTCATTCACTTTTTTGAAAAGAGCCACTTGCAATCTAAATATGCTTACTAAAAGAAACCAATTCTCATAACAGCTTTTCTTAAGAAATTTTTCTTACAGATGTTCACCTGTTTGACAATGCCTAAATCTGCTTTTCCTTCTATATATATAGAATGATCTGTGGAAAAAGAATCCTACATGCATAGAACTAATGTTATTAAGTGTTTCCCCTGGAAACACTTATAACCTGAAATTCTGAAAAACACCTTTCAAATCAAAAGCAAGAACTGTACGAAGCTGCAATCCCACTTTGCTCACAGAAACTTCAGTAGTATTTCAACAGATCTTTTAATAATAAAACTTTTGTCGAACTTTTTAATAATAATAATAATTTTTTTTCAAAAAAAAAAATCTGAAGTGTACTCTTGTACAAAATTGTGATAGTTTTTATTAGTACTCCTCAGGGGAAAAAATTTACTAGGTGTGTGTGACTTCATTAAGAGTCCACAGAAACCTCTCCAGCATATCATCACATAAATCATAACTGTAAACAGCATTACTACTATAACAGAGTAGTTTTTTATATTAGTTTAATTGCATATAATGAAGTTTGTTTTGGTTCCTGAACAGGAACTCTCACAGGTGCTTTTGTATTTTGGGCTTATCTACCTGAACGTGTTTGAAATTTAACCCTTCTGGTACAGCAATGCCTCATACAAGATCCTTGGGATTTTGGGACAAGGATACATGAAAATGAGAGAAATTCATCTAATTATTTGCATCTATGTACGAAGCACCTTTTTGTCCACGAAGGGTAGCACGGGCAGGACTGAGAGCTCCAGCTCAGTGAGGCTGCTGCATCGTGTCCCACATGAATTCCGCCGAACGCTGTAAAATGGAGTTTAAAACCGGCAAGGGTAAGGTGAAAGCAGAGGGGCTTCCCGTGTTCGAGCGCAGAGGACACAGCAAGCGAGTGCGGGGCCTGAGCCGCTCAGCAGCCGGGGCGGGCCCCCTCGGGCCGCGGGCAGCAGCCCCAGACCGCAGCCCGGCTCCGGCTCCGGCTCCGGCTCCTGCTCCCGCCGGGACCGCGGCCGATGGCCGCTGCCGGTGACGTCACGCCGCACCCCGTGACGCCTGCGCTCAGCTCGGAGCGGAACCGGCCTCGCTGGAGAGGGGAGCGCGCTCCGTGAGGGAAGCGAACCCGCGGCCGGGAGGTACCGGAGCGCACGTGGGACACGCTCTCCCGCCCTTCTCCTGCAGCCGTAGCGGGGCGGTAGGCGCAGCCCGCGCCTGGCTCCGGGCGGGGGGGACACGGACGGACGCAGAGACAGCGCGGAGAGGCCGCGCTGCCACCGTGGCACCGGCGGCGCGCGCGGGCTGCGTCCCCCGCGGGCCCGGCGGCGCCGCTTCCCGCTGTCCTTGCCGAGGGCTCCACCTGCAGCCGGGCCGCGAGCTGGAGCCGAGCTCAGCCGCGCCACCGGCACGGACCGAGGACGGAAGGAGGGAGGCGCCGGGCCTGGCCGGGCACGGCTGCGGCAACCCCGCTCGCCCTTGTTTAAAGGTGCCCTGCTTGGGCTGGCAGCCGAGCGCCGTGAGGTGCTGCCGTTGGAGCCCCGGGGTCACGCCTTAAATACTTGGTTAAAGGTCTTGTAGGTGCCTGCGTGTGCCTGTTGCTCCAATGAAACCTGGTTTTCCCTTCCGTTATCTACCCGGGGAATAGCGGGTCATTACTCCTGCTGCAGCTTTTTTTTCCCAAGTCACAGCTCCAAGGAGCCTGTATAGCATTTCTGTGTTAAAGCACAAACTGTACATTACTGCGTTGCAAGCAGGCCCTGTGCCCCATCTGTGAATGCCTGGTAGATGCACAATGGCCTTGCCCTGTTCCGAGAACTTGCCAGGGAAAGCAGACGCGTGGGTTGGTTTCAGGCACTTGTGAATACTTTGTTAGGGAAAAGGACAGACTGTCTGCTTGTTCAGACTCTGTCACAGAAGATCAAAATCATCATGCCATTGTATGAGTTGGAGGTGGCCTGGTATGCTTAGTACTGTGTACTGTTCTGGTTATCACTCGTCCAGAAGGGTTTCATGGACCTCAGTGAGGCCAAGGGTAAGGTCTAAGGATTCAGACACTCTTTAGTGAGGTACTGAATAGCTTCCATATGTGTAGGAGTAACTGAATAGACCTGAAAGAGGATACAGGTGGAGAGTGAAACAGTAAGGGGAAGGTATGAGGAGAAATGCATAGAATTATCTAATCAGAAAGCAAATTAAGAACAAAAGGAAGTACTTTCCCACAAATAATGAAACTTGTTGCCTCGGGTTGTTATGAAGACAGTATAATTGGGTTCAAAAAGGATTTATTCAAATGTATGGAAAAAAGATTCATTGTTATTGCTTGGATTCTGCCTCTGTCTCCTCAGGAAACAGCTGGTTGATTTCTAGAGCTTGCAGAATAAAAGATCATTCTACAGAAGTACTTTCTTTGTGGGCTCCATTCGAAACATCAAAGCTAGCTACTTCAGAATCACTTTGTATTTCAAAAAGCTTTTTTTGCTTCCTTCAAAAGCAGAAACAAAAAACCCCAGGCTAGTGGTAAAGCATAGTCTGACAGTATTAAACCAGTGTAAATACAATAGTTTCAATTCGTACTCAGTAACATTTGCACTGGTGGTGTCCAACACAGATAACTTTGGATGAAGTGAGACCTTGAGGCTAAATGACTTCAGCACAAGAATAGTTATTGCAAGAATAATATAATTACAACCAGTACATCAGCTTTGAATAAGCAGCTGAACGATACATTATGGCCTTTAGGTACATAAATCGCGTAATTCCTCACTTGGATAGAAGTTACCGTAACTCTAGTACTGGAATGCGAGATTATGTGCATGATTTTTTACTACTTCAGAAATATTTAAGAATTAACTTTCATTTGTAGAAGTGGTGTCTAATTTAGTTCAACTGTTTATTTTTTTGATGAATAAAAAAACCCGAATAGGTCACTAATTCTATAACCTGCTAATACAAACTGCTACAAATGGGTAAAGGCTGTGATGTTGCCAAGAATAGCAGTTATTGTCTTGCTGTACTGGACATGAAGTTCATGGGTTTTTTGCAATTTGTGAATTATTTTGAAGATGGGCAAGGTCTGTGCTGTTTTTGGAGGATCCCGTGGAATAGGCAAAGCTGTGGCAGAGCTCCTGGCACAGAAGGGCTGCCGCCTGGCCATCATTGCTAGGAATCTGGATGTGGCCCAGACCACTGCACAGAATCTTGGTGGTACGTATGCTGCTGTGCAGTCATCCCCTCACTGTCCTGTGCTTAGGTGACTTGTGAAAATAGCGAGTCGTTAAAAACCCCCCATTGTTTAACTAGATGAAAAGGAAAATAAAGGCTGAGAAATAAAAAAAAAAAACCCTATATTGGTACAGTTTTGTTTTCACAATAGTCGTTGAGAAAGTAGGTTACCTATTTCATTCTGCGTGATAGGAATTTTAAGATGAATGGAATTGTTTCGGGTCACAACAGGAAGGTGGTGTGAATTGAGTCATCTTCAGTTCCTGAATAAGCCAGAACTGAGACCAGTCTGCTCATCCTGAACTTCTGATTTCAAAAGGCAAAAGATATAAAACAGGGAATTGTCACGTAACTAATGAATACAATACTTGAAAATTGT
The DNA here is from genome assembly GCA_013398115.1 of Falcunculus frontatus. NCBI lineage: Eukaryota > Metazoa > Chordata > Aves > Passeriformes > Falcunculus > Falcunculus frontatus. The sequence continues at coordinate 332,939 of VZRV01001949.1, forward strand.
CTGTATTTAATTCACTGGGGTTTAAATAGATTCCTTAGATTATAACTAGTTCAACATCTGTTTTACAACTGAGTCGATAAATTCAGAAGAAGGTTTATGAATTATATACAGCTTTTACTGTTTATTTTGACATTATACATATTTCAATGCAGCAGGACATCTGGCACTTAGCTGTGATGTATCCAGTGAACAAGAAGTCCAAAAGACTTTTGAGGAGATGCAGAGGAATTTGGGTCCTATTAACTACTTGGTTAATGCAGCTGGGATCAACAGGTTGGTTACTCCTTACAAGACTATAGGTAATTAATTCTGTGTGAAGGCAGCTCACTGTAAGGTGCTCTGGGCCTTTGCATTTAGTAAGAGTGTTGTTAATGAGCACATCTGAAAACAATATTAAGTGCTTGCCAATATTTTGTTCCTGATGGCAGTAAAATGCTAACAGATGATACGGCTTTCACTGTAGTTTCTGCATTCTGAGTTTGAGTTCCCCCTCTACTCTTTCTTCCACTTTTTACCCCCAAATGGTCCAAAACAGTGCTTGATATCTCTCTGCAAAAGAGGCTCTATGGCCAGAAGCATGGGTAACTTGTTTCTTGCTATGTGTAGTTCTTGCAGTGTTGTCATTTTGAATGCTCGAATGTATAGAACCACATACCCCCCCCATTAATATTCTATCAACAGTCTTTTTTATGAGTAAATGTCATCAATGGCGTTATTCAGCAAGTTCTTTGGGGTCTGTTTGTTTGTTTGTTTTTCAGGGATTGTTTGTTACTGAGAACCAAGACTGAAGATATGATAGCCCAGATTCACACTAACCTTTTGGGAACAATGTTGACTTGCAAAGCTGCTGTAAAGGTCATGATTCAACAACAGGGAGGTGCTATTGTCAATATAGGTAAGTTGCTTGTGTAAGCAAGCCAGTGGAATTCTGTGTACTAGTCTTCTAGAAATGCTTAGCAGGTGCAACATATTACATTACTTGTTACAATTGACTTATTTTCCTTTTCCTTGTGTTTAGACATTCTCTATTTAGCATTTCTTTATGAATGCTTATTCTTTTGTGCCATTTCAGTAACTTCTAAATAGAAAACCAGCTTTTTCAGTAATAAGCACCTCAGAGTTTGTATTTTATTGAACAAAGAATTTTGCTATTCTTAACCAATTCTTTAAATATCTAGATCTACCAGCTGCTGGCTATCAACTAAGAATTGATAGGTACAGTCAATTTCTTTCTTCTTTTATTTAATCAGGGGAAGGATACTTTTTTTTAGAAAAGTCTTCATTTTACTCTCGTGGTGCCTGTTGGTCAACATAGATACATGAATTGTACAAAAATCACAGATAATTGGGGTTTTGCTTATCCTAGCAGGATAAAGTGCACAAAGTAATACGTATTTTACTCCTTTTCTTGTGATCCCATTTTTCATTCCAAGTTTAAAACTAAAATGATAAAGCTAGTACAAGGTTTCAAGTTACCCATTTAATCTTCTCTTTGATGTTTCTTTATTTTAGGGAGTATTGTAGGACTTAAAGGCAACTCTGGTCAAAGTGTGTATAGTGCTACCAAAGCAGGATTAGTTGGATTTTCACGCTCTCTTGCTAAAGAAGTAGCAAAAAAGCAAATTCGAGTCAACGTTGTTGCTCCAGGTTAGTTTTTGAGGAATTCCTACATCCTTGACTGTTGCGATTCATTAAGACTGTGGATATTTCTTGTACTCTGAAAGTAACTTAAGACAAATTGCTGTTATTTTCTTCAGCTTTATAAGTAAATATTTTTAATATCTTTTGCTTGTTAGTTTGTTTAAAGTGTAATACATTCTTTTAGAAAACCTTCAGTCTTTTTGAGGGAACACTGCAACATTTGGAAGAGTGAGTCTACCTGTTCATATAGAGGATTATTATTACATAATAAATGTCTTTTTTTTTTTCTTTGTTCCTTCTTCTAAACTTGCTGTCCTTGCAGATGGGAGGATTAGAACTAATTATAGACAGAGAGCTACTCTTGTCTCCAGCTAGAGAATGCTTATTTGTTGTTAGAGAAATGACAGACCGTGAGAAGCTGTCATAAAAGCACCCCTGTCTCCCTGTAGAGAAAGGAGGGAGTCCTGAAAGTTATTTCTGTGAGTAAAGGCTGTGATTTCATAAGATGATCTAGTTCAAGCAAACCACCACCCTTAAGGAAAAACCCCTTCTGTATTTTCTGAGTTTTTCCACTCGTAACTGTGTACACTGCTGCTTACCTTCTGCTACCTCTGATGCCTTTCAGAATTCTACATGAACCTGTTCAGCTTGTGAATTAGGCAGGAAAAATACTTTTATTCTTTAGTGAGTTGAGCAGCTCATCCACAGCCATCATAAAGGGCCAGAGTTTTACAGTAGAAAGCAAAAGGGAGACTTTCCCTTCTTGATGGCAACTAGAAAGCACGTAAGATCAGCTCTTTATGAAGCTGCAGCTTGTGTGTTAGAGTTGTGCAGCAGTGGGAAAGCCAAATCTCAGATAATGGAAAATTGTAAAAAAAAGTCCTTCAAAAATGTCAAGAAGTGTCAAGAAGTGAAATTCCTCAAGTGAGTGCTCTAATAGAAATTATTCAAGCGCCGTCTTAAGTTCTAGAATAGAATGCAAAAGCACTTTCAAGGCTGAGAGAGTTTCTAGCCAGATATTTTGTGCTTGTATTTTAATTGACAACACTTGGGTGAAATGAGTATATTTTGTCTTTCAGAAAAGTGATACCAAATATGGTTTTTGGACTGAATTTTAGTTACCCTTTTTTGTTTGGTTGTTTGGTGTTTCTTTTTTTTTAAATCTACTTCTGTAGATCTCTGCATTTTGATTATTGCATCACTGTTTCCAAAACTGAAAGGTATTTTATTGGTTAGATAAAACAGTGGTCTTGGCCATCAAATGATGTGGACTGCTTTTGGAGACTTTGAAGAATGGTAGCTGGTGCTGAATCCTGGTAATAGATTTCACTTTGTAGGATTCAGTGGGAAATCCACTAGATAAATTTAGTCGGAGGTTAGATAACTCTTTGTATATCTCTCCGCTCTTAGGCTTTATTCACACAGAGATGACAGCTCATTTGGAAGAAGATCAGCTGAAGAAAGCAATTCTCCTTGGAAGATTTGGAGAGCCTCATGAAGTTGCACAAGCTGTTGTCTTTCTTCTCGAATCCCCATATGTCACAGGGAGTGTTCTGGTTGTAGATGGAGGCTTGCAGCTTATGACCTAAATACTACCTTGAATAAATGATTGCTTTAATGTCATGATGGTAATATATAAATATATACTAAATAAAGGGAGAGGGTTGGGAATTATTTGAAGATTGATGTACGTAATTGACTTGGTCTTATTTAGTCAGAGGAGAAATTCAGCAGCAGTGAAGTGCAACGTGTATGTTTAGCTGCCTGAAAAGAGTCTGTTTGGTATTACAAAGTCTGTGTATGAAACAATTTGAAACAGATTTGGTTTTGATATGGTGATAGCTTTAATAATGTGCTGATACGTTTTTAAAGCACTGTATTTTTATAAAGTCCTGTTTTCTAATTTGGGATAGAGTGAGATTTTATTTGAATTATCGTGTTACGCAAAGGTTAATAAAGTGCAGAGACATGTTTATTGGGTGGCAGGTATGATCGCATCAAGTTTTTCAAGTAGGGCAAAGATTGTAAACTGCATAGTTTTGCATTCTTATCAGTTATTCCCTACAAAGTAGCAAGGAGTTTCCTTTGAGCTTTGTTTGTTTGTACCTAACACTACAAAGCTAGGAACTTCTAGATCTTTGGCATACCTGAATTGCCTTTAGGAGATTTAATTATATGCAATGTGTTTTTATAAAGACAAAGCCTACTCAGTTGCATTCCTGAAAGTATGTACAGCACTCACTCAATCCAGTGGCACTTGTGTGTGCCCATCGAAGGACTGTTACAGCACTGGAGCTGCTAATCCTGTCATATTCTCAGCTTGAGCTGCACATGCACTGCTGAACACTACAGCTGCAGACCTTGCTGCATGAGAGACTTTTCAAGGACTCAATAGATGTTTAGAACATGTATCACTTCCAGAGCATGAAGTCAAGGTGTTTTGCTCTGTATCATCATGAACACTCAGTTCAGCTGTTAAGTTGGTGCTCCTTCATATGTATGTATAGTCAATAAAATAGCAATTAATTTTATTCAAAGCAACTTTTGAAGCAGAGTAATTATTCTGCTGTAAATGATCCTGAGTGTTCCTGTCTTGCTGAAAACTTACCAAATGTTTGACCTCGGGCTTTTCTATTGAGCTCAAGTAATTTTTGATAATTGATGTTTTTATTATCTCTGAAGAAAACTGTGAATGTGGTTCAGGACCTTCACTTCTTAGCTCTGGTGTTCATTGCATCATGATCCAGATGTTGATTCAGCTTTTGAAATTACTTCCCATCTTGGCACACACCACAGTACAGAAAGAAGAGATCTCGCTGATGATAACCAAGTCTTTAAAGTTGGAGATTTTCTTCATTTGTGCAGCTGAGAAATTTTGTCTTTGTGCCAGAAAACAGTGCATGTTCAAACTTCTTGGAGGTATGTATTGAGAAATAATACAAGGAGTACTTGTATGATCAGGAGATTTTACAGTTGGTTGTGCTCTGGAATATAAAATACCACTAAAAGTAATCCTTCCAGGAGTCCTTATCTTCTTGTTATTGCTGTTATGTGTCATATGTGTCTTTGCACCAAAAATATAATTGCTAATTATATTTTTCCTTGATAGAAGGAATTGGCCAGAGATTTACATGAATTTTTTCCAAGGGCACTGAAGGTGAGGAAGGGCAGCTGGTACATTTTTACTCGTTAAATAGGAATATGTCAGTGACTTGGCTGCTGCCCATACTCGTTGTGGATATTTTACAAACAAAGCCTGTGTGACATATCTTGACCAAAAGCCAAACCTAAGAAACTAGAAATAATTCCCTTTTAGTGAGTTTTGACCCTAATTATTATCATCCTTTTTTTTTTTTTTTTTCTTTTTGGTAAGGGAGCTGTTAAATAACTTATAAGCAATGGAATTTTTAGTTTACATTTGCAATTATACCTGAAATACTGCTGTCAGAAGAATCTCAGCATGCCACAGTAATTTCTTTAAAAAGTTTCAGTACATACTCTGTTTTTATTATTGTTGTTGCCATAGGACCAGACTGAAGTGTTGGTAGCTTTAAATCATACTATTAAAAAGCTTTTTTCCCCCTTTTCTGCAAACTGGTAAATTAGAACTGGTTAATATAATCCTGGTTCTGTCTGGCCTGGTGTGATGTCTCGGGCAGGGGAAGAAGGGAATGTGCAGGGTAGATAACAGAGCAGGTGTGTGTCTCCTTAGAAGACTCTGGTACCTCCAGCTGTTTGTGACTGGGATGTTTGAACCCACCAATGGGTAGCTCTGGTTGAGGCCTGCAGGCATTAAAAACAGCCCTCTGGTGCTCTCTCTGTTTTCCTTTCGAATTTTTAGACCTCTATCTTATCCTGCCTGCCTTAGTTGTTTCTGTTTTGTACTGAAGAGTCATATTTCTTTTGATTGCTTGTTGCTGGAGAGCTCTTTTGTATCTTATATTGATTGTGTTGAACTTTGCTTTATTTTCCAGTTTCTCAAGGAGGAAGCAACAGGTAGAACTTCTTGCAAAAGTCACTGTGGATCTATTTTTAAAAAATTAAGTTGTTTTATGTTTGTTTTGTGTTGTTTCCAAAAATGATGCCTGTTTTGCTTTTTCCTAACCTTTGCACTTACATTTTCAGAACAATAACTCGGTCCTGTATGATTAATGGTCGACTTGGAGTTCATTTCCATATATATATACATATTCATAAAGGTCTGATTTTTAAATTTTTTTCAGCATAAATTGTTTTCAAATATCTACAATGAGTTTAGTTTGCTGGTTTTAACACCTATTTCTTCAGTGAAATGGTTCTGCAATTTTTTAATTCCTTAATCCCTCTGTTACTTTGAGTAATTTAGTGTTACTGGAGTACACTGCGGCATTCAGAAACTGCTGTCTCAGAACCTTTAGAAATAGGTTGTACTTTGCCTGCCCCAACAGAGGTGCCTCTGGTGTTCTGTTGTCACTGCACATCCTTAGGAAAAAAAACCTGTTGATTCATACCCTTTGTCTTCTACCTTTAAACAATGTACTGATATGACAACTTCTTTTGGCAGCACAGCATCTTTAATAGTTTTTGGCAAGGGAATGTGTCAGGTGCCTTTTAGAATTTCAAGCATGCACCATTATTAGATCTCCATACTCTCATCTCTTCTAAGTTCTTCTTTAGAAGAACTCTAAAATGTTTGTCAAACATGACTTTCCTTTGCAAAAGCAACTCTGTATGTTTATCCTGTTGTTTTCTTGACTTTAGAACAATTTCTGGCACTTTGCTATGTACAGAAAAATATCATTAGCTGTAGTTCCCTGGATCCCTCTGGAATATCTTCTTAAAAAACAAGTGGTCCTTTCACTCACTAAAATCACAAAAGCTCACTTTTGCCAGCTTCCAGTCACTTGATAATGAAGCAGGTTTCGCTCAGAAGTTTCACACTGCAGTTACTTGGTTTCTATGAGAATTAGGGAGTGATAGCCCCCATCTTCCCCCATTTGCCACTCTTTCCTCTGTAACCTCCCCTGATGCTTTGCTCTGAGGAATAAAACCTTCAAGAAGTTGCCTGTAAAGGTTGAACTCAAGTTCCTGCATGGTACCAAAAACTGATCATAGGGTTTTGTTCAGAGTTTGGGGTTTTTTCCTCAACAGTCTTTCCTTCCCTGAGCACTTTGCTTTTTATTTTGATAATCTGCTTTCCTTCCTCGGGCATGGTTCCTGTTCCTGAGGTGCTGGTCAGTGTCAATGCACTTTTGCAGATTATTCCTCTACACTCTGATGTGTCTGTAAATGTTAACGTTCAGTGACTGAACTCCTAAAGCTAGACTGTTGGTTTTACAAGGGTTGATGTTTAAATGCTAGGAGCTGCCTCCTCCCCACAAAAATAAGTTTAATTTGAGGTGTGTATTTAAAGTCATTGTACTGAAGTTCAGTACATTCAATCTTAGTGTTGTCATTTGGGCACTGCTTCTTAATTTTGACTTGTCTTTTTGGCTTCATTTTAATATTTTCTTATTGTATGTTGCTTCTTTTTTATGGAAGTATGTGGTAGTGGACTGCTGTCTTTATTAATAAACTTGGTCAATAGACTTGCAGGAATAAAAGTCACCATTAAAAAAACCAGTATTTGAAAATAGCATTTTGGCTCAGGACTTGGATGGTCCTGGGGACCACAGCCAAAGTTGGGTGGCCCTGATCAGCTGCATGAAAAAAAATATGTTAAAAAAGTGATCTTGGCCTCTTCAGTGAGATATTTATCCAATGTACTCATAACTGCTGTCTGTCATCACAGTTACATTGCTGGCCTTACATGCCTCAGATGTCATAGCTATGGCCACCATCTTAATGGTTTGGGTACCAATATTGTCTAATAACAGAGTTTACCTTGCTGGGTTTGGAAATTCAATGCGTATTTGATTGGATGATTTCATATGTTGATATTTAGTTTTATGACTCTCCTATATATTTTGTATCAATATCTTACTTTTTTATCTTACTTCCATCATATTTCTGGTATGTCTGTTTTGTCACTGTCCTTGATGAAAAGCAGACATTCAGGCTTTACATCTTGTGCTGCTGGTATTTATGCCACGCTGTATATAAATGTTTGGGGGTTTTTTGCATGTGGGTGTTTGCGAGTCAGACTGTGCGCTTGGCTGACTTACAATGATTTCTGAATTGAATTTTGAAAACTTTAGTCCACTATCTTATTAGACATACATAGTTTCTGTGATTCCATTCCTAATGAAAGTGAGAGAATGTGCTCTTATCCTTCTGATGTTTCTTCACCTGCTATGTTGCTTAAAACTCTCCTATAATCTCTTAGGTACCAACATATTTTTGCTTTTTTTTCTCTTTAAGAATAGAGTATTTTATGGATTCCCACTACTCCACGTTTCTGCAGTGTCTCAAGAATCTGTAGTCCCTCTTCCTACAACTGTTTGTTCAGGCATGCATTGAAACTTCACGTCATCCACCTAGTTTTGGGAACATTTAAAGAAGGCTGCAGTGCAAGTCTGGTCTTTAACTTACCCTGTGCTTTATTCCAGATCTTTTCTCCTGCTCCACCCCATGTCACTGGTTTCTACATGACCTTTCACTACCACCACAGAATTTCTAAAGAGACCATCAAGGCATGTTTTGAGGGTGGCTGCTTTTGCATCTGTCATTTAATTCAGCATGCAGTCCTCTTAATGCAGCAACCCCCTTTCTGACTCACCCATAATTATTGCTTTGAGTTTTTACTCAGCTGGGTTCCAGCTTCAGAGAGGATATCCTTGCTAAAAGAAGGTTGTTGTACTGCAGTATTTACTCATTTCTGTGACCTGCCTTTTCACTGCCAAGTTAGGAAACCTAAAATTGTTCTTCTGTTGGCTTTGAGTTTGATTCAGTTCAAAGTTCATAGGTAGTGTGATTTGCATGTAATGGCGTTTAGTTGAAGCACATTGTAGACCTAGAAAGTTAATTGTTTTGTATTTCTTCTCTGCATTTTTCTAATGTTTGGGAAAATGATGGATTATTCTTGTTCATCTTTTATCCTAGGTAGGTCATTGGAGCCTTACTTCTGCTTGTCTCTAAAGAAATATGTTTGTAACTTAGAACTTGCTGTAGTGAACTCACTGTCTGACACAAAGTCTTCTCTTGCTCTTGAGGCATCTGTTGCAATTGATGGGCTGAAAGGGGCTCTGAGCAACCTGGTCTAGTGGGAGGGGTCCCTGCCCATGGCAGGGGGCTTGGAACTAGATAATCTTTAGGGTTCCTTCCAACAAGCCATCTGTGATTACTGTCAGTAAAAGTTTGTCGCAGGACACATAAAATGTTCATGAGGTGGTTTTGGTTTGGGATTTTTTTAAAATATTGCAGCTGTAAGGAGGAGCTCTGGTGGGGAACAGCTTTTTCAGACTATAGAACAGAAGTTGATAATGTTGGCTGAGGTAGTGCGTGCTGAGTGAGTTAGGGTTGTATCCCAGGAAGAGATTTCACTGTGGCCTCCTGAGGGCAGTCTATCCTAAGGCATTATTGTATTGGTAATGACTTGGTGAGTAAACCTATATTGTTTTAGGGAAGTGGAGTTGCCTGTGTAGATGCAAAGCTGATGGCTGGCATCCCTGTTACTGGTTTTGTAAAATCCAGTTTCATATATCCTGAGCTGCTGCGGGTTGTAAGGCATGACTTTTAAAGATGGAAAGGATTTCAAACAGATCAGTGAAATTTGGATAGAAAGTGGATATCTAAATCCCAGCCTGCAAAATCTCTTTGTTACATTATTACCTACAGTTAAAACATACATCGTAATGTTTATTTATTGCTGTAAGACAAATTTTTCTACTTTGATGTGTTGCACAGTGTGAGAGAGGTTGTATTGCATGGCACTGAAATGTGTATTGCCTATTGCAATCATGTGACTTTTTTTTCTGGAAGCCCAGTGTAGTTCATTTAAGTAAAGCAAATGAAAAATGAACTCTTCAAGGCCAGGTGCACCCACTTGATTCAGTTAATCAATGTTTGAAAAGACAGGTCAAGTGTAGCTGAGGAGAGAAGTCATTGGGTGTGCTTAGTGCCTGAAGAAGTAAGAACTCTGCTAAGTCCCGAGTTATATTTGATTTTCACACACTCATTGTGTTCAATTTCAGATCATATGCTAAAGGCTCCTTTTTGCTGTAGATACGTCTGTTAGTAAAAAATGCTACTTGTACCTTGCTAGACATCTTTGGATCGGCATGACTACAGTCACAACTGTTCTGATATTTTAATGTTTTTATTTTTTATGTTAACAGCTCATATCTGTTAAGGGATAATTTTGTTCATTGTGTATAATAAAATTGCCAGTTTGAGTATGTCGGTATCAAATGCAGTGAGGCATCACCCAAGTAAAAGCCACCAAAGCTTACTTGGTATCATTACACACATTAGGGCAGTGGGAGCATGGGAGGCAGATGTCACTGAGCAAATGGAGTTGTGTGGATGTTCCTCAACATTCCCAGGCTACTGGCCGATGGTACTGAGGTGCCCTTGCATGTGTAGTATGCTGATGGGTTTGAAACTGCTGCATTTGAACAATTTGTTTAAGAATAACTGCAGACTAATTATGTGGTATTGCTGAAGCTTGTTAATGAAGTAGTTTGATGTTTTGTGAATTCTAACTTGCAGATCTCCCAGCTCGGTATTTCTAATGCTGAATGCACCAAACGACATGTTCCTGCTGTGTGCTGGAGGCTGTACTCTCAACATCTGTATGCTTATGACCTGTTAAAAGCTCTCAGTTGCAGTGTTTTAATTCTGTTCATCTCAATATGACCTTTTATCCTATTTTTTCAGATAGTTGGTAAATTTCTACTGAAAACTTCCTGCAACTTCAGAGAAAAGAAGGAATATAGTAATTTCATGTGTTTTGTTTAGATGTCATTTAATGTGCATGTATGATTTTTGATGGTGAGATGCCCCTGGCCAGCAGCAGACTGGAACTGCATCCATTCTCTGCCGGCTCTTGTAGCTCTGTTGTTGGAAGGTATATATAGAACAGAGAGCACTTGTAATTTTATAGTTCACCATAATTTTCAGAACACCAGCATGGAGATGTCCTTAATTTGCAATAGATTACAGGTGGGTTGCCTGGTGTATGGAAAGTCTTCTCTTATTTTCAGCACCTTTTGTAGTAGCTCAGAAAGGTCCTATGTTTGGCAGTCTAGGTTTTGTACCCTCAGTTCTCTAGAAATACTCTGTGATGTCTGGGCCAAGAGTTGTCCAAAAAAGCTTGACAATGTATTTCCCTGAAACTGTGTTGTTAAACACACAGGGAAAAAGTCCTACCATAATCCATTCAGTGTGATGAGATTTGTAGAGCTCCTTCTCTAAGTGTTGTCATCATTCTGTGCGGTGGCCATGTACTGTTATTTTTTTTCTGCTTTCTTGTTCTACAGTTGTTTCTGGACCATTTATGCTACTACAGAACTAGAAAGTGATAGCAGTTCCATACTTGGCCAGTCCCCAGGGTTACCTGTTGCACTGCAGTTGTTTTATAAAGCACAACAGTTCTCCTTCTAGGTGGTGTTGAACTGAAGTTCATTTGTCTCCATCTATATGGCTGCTGCAATCATTGCTGTACAGGTACTGCTGCTCGTAGTCTGGCTTTTTTCCTCTAGCTGTGACTGAGCATTATGTTCCAAACACATTTTTAGTAGAGATACAGTGCAGTATTAGATAATTTTATGCTTTAATCACTTCTGTTAAAGGATGCAAACTGGCTTAATTTTGAGTTAGAGTTACAAGCTTTAAGACAAATCAATGAATACTGTGTTCTGTCTGGAATACATTGTAAATTCCCTGGGGCAGGAACTGTGTTTCCATCTGCCTGATGTGTTTTACGTGCTCATATTTCTGTTCAAATAGAAAATCTGTGCAGAGGGAAGGCTATTTCTTTTAGTCCATTCAGGAGAATGAGATAAATGCCAGTAAATTCTACCCCTTGCATGTAAACTTGAATTGTGAGGGAGTGCATTAGCCGACATGCATAATCCAAGCAGGCATTTCTAGTCCTGCGTTAGTTTATCTGTAGGGCACGATGTGGGTTTGGCATCTGGGTCATGCAGCCAGAGCATGCAGCTGATCTGAGCATCATGGCATGTTGGATAATGTGAGCTCATGAAGTACTTACATATTAAATCTGTTTGGGCTACTTGCAGAGGTGAGGATGTAGCTGTCCAGATGTGGGGGATCAAGGCATTTCTTAGCATACACCCTAAGTGAATTAAAATAGACTTTGAAAGTGGTGATACAGAAAGAAACAATGATTTATAAGCTGTCGTTTCAAGTTGGACTGGTTTTGACCCACAACCACCAGTTGGCTGTGATGGAAGAAAATTGTGTATGTTAACTAATTGTTGCTGTTACCTTAAAACTGCAGGATAAAGGCACTGTGCGCTAAGGTGCACCACCAGATGGAAAAACCTTCATGCATGTGGAATTTTGCACCTCACTGCTGACACTCTTGACAGAGGTTTCTGTTGTCATCCTGCTCATCACTGCATTGAGTCTTTGATTGCTATGAATATGCTTGGACTGATCAGCTTCCTAAATAATTTGAACTCTTCCCATACCTAAACTGGAAGTCTTGCAAATAGTCCAGGCTCCTTTTTTTAGTCTTAAAAAATAACAAAACTACACTCCCAGGTCATAATATCTGTCTTTGGACTATGTGGAAGGAGATTAAACTTCTGAGAGTTACTTTGATGCTTCCAAGAATTTTTGCTTTTTGAGAAGTTCATTTGCTTATGCCACGCTTCTATCTCTGACTTTGTAAGGCCAAACAGTCCCAGTAACTAAGTAACAGAACAGCTGAATGTTTTCACGAAAACAGTGTTGCTGCTTAGAGATGTGATTTACTACTTAAGTGTGTCTCTACATATATACAGAGGCAAAAAGTGATGATGACCTCATCTTCAACAAGCTCAAAAAGCAGTCTCAGTTTTTTAGTCCCCAAGCCAAAGACAAACGTACTGTGAGCAGACACAACTCCAGTGACTTCAGCTGCAGTATTGCCATTAATGTCAGTTCTCACTTAATTGCTGACATAAGTCTGGTTGTAGTGATTAGTGCTTGAAATGTAAACCCAAAAGAAAAAATGGATAATCTTGCATCTTTCCTGGTATCTTCACAATGAAAAAAGGAGAAACTAGTTGACAGTCAGGATTTTATAAGTAAATTTTTTTTTTTTAATTTTGATATTGTCTTGTTATCAGGCTCTTAAATGAATTTAACAGTGCTCAGACCATGCCCTTTACTTGGAATCAGTTGTAAGTGATGACATATTGCAATTATTAGAAACACAAAACAGACCTGCATATTTTCTAACCTATTAAAAAAAAAAGTATCTTCCAGTTCTTCTATTTGGCAAAAGTTTCTCAGAATTTATGAGTAATGTTCCTCTGTTCTATTCAAACAAGATCCCAGGTCACAAGCAGACTATTCTGATAAATTCTAGTAGTTTTTAGATGCTGCATATAGGCCTCATTTAATAAATTTAAAATTTAAATAATATTTAAAATCTTACACTTGCATGCTTGTACTGAAACAATTATTAATCTTTACCAGAAGGAAAAAATTCTATTTGTGTAATATTTATTGATGTTAAACCCACATTATATCAGCACAACAGTCCAAAGTAATGATAATACATTTTTTATAAATACAAATAAAAAGAGGCAAAATAATGCTAGTGAAGCTAAACAAAAAAGTAAATTAGCATGTCACAGTCGAGGAAAATTTGGCAAAAGATATGACATACTTCTAGAATAAAATCAGATTATTCCCACCTGACAGACTATGACAATCCAGATTAACCATCCCCATTACTAGTCATATCCTGCACCAGAATAGTACTACCTTGTGTGCTAAAGTTTATTAGTCACTAAAAAACAAAACAAACTTTGTGTACTTACAAAGCAATACACGTATAGCAGTAATGCAATATATGGTGTACACAATTACAAAATTTAAAAAAAACCCAACAAACAAAACCCTAAGTACAGGACTTCTGAATAAATGAACTGAGATAAAAGATTTCAACACTTTTATTATAAATAATGAAAGATACCATATATGTGCTTCATATAAGGAATACAGTGTTTTCCTTTCCTAGCAAAGTATCGTAGCTCGTACCATCAAACACTCATTTTCCTTGTCAGGCCTAGCAATTCTTCCATCCATTCTCCCCGCCCTCCCCTTCAACTTAAATTCATTTGGTTCTAATTTAAAACTACCTAGTCCGGTGTGACTTAAGTGGGGCTCCACTTCCATGTGGATTTGCCTTGCATTCTGAAAGTAGCCTTCAGGCTTTTGTCTATGGTGCACAGACTCTACCCCTTAAAAGAGTTGTCATTTGCCTGCAGTCAGGAGAAGGAAAAAATAAAATCTACCAGAGACATGTTATGTTAAGAAGAAAAAACCAAAAAGGACCAAATTGGATGTTTTTGCCTATCTTCATTTTCTACTTCCTCAGATTTGCAAACCTATCACCTGTGGTGTATACTTGTCACCTAAATCAGTATTGCAGTTTCAACCCATTTTTCACTTACTATACATTTCTAAATTCCTCATACATATTACACAAGCTTTAAACAGTCAAACATCCCATACATACGCTCCCTAGTTTTTAGCTCACCTTAGAATTCCAGAATCTTGAATGGCAGTATTACAAGGTTACAGACTGCTGTCAGAAAATCCAGAGTTTCAACCTCTTGCCCAGTCCCCCTCCCACCCCTTGCAGTAACTCACTGCAGTGGTTCATACTATCAGCATTTTTTCCCCATCTAGTTACCCATGTCTAATCTGGAGTAGATTGTTACTATGTGTCAGCTCTTTGTTGGCCTGCAGAAGTTAAATTCCTTCTGCTTAGACTGCCATTGCTGTATGTTTGTACATAAGCCTCCTCTGAGATTGTAAAAAGGAAAAACACAAATGAATTGAAAATTAGGGTGTTGATGTCCAAACTAACAGCATGGAAAGAAAGATTTTTTTTTTCATTGTTGAATAGAAAGCAGTTTGCAGAGATACAGCATTTGCTTACATTTCTTTTCCTTGTCCCTTCCTGTTTTATAATATTGCACTTGTTCATCGTAGCTGTCAGAATGCGTAGCCATTTTAGAACTGTTGATAACCCTTGAAGAACATCTTGCACCATTAAGATTGTGTAGCATCTCCTTACTGCTTACTTAAGGTATGTAGTGAAAAATCTTTCTCTCTGATGCATTTTGGCTTCTATGAAAAGGGTTATGAAGCAACATAGGTAAGGAACTGGTGAGTGTGATTTGTTGTGCAATGTGTACATTTCTATTAATAATCTATCTATTCTTCTAATTTGGTATAATGAATAAGGAATATATGGTTACTGTGTTTGTTGTTTATCTTTTGTACATGAAGGTGTCTGCCCTTGCATAAAGTGACATAGGAGTATCATTGGTCAAGGCAATGGCTTTCAGTGTTTCTGCTTTGAAAGAAAATGATGGAAGCGGCAGTTGAATCTAGAGATCATCGCTCTCTACCAGGCCAGGCTGCATTGTCAGGTGGACTGGATTTGCCTCTGGCTGGAAAGCTGCTTTGATGTCTAGTCCTTGGTCACAGAGAGCAGCGTATCGGCTGGCTGAGGGCCGCACCTTCTTTGGCTTGGTCTGCTGAGGGGGTTGTTGCCACTGAGCTATAGATTAAAAAGGAAAGAGAAAGTGTTAGCCTTCCTGAGCTGTGCACCAAATTGTGCTCAGTCAACCCTTTGTGAAGGAGATACTAATTTCTGAGAAGCAGAAAACCATTATATCAAAGGTAAATTTGTGTAATTTCTTGGCATTGTTGTTTTGTTTTGTTTTTTCTCAGCATCTAGTTTCACCTTCAAACGTGGTAAGTAAATACAACAGTCTGTGTTACTTTTTGGCAGTTTTCTACATTTCCTTGTGCCATTGGGAAGGGTGACAGCAGGGAGGTTGTTTTTATTACAGTAACAGGCCCGTTCTAGGGTTAGTTGCATATAAAAGGAAATGATCTGGTTGCTGTTGCCACCCCTTGTAAGCTGAAGAATACTGAGCCGAGTCTCTAATTCACAATTCCCACTTCCACCACCACCCCAGAAACCATCCTTTATCAGTCTCTCCCCTTCCCCCTCCCCCTTGTCTCTCCCCTTCCCCCTCCCCCTTCATT